>CM038679.1:222151282-222703700 GCA_021605205.1 Aegilops longissima
GGTTGCTCGTTTTCGACGGTGGCCACCGCCGACTGGTTGGAGGCGGCATTGGGCCCTGGCGCTTGTTGTCGCTTCTGGTACGGACGTCGGCTGGAGTCACCAGCCGGCGTTTTGGGAGCCGGGTTGAGTACCTTCCCAGAGGCGTCCACCCGGAGCTCGGTCTTCATCGAGGAGTCGGCAGTGGCATACTTGTCCGCTATGTCTAGTAACTCGTCGAGGGTAGTCGGCTCGTCGTAGAGAAGCTTGTGCTTGAGGAGGGTGACTTCTCAGCACCCGGCCGTGAAGTACTCTATGGCTTGAACCTCGTGCACCCCCTCGCAGGAATTGTGTAGCTCGGCCCAACGCGTGAGGTAGTCGCGAGTCGACTTAGTGGGTCCTTGTACGCACAAGGATAGCTGTTTGGGCTTGGGAGCCCGCTTGTAGGTGCTGGTGAAGTTGCGGATGAAGGCTTCGGTGAAGTCTAGCCAACTGTTGATGCTATACGGCTTGAGGCTGTTGAGCCAGGTTCGCGCCGTGACCTGAAGCATGAGGGGCACATATTTCACAGCAACGCGCTTGTTGCCGTTCGCTATACTGACTGTGGTGGAGTAGTCGAGCAGCCAATCCTCCGGCTTCACAGAGCCGTGTACTTGGGCGTGTCTGTAACACCCCAAAATTTTAATCTTGTTTTGTTAATTAAAATTTTGCCAGGAAAGTAAAACTTTTATTTTCATCAGAGGAAATTAATCATGGAGTTATTTTCCTTCCTTTTTATCATGGAGTTATTTTCCTTCAGTGAAAACTTTTCAAATTTTTTATTGGACTTGTTTATCCTCTCAATAAAAATCTTTTCTTTTCATCAGAGGAAATTAATTATATAATAATCTCCATAATCTTTATTTTCTTGAAAAATGGTTTCCCATGGTTTTATGGTCCTTTTTGTACTGCAACCCTTATATAAGTTCTTTCAAAAATTCCACCAAAATTTGGGGATGTCCTGTGATGTCACCAAACCACTTTTATGCAAAAAGATATTTCATTCCTTAAATATTTTGAGCTCTACACCCAATTTTCTTCTCTGGTCCAGTGGGCAATTTTGCACTACAACTCCTTTAAATACTTCTTTCTAGCCTCCACCAAAATTATGGAATGCTGGTAGTAGCTTATGATTCAACTTTATGCAAAAACCCAGTGATGTTATTTGAAAATTTTGAGTAAATCAACCTCATCTTCATTCTGGTCCAACATGATGGTTTGTACAGCATCCATATTCTTGCTTGCTCTTTGGCCCTTGATTCTTTCCTCTTCTTGTAGACCACCCTACAAAACCCCTAAGTCCAGGAGCATGCAACCATTGGAATATTTTTTTGGTTCATGAAATGATGCCACTTACCTCCTGTCCAGAATTGAAGTTTTGCAAAGCTTGCACTAACAAGTTTATGCTTTGTACAAACTAACCTCACCACCTTCTTGTGCATCCAAAGAGACACTAGCCTAGAGGATTTGGCCACTCCAAGAAAAGCCTAGGTGCCTGTGGCATTTTGTCAAACACCTGGAGTGCATGGACATAATTGGCATGAGTTTTTGTTTGCATTATGACCTTGGTCTCCTGACCAAACCACTTTGTCCCTTGATCTTCCCTCTATCACTAACCTAGTTCTGTTGCCTGCCAACCTCACCCGAGACCCCTAGCATGCCCCGACATTCTATCAAACACGTTCCGTGTGTGCTCTGGGCGCGAGCAGAGCACGCGTATTGCACGTGCCGCGCCCGAGCCGACACGTAGCGCCCCTGGTTTTGCCTCACTGCAGAGCCGCGCCACGCACTCCCCTTCTCACCGCATCGCGCCAAGCCGCCATGGCAGCCTACAGCGCTACCGTCAGGGCACTCTTGGCGGCACGCCGTCGTCCGCAGTGCGCCTCTGCCACGGTCGGCGCCGCCCGAGCCACCCCGGCTCGCCACCTGCCCCTGGGAGCCGCACAAGCTTATCCCCTCGCTCGTCAGCTAGCTCTCGTCGCCTCCACGACGCCCTGCAAGCTACAGAACATCGGTTCGCCGGCGACCTTATCCTTGGCCGCGGAACCGCCATGGATACACTATAAATAGGTGTCCCGAGCTCATCTGGGCACTCAGGCGGCCTCAGTCCACTGCTCCAGTTTTCCCCATGACAGCCAATCGACCCGAGGAGGCCGTCTTCTTCCTCTCCGCAACTCCTCCCGCCGCCACCGCCCGGCTATTCCGGCGCCACAGGCCTTCCCGTCCACTCTCTTCACCAGAACTCCTCTCCTCTCACAAGTCCAAACCCCCACTCAATTTTGCTCGGGACTCACCACAGGCGAGAACTCACTTTGCCCGACGGCCACCGCCCGCTGAGAAGCTCGCCGCCGGCAGCTTCTTTTGGAAATATGCCCTAGAGGCAATAATAAAAGCATTATTATTATATTTCCTTATTCATGATAGTTGTCTTTTATTCATGCTATAACTGTATTATCCGAAAATCGTAATACACGTGTGAATACATAGACTACAATACGTCCCTAGTAAGCCTCTAGTTGACTAGCTCGTTGGTCAACAGATAGTCATGGTTTCTGACTATGGACATCGATGTCGTTGATAACGGGATCACGCCATTAGGAGAATGACGTGATGGACAAGACCCAATCCTAAGCATAGCACAAGATCGTAGTTCGTTTTGCTAGAGCTTTTCCAATGTCAAGTATCTCCTCCTTAGACCGTGAGATCGTGTAACTCCCAGATACGTGAGGAGTGTTTTGGTGTACCAAACGTCACAACGAATCTGGGTGACTATAAAGGTGCACTACAGGTATCTCCGAAAGTGTCTGGGTTGACACGGATCGAGACAGGATTTGTCACTCCGCATGACGGAGAGGTATCACCGGGCCCACTCGGTAGTGCATCATCATAATGAACTCAAAGTGATCAAGTGTCTGCTCACGGATCATGCATTACGGTACGAGTAAAGTGACTTGCCGGTAACGAGACTGAACAAGGTATTGCGATACCGACGATCGAAGTCTCGCAAGTAACATACCGTCGACAAAGGGAATAGAATACGGGTTGCTTGAACCCTTGACATCGTGGTTCATCCGATGACAACATCGAGGAACATGTGGGAGCCAACATGGGTATCCAGATCCGCTGTTGGTTATTGACTGAGGTCGCCTCGGTCATGTTCAGATGTCTCCGAACCCGTAGGGTCTACACACTTAAGGTTCGATGACGCTAGGGTTATTAGGAAGACAAGTATGTGATTACCGAATGTTGTTCGGAGTCCCGGATGAGATCCCGGACGTCACGAGGAGTTCCGGAATGGTCCGGAGGTAAAGATTTATATATGGAAAGTGGTTAAATGGACTCCGGAAAGTTTTGGGGTATACTGGTAATGTCTTTGGGGCCACGGGAGGGTTAGGAGGTCCACTGGAGGGGCCACCCCTTCCGGGGGCCACATGGGCTGTGTGGAGAGGGAGCCAGCCCCTGGTGGGCTGGGCGCGCCTCCCCACCTAGGCCCATGCGGCTAGGGCTTGGGGAGGGGAAACCCTGAAGGGGCAAAGGGGGCGCCCCCCTAGCTTGGGGGGCAAGCCACCCCTCTCCTCCTCCCCTTTGGCCGCCGCCCCCATCTAGGGTTTCCCCTAGATGGCCGGCCCCCCTTGCCCTCTCCTCCTATAAATAGAGGGGTGAGGGTAGGGCTGCATACACAATTGAAGGCGCAGCCCCTCCCCTCCCCAACACCTCTCTTTCTTCGTGCGAGCTTGGCGAAGCCCTGTCAGAGAACTGCTGTACCAACTGCACCACGCCATCGTGCTGCCATTGGAGTTGTCTTCCTCAACCTCTCCTTCATCCTTGCTAGATCAAGACGGAGGAGACGCCATGGTCCCGTACGTGTGTTGAACGCGGAGGTGCTGTCCTTTCAGCGCTTGGTCATCGGTGATCGGAATCACGTTGGGAACGACTCCATCATCACCACTCCCTCGAACGCTTCCGTACTCGATCTACAAGTGGTATGTAGATGCAAACTCTCTCTCTTGACTCGTTGCTTAGATGAACTCATAGATAGATCTTGGTGAGACCGTAGGAAAATTTTAATTTTCTGCAACTTTCCCCAACAATGGCATCATGAGCTAGGTCTATGCGTAGTTCTCTTTGCACGAGTAGAACACAATTTAGTTGTGGGCGTGGATCTTGTCAACTTACTTGCCGCTACTAATCTTATCTTGCTTCCGCGGTATTGTGGGATGAAGCGGCCTGACCAACCTTACACGCACGCTTACGTGAGACCGGTTCCACCGACTAACATGCACTAGTTGCATAAGGTAGTGGCGGGTGTCTGCTCTCCCACTTTAGTTGGAGCGGATTCGATGAAAAGGGTCCTTATGAAGGGTAAATAGAAGTTGACAAGATCACGTTGTGGTTATTCAGAGGTAAGAAAACGTTCTTGCTAGAACCCAATTGCAGCCACGTAAAAGATGCAACAACAATTAGAGGACGCCTAACTTGTTTTTGCAGCAATTGACATGTGATGTGATATGGCCAAGTTGTGATGAATAATGAATGACATATTGTGATGTATGAGATCATGTTCTTGTAATAGGAATCACGACTTGCATGTCGATGAGTATGACAACCGCAGGAGCCATAGGAGTTGTCTTTATTTTTGTATGACCTGCGTGTCATTGAAGAATGCCATGTAACTTACTTTACTTTATTGCTAAAACGCGTTTAGCCATAGTAGTAGAAGTAGTCGTTGGCGTGACAACTTCATGGAGGCACGATGATGGAGATCATGATGATGGAGATCATGGTGCCATGCCGGTGACAAGATGATCATGGAGCCCCGAAGATGGAAATCAATGGAGTTTTATGATATTGGCCATATCATGTCACTACTATATAATTGCATGTGATGTTTATTATGTTTATACATCTTGTTTACTTAGAACGACGGTAGTAAATAAGATGATCCCTTACAACAATTTCAAGAAGTGTTCTCCCCTAACTGTGCACCGTTGCTAAAGTTCGTCGCTTCTAAGCACCACGTGATGATCGGTGTGATGGATTCTTACGCTCACATACAACGGTGTAAGACAGATTTACACACGCAAAACACTTAGGGTTAACTTGACGAGCCTAGCATGTACAGACATGGCCTTGGAACACGGAGACCGAAAGGTCGAACACGAGTCGTATGGAAGATACGATCAACATGAGAATGTTCACCGATGATGACTAGTCCGTCTCACGTGATGATCGGACACGGCCTAGTCGACTCGGATCGTGTATCACTTAGATGACTAGAGGGATGTCTAATCTGAGTGGGAGTTCATTTAAATAATTTGATTATATGAACTTAATTATCATGAACTTAGTCTAAAACTTTTGCATAATATGTCAGGACCCCGATCCTAGGTCACACCGATCTAGCATGTAACACATCATATCACTTTGCGGCCTCACGCACGGTATTCCCACGGGTGTCGCCTTACCATGGCCGGGACCATTTGCGTCTTTTGGCTCACGTATATGATAGTGTTGCTAGCATCCATATGACAAAGAACCCGGGCCGACATGGCTAGTCGTGAACCCAAAGCGGCACTAACCCATGGGGACAGCATACATGAATCACATCGAGCATGCCGGTCATCAACGATATATTCGGGCTGTAGCACTGGCTAACAGGACTCGGTATCCCGGCTGCAGCAGCTAGGCAGGACTCCGGACAATACCAAGGTGACATTTCCCAAGGATGACATATAGGAACGAAGTGAAACACATGCCGCCAGTCAAGTGTCCAAGCAGTAGTGCTGGGCTAGCAGGACTCGTGAACCGGGCAGAAGCGGACTACTATCGCCGGAGGCACGAGACTACATTTCCCCATATGAGAGGCTGCCAAGGATAAACAACTAGTTTGTCGGATCCCACACATACCAAGCATTTCAAACATACACACAATATGCTCAATATGTGTAGATACAACATGGCATCACAACATAACTCTACGACTCAAATATTATTCAATAGGCTCAAGAGCGAGATATTACAAACATGGGTCTCATGACCCAACACTCGTGAGCATACAAGTCAAAGCACAAGCGAAGCTAAACATATCCGGGTAGCATAACTATAAATGGAAAAGGCTGAGAAGCGACTATCTACCAGATCTGCCGGGCACAAGATCGTAGCTGAGGTAACAAGCTAAACGTCAAGTCCACGTGGAACTACTAGCGAGACCGACGCCTCTCGCAAAACATAAAATAAGCAAACGTGAGTACAATTGTACTCAGCAAGACTTACATCGAACTAACTACATATGCATCATTATCAAAGGGGGTGGTGGAGTTTGACGCAGCAAGCCAGCTTTGACTCGGTGGCTATCCTGAACTACGATCGCAAGTAACTCTTTTGAGGTGGCGCACACGAGTCCACATATTCACCATATCAATACACCACTATGGATCCGCTCCGCCTCCCTACGAGAACGCCATCCATAGCACTCACGCTTATCTTGCGATTTTAGTGTATCCACTTTCACTTGTCTATGAACTGATATAGGCAACCCGAAGTCCTTCTCCGTGGACACGGCTATTCAATAGATCATATTAAACCCCGCAGGGTGTACTTCTTCACACACGCTCACCACTTACGCGTTTACGACATGTACTGCAACCTTCAAGCGGAAGCCCAACGTGGGTGTCGGCCACGGCCTACCTAAACACTCAAGTCCCTAGTCCAGGTTTATCGCCTATTCGGTTCCATCCGCAGGAGTCCGCCGAGGTTTCCCATACAGCCCGAACGATGTGTGCAGGGTTCCCGAGATACCAAACGGGCACTGCACACCGGCCACGGTGCCTACCGCAACACAACCCACCCCTAAGGTCAGCGCTATGCGTGGCCCCAAAGACGCTACAAACACCGTAAACTACTTGCAACTCCTTGACCGAGGACAAGGGTGGTCAAGAAGCCGAGAGGGTCCATTGGTTTCGGGCCCAATGCGTGGTAGTAATCTGTATCATGGATCACAAACACGTAACTCAGTTCCCGAGGACGGCTGCAATGAGACAACCCACCATGTACTCCTACATGGCCTCCCACCGCTACCTTTACCAAATCGTGTTCACACACTTAGCTCACACACAACAGGACATGTTCATAACAATTCCAATTCATTCCCGATGAATCAGACCCGACTCAACTCTAAGCAAGAGCAGGCATGACAAACAAGCATAAATGAGTAGGCACAACATGGCTCAAACAATTCCTACTCATGCTAGTGGGTTTCATCTAATTATCGTGGAATGACAGTCATGCAAAGGATCAAGGGGTTCAGCTACCGCAGCAAGTAACACATGAGTCGTTGTTGTCCTAATGCAGTAAAATAGAGCAGGGGCGAGAGAGTGGGATTGTATCGAATGAACAAGGGGTTTTGCTTGCCCGGCACTTCAAGATAATAGTTCTTCATCGGTGTCATCGAATAATCATCGCTTCGGTACATCGCTCACGGGAGGGACAATTACCGCAAACAAGAGAGAACACAATCAATGCAATGCACATTCACATGAATGACATGTCATATTAAGGTACTGAATTCACCTAATGCAATAATAATCCGTTAATTGAAGTGGAATTCAAACAAGGTTGAACTCCAACTCCAAATGCTATTCCATAAGTTACCCTAATCATGATTCATCCTATTCAGTGAGGTTAACTTGTTCAAACATGCATGATCATGGCATAAACAGATTCTTCATATTTTTCTGATCATTTTTCATATATAAATTATTTCCATCCGAGTTACGGTTGAATTTCTATGGATTTTTGAAGTTTTGAATATAATCTGGAATTTACTGAATTAAATTAAATCTAGAAACCTAGTTATTGCGTCAGCCTGACGTCGATGTGACGTCAGCGGTCAACTGGGCGCCCCAGGTCAAACCCTGACCTGCGGGGTCCACTGGTCAGTGACAGAGGCGCTAATCCCGCGTTGACTCGGGCTTTGACACGCTGCGGGGCCCGCTGTCAGTGTCTAAGGGTGGTTAGCTGGCAGGGGTTAGTGCTAATGACGAGGCCACGTCGGCTCTCGCCGGAGTTTCACCGACGGCAACCCAAAACTGCGGCGGCAACTCGCCGGAGTTGGGCTGCAGGCGACGGATGGATGCGCGAAGGCCACCAGAGGGTAGCCCGCGCTCGACCGCGTCTAGCAGAGTGATCGGAAGGTCTCGGAGTCGCCGGAGATGACGACGGCGCAGCATGAAGAGGCGGCCGGAGCTCGGGCGAAGCTCGGGTCGAGGCCACAGCCGCCTTGGCGATGCGGGTTAACACCCACTGGCGCCTACGCGCTGTGCGGCGAGGACGTTGGACGATGCCCGGGACCAAATGGTCACCGGAGCGCCTTCGCCGGGCGAAGCTTTGGCGGCGCGCTGTCGGGTGAGAGAAAGCGGCGGCTACGGTGAAATTGAGCATGAGGAGAGAGAGGGAAGACGAGGAGCTCACAAGGGGTCGGGAGGCAGCTCAGCGGGCTCGGGAAGCTCCTCGCGACGGCGAATCGAGGCGGCGGTCGCCGGTGGCCGAACTCAAGATGAAGAGAAAGGCGGTTGCTCGGGGCCTCCGGCGCCGTGCGCCTCGGCAGAGAGGGCTAGGGCGACGGGCGGATCTTTGGGTGCAGCGGCAGGCGAGAGGTGGCGGTGGGCGGGCGAACAGCGCCGGGGAGCGACGGCCGCCGGTCCGGGCGAGAGGGAGGGAGCAGAGGAGAGGGAGGCGTTCGAGGGAGAGAGTGAGAGGGCTGGGGGCGCGTGGCTGTTCCAGCGCCGCGAGAAGATCGGGAGGCCGCCAAGACAAGCAGGAGGTGGGCGGCATTGCCGGCCTTCGCCCGCCTCGCCTCTCGCCGCAGCGAGAGGAAGACGATGAGATGTGGCGCTGGTGGCTGGGCCAACTGGGCCAGCCAGAGGAGGGGGGGGAAAGAAGGCTGGGCAGGTGGGCTGCCAGTGAGCCTGTAATTCTTCCTCTCTCTTATTTAAGTTTCATTTTCTATTTTGTTCTGTTTTGTTTTGGTTTAGTAAAATACTAAACCATTTTATAAAATCCTGAAAATAGTTATGTGGCTAGAACTAAAATATTCCAAACCACATAAAATGTTCAGAATTATTGGACATATATTATTTATATAGCAAATATATATATCCAATGCAAGTAGTTATTGAATTAATTCAAAGGCCCAAAATAAAATGTTTCAGTCACTCCAAAAATATTGGTTTGAATTTCATTCTTGCCAATATTTTTTTAAAGCTGAAAAGGAACATTTCCTTGGAACATTTGAAGCAATTTTTAAATGTTGATCATTTATTTTAAATGATTCCTGGGGCTCTCCAATTCCCCAATTCAAATTTAATGGAAATTTAGACATGATGCATGGATGCAAGAAAATCAAGCTAGGGCTGATCTGGGGCTGTGACAACTCACCCCCACTAAACAAGAATCTCGCCCCGAGATTCAAGACGTGAGGTAAGAGGAAAAAGGGAAGTCACAAACTATCACAATCTCCATGATCCATTTGCCCTTCTCGAAAATGTTGATTCATTCCATCATCTTGGTCTTGACGTCTTCGAGATCTTCACCCAACACGACAACAGAGAGAAGGGGGAAACCCTACATGATTCGATCTTCACGGAGATCAAATAAACATGATCAACTCACGGATCGAGAAGGTGACATATCTCGAGTTGAGACACAAAATACATCGAGGGGATGGAAGAACAACAACGAGGTTTGATTAGTGGGCAACAATTCCATGCTTAGAAAGATGGTGGATGGTGTCAAGGTGGCGAAGCATAATTACCATGATCCCAGAACGGAACACCTCGAGAAAGGTGGCGAAAGAACTATTCCTTAAGTGGCAAAAGAATTACTTTTGATCCATAGATCATTGGAACTCTTTATACCAGCCTCAAGGCAATCATAGCGATCATGTGGTGGAAGGCGAAGGAATGGTACACCGGACTGGAATGGATGATGTAGACTACCTTGTTGAAGACAACGCAATGGATGATTTGCTTATCATCGAAGGTGGGGGGACCCATGGTAAATCCACTGTTGAAGATAAACCTGGACAAGAATTGCTAAGAAGACAGTCTATAGCGAGATAGCACAAGGACGGTGCAAGCTGGGAACGAAATGCAACTGTTCGAATGTTCCAACCATCATATCTGCCTGAGATTCAGATCTGGTTGGTGTTAGGATATTTCAGACTTATCATGTCTGATAGGAAGGGTTGCAACACAATTCGACGAGATGGCGTTGCGAGATTCTCGGGATATGAACTACGATAGCAAGCTCCAAAACGTGA
This sequence comes from Aegilops longissima, assembly GCA_021605205.1. NCBI lineage: Eukaryota > Viridiplantae > Streptophyta > Magnoliopsida > Poales > Poaceae > Aegilops > Aegilops longissima. Next base: position 222,161,616 of record CM038679.1, read on the forward strand.
GCTGGTTTTGCTACAAACATGTGAACACGTTGTCCTAGACAAGCATGACCACATGGTAGTCTTATAATAAAACACTACCGAGTTCGGGTGGGGAGCCATCATCGAGGGTATCGAAGTCTTTACACAAGTCCATGGATTAGATCCCAAGCATAGACTTCTTTTCCTTGATCAAGTCAATCAGTGGCTTGGTGTGCTATGGAATCCATATGGAATGAAGATGATCAGTCTATCAGACCATAGAATACTTCGCACGTGCATGACTGACTTGGGATGATTCCAAAGGAACAAAACAAACCTTTCTCAAATTCATGGCGGCAACTTACACCAGATGCACATGAATTAGAGGAAGTCACTACTTTCATCCAAACATATGCTTCATGAACGAAACACGAAGAATTGCTTACACAAGTTTCCAATACTAGGTTGATGCTCAACATGACTCATGGGGGAGACAAAAATGCTACTGATGGGCTCAACAGCAACTCATCGGAATTTCCATATCATCGACTTCCACCATCATGTGAACACGTGATAGTATTGGTCGACCAAAGATGTAATGGTGTATGCTCGAGGCCACGAGTAAGACAACATCACGGATATCGTTGGTTCTGATTTGACTTGACAATGGCCCATACTCAAATCAAAGAATTGGTAGGACAATAGGTCCAACAACCGATCACGAGGACCAATCGATGAAGATATCATCCTTCTTCAACACACACTACACAAGAATATCCCTTTGGATCGAACTAAGTTAGGCAAGCTTTTATCTTCCAACCTCCAAGTTGTTGTTTGGCTTAACCAACTAGCTCGGGGTGTCCAACACAGATTCTTGGAGAAAGGGTGGTTCACAAGAAACCGACTTGATCACGGGCTCAACATAACAGAAGGGAACAACCCGTAACACTTCCAAGAAGATATTTGGAAAGTCACGAACCACGGTATGTTACTAAGCTCGAGAACAATCTTGCTTTTGAGGGCAAGACGATATGATCGAATGAGTGAGGACTTGATGTAATCCTAACTCATAGATCGAAGGTGCACCGTAACTAAGGACTAGGTAGCACGATCAATCTTAGGATGATGGGTTAATAACCAACACGCTAAGGATGAGAATTTTGTCCATTCACTACCAAGCAACAAGTTGCTTGGAGTATTGATTTCACACATCACAATTCACTTGCCGGCATTCCGGTTACAACAACACGGAACCGAGGAATGAATAATGATAGCGAGAGTATCATCTGCGTCAAGAATTCCTAGGAGGTGGTGCAATTCCCATGACACTCTTGACATAAAGATGGTAACACTCAAGGTAGAACAGAACAAAAGCTGAGTTGGCGTTTTGATCTGCGGGATACAACTACTTTGACCCAATCCTAGAAATGGATGAGGTAATGGAGTTTGTTTCTCCTGGTCATTCCGAGTAGAATGGCTTGACGGACCACAAGGATAAAATGCATCGATGAACACAAATGCACACATACCCTTGGCTATCAATTGATAGATGAAGGTCGAAGGCATCTAAGAGAACAACTCAAAGGAACATATAATTTTCTGAGTTGTGGATGCACAGATTAGTATGTCGAGCAAGCTCAACATTTCTTCCGGATAATCCATGCAGAAAGGTAGAATTGGCAGATTCACAATTATGAATGGAGAACTCCTCAAGAGCACTCTTATTGTGATCTTTTGGTTCAAAAGAACTTCCGCCATAATTAGTTCATGGTATTTGGAAGGAGGAGAATACCACGGACTTCGAGGACTATCACAAAGGGTACTAATATCCTAAAGGCACTAGCAAATACTAACAACATGAAGTAGGATGAATCTCGGGTTCAGAAACCCAGTAGTAGAATGCCTACTACTAAATGGCATCACGGGATGCTTTCGAAAGTGATGGCCATAATCATCACATCGGGATACAAAAGCATTGCTAAATTGCTAGGTGACTTCCTAAACACCTAGGGTCATAATAATAGTTCCAACATATATGTCGAGGCAATGGAGTACCTCGACTGACTGGTTAGTGTGCTTAATCTGGCCCAAAAGGACATCGGGACGAAAGGAAAGGATTTGCAAAATGCATCAGACTATTTAGAGACCTGGGATGACTCGGATAGCATAACGGCTGTAAATGCTCAAAATGATTTGAGACATCCTGCAAAAATGGTGGCATAACCACTCAACAACATCATAACAAGATTACGAGATCAACAGTTATCATACAGAGTAGTAGGAACTGAATCGGGATTAAAACCAACAATCTTAAAGGTCTATGGATTAGTAACACGTCATCCCGATAGATAGATGAGAAGCCTAGTTCTTAAACCCGTAGAAGAGAAGAGGATGACTCGGATCGGAAGGCCATGAGGTATAAGGAGTAAAAAGAGCCTTACGTTCCCTCCACAATCAATTCCCTACATAGCTAAAGCATTTCTAGACTCAACTTCACCAGTTTGGCTTGGTAATCCCACAGCAACAAAGCTCGATACTAACGCTGTCAGACCCGATCCTAGGTCACACCGATCTAGCATGTAACACATCATATCACTTTGCGGCCTCACGCACGGTATTCCCACGGTGTCGCCTTACCATGGCGGGACCGCTTGCGTCTTTTGGCTCACGATATGATAGTGTTGCTAGCATCCATATGACAAAGAACCGGGCCGACATGGCTAGTCGTGAACCCAAAGCGGCACTAACCCATGGGGACAGGCATACATGAATCACATCGAGCATGTCGGTCATCAACGATATATTCGGGCTGTAGCACTGGCTAACAGGACTCGTATCCCGGCTGCAGCAAGCTAGGCAGGACTCGGACAATACCGCGTGACATTTCCCGAAGGACAGATATAGGAACGAAGTGAAACACATGCCGCCAGTCAAGTGTCCAAGCAGTAGTCTTTGGGCTAGCAGGACTCGTGAACCGGCAGAAGCGGACTACTATCGCCGGAGGCACGAGACTACATTTCCCCATATGAGAGGCTGCCAAGGATAAACAACTAGTTTGTCGGATCCCACACATACCAAGCATTTCAAACATACACACAATATGCTCAATATGTGTAGATACAACATGGCATCACAACATAACTCTACGACTCAAATATTATTCATTAGGCTCCAAGAGCGAGATATTACAAACATGGGTCTCATGACCCAACACTCGTGAGCATACAAGTCAAAGCACAAGCGGAAGCTAAACATATCCGGGTACGCATAACTATAAATGGAAAAGGCTGAGAAGCCCGACTATCTACCAGATCTGCCGGGCACAAGATCGTAGCTGAGGTAACAAGCTAAACGTCAAGTCCACGTGGAACTACTAGCGAGACCGACGTCTCTCGCAAAACATAAAATAAGCAAACGTGAGTACAATTGTACTCAGCAAGACTTACATCAGAACTAACTACATATGCATCATTATCAAAAGGGGGTGGTGGAGTTTGATTGCAGCAAGCCAGCTTTGACTCGGTGGCTATCCTGAACTACGACTGCAAGTAACTCTTTTGAGGTGGCGCACACGAGTCCACATATTCACCATATCAATACACCACTATGGATCCGCTCCCGTCTCCCTACGAGAACGCCATCCATAGCACTCACGCTTATCTTGCGTATTTTAGAGTATCCACTTTCACTGGTCTATGAACTGATATAGGCAACCCAGAAGTCCTTCTCCGTGGACACGGCTATTCAATAGATCATATTAAACCCTGCAGGGTGTACTTCTTCACACACGCTCACCACTTACCGCCGTTTACACGACATGTACTCGGCAACCTTCAAGCGGAAGCCCAACGTGGGTGTCGGCCACGCCTACCTAAACACTCAAGTCCCTAGTCCAGGTTTATCGCCTATTCGGTTCCATCCGCAGGAGTCCGCCGAGGTTTCCCATACAGCCCCGAACGATGTGTGCAGGGTTCCCGAGATACCAAACGGCACTCGGTACACCGGCCACGGTGCCTACCGCAACACAACCCACCCCTAAGGTCAGCGCTGCGTGTGGCCCCAAAGACGCTACAAACACCGAAACTACTTGCAACTCCCTGACCGAGGACAAGGGTGGTCAAGAAGCCGAGAGGGTCCATTGGTTTCGGGCCCAATGCGTGGTAGTAATCAGATCATGGATCACAAACACAGAACTCAGTTTCGAGGACGGCTGCAATGAGACAACCCACCATGTACTCCTACATGGCCTCCCACCGCTACCTTTACCAAATCGTGTTCACACACTTAGCTCACACACAACAGGACATGTTCATAACAATTCCAATTCATTCCCGATGAATCAGACCCGACTCAACTCTAAGCAGAGCAGGCATGACAAACAAGCATAAATGAGTAGGCACAACATGGCTCAAACAATTCCTACTCATGCTAGTGGGTTTCATCTAATTATTGTGGAATGACAGTCATGCAAAGGATCAAGGGGTTCAGCTACCGCAGCAAGTAACACATGAGTCGTTGTTGTCCTAATGCAGTAAAATAGAGCAGGGCGAGAGTGGGATTGTATCGAATGAACAAGGGGTTTTGCTTGCACGGCACTTCAAGATAATAGTTCTTCATCGGTGTCATCGAATAATCATCGTCGGTACATCGCTCTACGGGAGGGACAATTACCGGCAAACAAGAGAGAACACAATCAATGCAATGCACATTCACATGAATGACATGTCATATTAAGGTACTGAATTCACCTAATGCAATAATAATCCAATTTAATTGAAGTGGAATTCAAACAAGGTTGAACTCCAACTCCAAATGCTATTCCATAAGTTACCCTAATCATGATTCATCCTATTCAGTGAGGTTAACTTGTTCAAACATGCATGATCATGGCATAAACAGATTCTTCATATTTTTCTGATCATTTTTCATATATAAATTATTTCCATCCGAGTTACGGTTGAATTTCTATGGATTTTGAAGTTTTGAATATAATCTGGAATTTACTGAATTAAATTAAATCTAGAAACCTAGTTATTGCGTCACCGACGTCGATGTGACGTCGGCGGTCAACTGGCGCCCCAGGTCAAACCCCGACTGCGGGGTCCACTGGTCAGTGATGAGGCGCTAATCCGCGCTGACTCGGGCTTTGACACGCTGCGGGGCCCGCCGTCGGTGTCTAAGGGTGGTTAGTGGCGAGGGTTAGTGCTAATGACGAGGCCACGCCGGCGGCTCGCCGGAGTTTCACCGACGGCAACCCAAAACTGCGCGCGGCTCGCGGAGTTGGGCTGCTGGCGACGGATGGATGCGCCAAGGCCACCGAGAGGTAGCCCGCGCCGACCGCGTCAGCAGAGTGATCGGAAGGTCTCGGAGTCGCCGGAGATGACGACGACGAGCACAGAAGCGGCGGCCGGAGCTCGGGCGAGCTCGGGGTCGAGGCCACAGCGGCCTTGGCGATGCGGGGTTAACACCTACGGCGTCTACGCGGTGCGGCGAGGACGTTGGACGCATGCCCGGGACCAAATGGTCACCGGAGCGTCTTCGCCGGCGAGCTTTGGCGGCGGCGCTGTCGGGTGAGAGAGGTGCGGGGGCTACCGGTGAAATTGAGCATGAGGAGAGAGAGGGAAGACGTAGGAGCTCACAAGGGGTCGGGGAGGCAGCTCAGCGGGCTCGGGGAAGCTCCTGCGACGGCGAATCGAGGCGGCGGTCGTCGGTGGCCGAACTCGAAGATGAAGAGAAAGGCGGCTGCTCGGGGCCTCCGGCGCCGTGCGTCTCGGCAGAGAGGGCTAGGGCGACGGGGCGGATCTTTTGGGTGCAGCGGCAGGGCGAGAGGTGGCCGGTGGCCGCGGCGAACGGCATCGGGGACCGACGGCCGCTCGGTCCGGGCGAGAGGGAGGGAGCAGAGGAGAGGGAGGCGTTCGAGGGAGAGAGTGAGAGGGCCAGGGGGGGCGCGTGGCTGTTCCAGGCGTCGCGAGAAGATCGGGGAGGCCGCCAGCACAAGCAGGAGGTGGCCGCGGCATTGCCAGCGCTCGCCACGCCTCGCCTCTGCCTTCTGGCAGAGGAAGACGATGAGCGGTGGGGCGCTGGTGGGCTGGGCCAACTGGGCCAGCCAGGAGGAGGGGGGGGAAAGAAGGCTGGGCCAGGTGGGCTGCCAGGTGAGCCAGGTAATTCTTCCTCTCTCTTATTTAAGTTTCTGTTTTCTATTTTGTTCTGTTTTGTTTTGGTTTAGTAAAATACTAAACCATTTTATAAAATCCTGAAAATAGTTATGTGGCTAGAACTAAAATATTCCAAACCACATAAAATGTTCCAGAATTATTGGACATATATTATTTATATAGCAAATATATATATCCAATGCAAGTAGTTATTGAATTAATTCAAAGGCCCAAAATAAAATGTTTCAGTCAGTCCAAAAATATTGGTTTGAATTTCATTCTTGCCAATATTTTTTTAAAGCTGAAAAGGAACATTTCCTTGGAACATTTGAAGCAATTTTAAATGTTGATCATTTATTTTAAATGATTCTGGGCTCTCAATTCCCCAATTCAAATTTAATGGAAATTTAGACATGATGCATGGATGCTAGAAAATCAAGCTAGGGCTGATCTGGGGCTGTGACATAATATGTCTTGTAGATCAAATGGCCAACGCTCATGTCAACTTGAACTTCAACGTGTTCCTAGAGAAAACCAAGCTGAAAGATGACGGCAGCAACTATACGGACTGGGTCCGGAACTTGAGGATCATCCTCATAGCTGCCAGGAAACAATATGTCCTAGAAGGACCGCTAGGTGACGTTCCCGTCCCAAAGAACCAAGACATTATGAATGCTTGGCAGTCTCGTCTTGATGATTACTCCCTCGCTCAAGGCGGCATGGTTTACAGCTTAGAACCGGGCTCCAAAAGCGTTTTGAGCATCACGGAGCATATGAGATGTTCGAGGAGCTGAAACTGGTTTTCCAAGCTCACGCCGGTCGAGAGATATGACATCTCCGACAAGTTCTATAGTTGTAAGATGGAGGAAAATAGTTACGTCAGTGAACACATTCTCAAGATGTCCAGGTTGCACAACCGTATGACCCAGCTGAATATTAACCTCCCCGATGAGGCGGTCATTGATGAATCCTCGATCGCTGCCACCAAGCTACAAGATCTTTGTGATGAACTACAATATGCGGGGATGGTAAAGACCATTCCTGAAGTATTCTCTATGCTGAAGTCACCGAGGTTGAAATCAAGAAAGAACATCAAGTGTTGATGGTCAATAAGAGCACTAAGTTCAAGAAGGGCAAGGGCAAGAAGAACTTCAAGAAGGACGGCAAGGAGGTTGCCGCGCCGCAAGCAAGTTGCCGGAAGAAGTCAAAGAATGGACCCAAGCCTGAGACTGTGTGCTTTTATTGCAAGGGAAAGGGTCACTGGAAGCGGAACTGCCCCAAATACTTAGCGGATAAGAAGGCCGGCAACACCAAAGGTATATTTGATATACATGTAATTGATGTGTACCTTACCACTACTTGTAGTAACTCCTGGGTATTTGATACCGGTGCCGTTGCTCATATTTGTAACTCACAGCAGGAGCTGCGGAATAAGCGGAGACTGGCGAAGGACGAGGTGACGATGCGCGTCGGGAATGGTTCCAGAGTCGATGTGATCGCCGTCGGCACGCTACCTCTTCATTTACCTACGTGATTAGTTATAAACCTTAATAATTGTTATTTGGTGCCAAGTTTGAGCATGAATATTGTATCTGGATCTCGTTTAATACGGGATGGCTACTCATTTAAATCCGAGAATAATGGTTGTTCTATTTATATGAGAGATATGTTTTATGGTCATGCTCCAATGGTCAATGGTTTATTCTTAATGAATCTCGAGCGTAGTATTACACATGTTCATAGCGTGAATACCAAAAGATGTAAAGTTGATAACGATAGTCCCACATACTTGTGGCAATCGCCGCCTTGGTCACATTGGTGTCAAGCACATGAAGAAGCTCCATGTTGATGGACTTTTGGAGTCTTTAGATTATGAATCATTTGACACATGCGAACCATGCCTCATGGGCAAGATGACCAAGACTCCGTTCTCGGAACAATGGAGCGAGCAACCAACTTGTTGGAAATCATACATACCGATGTGTGCGGTCCAATGAGCGTTGAGGCTCATGGAGGATATCGTTATGTTCTCACTCTCACGAGATGACTTGAGTAGATATGGGTATGTCTACTTGATGAAACACAAGTCCGAGACCTTTGAAAGGTTCAAGGAATTTCAGAATGAAGTAGAGAATCAACGTGACCGAAAGATAAAATTCTTATGATCGGATCGTGGAGGAGAATATTTAAGTCACGAATTTGGTACACACTTAAGAAAATGTGGAATCGTTTCACAACTAACGCTACCGAACACCTCAACAGAACGGTGTGTCCGAACGTCGAATCGCACTCTATTAGATATGGTGCGGTCTATGATGTCTCTTACCGATTTACCGCTATCATTTTGGGGATACGCCTAGAGACAGCTACATTCACTTTAAATAGGGCACCGCCTAAGTCCGTTGAGACGACACCGTATGAATTATGGTTTGGGAAGAAACCTAAGTCGTCGTTTCTAAAAGTTTGGGGATGCGATGCTTATGTCAAGAAACTTCAACCTGAAAAGCTCGAACCCAAGTCGGAAAATGCGTCTTCATAGGATACCCTAAGGAAACCATAGGGTATACCTTCTACTTAAGATCCGAGGGCAAGATCTTTGTTGCCAAGAACGGATCCTTTCTCGAAAAGAGTTTCTCTCGAAAGAAGTAAGTGGGAGGAAAGTAGAACTCGATGAAGTACTACCTCTTGAACAGGATAGTAGTGCAGCTCAGGAAAATGTTCCTGTGATGCCTACACCAACTGAAGAGGAAATTCATGATGATGATCAAGGTACTTCGGATCAAGTTGGTACTAAACTTCGTAGGTCCACTAGAACACGTTCCGCACCAGAGTGGTACGGCAACCCTGTCCTGTTAATCATGTTGTTAGACAACAGTGAACCTTCAAACTATGAAGAAGCGATGGCGGGCCCAGACTCCAACAAATGGCTAGAAGCCATGAAGTCCGAGATAGAATCCATGTATGAAAACAAAGTGTGGACTTTGACTGACTTGCCCGATGATCGGCGAGCGATAGAAAACAAATGGATCTTTAAGAAGAAGACGGACGCGGATGGTAATGTCACCATCTATAAAGCACGACTGGTCGCTAAGGGTTATCAGCAAGTTCAAGGGATTGACTACGATGAGACTTTCTCTCCCGTAGCGAAGCTTAAGTCCGTCCGAATCATGTTAGCAATTGCCGCATACTATGATTATGAGACATGGCAGATGGACATCAAAACAGCGTTCCTTAACGGATATCTTAAGGAAGAGCTGTATATGATGCAGCCGGAGGGTTTTGTCGATCCTAAGAATGCTGACAAAGTATGCAAGCTCCAGCGATCCATTTATGGGCTGGTGCAAGCATCTCGAGTTAGAACATTCGCTTTGATGAGATGATCAAAGCGTTTAGTTTATGCGACTTATGGAGAAGCCTGCGTTTACAAGAAAGTGAGTGGGAGCTCTGAGCATTTCTCATATTATATGTAGATGACATACTTTTGATGGGAAATGATATAGAATTCTTGGACAGCATTAAGGCCTACTTGAATAAGTGTTTTTCAATGAAGGACCTTGGAGAAGCTGCTTATATATTAGGCATCAAGATCTATAGAGATAGATCGAGACGCCTCATAGGTCTTTCACAAAGCACATACCTTGATAAGATTTTGAAGAAGTTCAAAATGGATCCGTCCAAGAAAGGGTTCTTGCCTGTATTGCAAGGTGTGAAATTGAGCACAGCTCAATGCCCGACCACGGCAAAAGATAAAGAAGAGATGAGTGCCATCCACTATGCTTCAGCCATAGGATCTATTATGTATGCCATGTTGTGTACCAGACCTGATGTAAACCTTGCCGTAAGTTTGGTAGGAAGGTACCAAAGTTATCCCGGCAAGGAACACTGGACAGCGGTCAAGAATATCCTGAAGTACCTAAAAGGACAAAGGACATGTTTCGTTTATGGAGGTGACGAAGAGCTCGTCAGAAGGGTTACGCCGACGCTAGCTTCGACACGATCTGGATGACTCTAAGTCACAAACCGGATACGTGTATATGTTGAATGGTGGAGCAAGAGCTGGTGCAGCTGCAAGCAGAGCGCCGTGGCGGGATCTACATGTGAAGCAGAGTACATGGCAGCCTCGGAGGTAGCGCATGAAGCAATTTGGGTGAAGGAGTTCATCACCGACCTAGGAGTCATACCCAATGCGTCGGGGCCGATCAAACTCTTCGTGACAACACCTGGAGCTATTGCCCTTGCCAAGGAGCCCAGGTTTCACAAGAAGACCAGCACATCAAGCGCCGATTCAACTCCATCCGTGAAAATGTTCAAGATGGAGACATAGAAATTTGTAAAGTGCACACGGATCTGAATGTCGCAGATCCGCTGACTAAACCTCTCTCATGGGCAAAACATGATCAACACCGTAACTCTATGGGTGTTCGATTCATCACAATGTAACTAGATTATTGACTCTAGTGCAAGTGGGAGACTGTTGGAAATATGCCCTAGAGGCAATAATAAAAGCATTATTATTATATTTCCTTGTTCATGATAGTTGTCTTTTATTCATGCTATAAGCGTATTATCCGGAAATCGTAATACACGTGTGAATACATAGACTACAATACGCCCCTAGTAAGCCTCTAGTTGACTAGCTCGTTGGTCAACAGATAGTCATGGTTTCGACTATGGACATCGATGTCATTGATAACGGATCACGCCATTAGGAGAATGACGTGATGGACAAGACCCAATCCTAAGCATAGCACAAGATCGTAGTTCGCTTTGCTAGAGCTTTTCCAATGTCAAGTATCTCCTCCTTAGACCGTGAGATCGTGTAACTCCCGGATACCGTAGGAGTGCTTTGGGTGTACCAAACGCCACAACGAATCGGGTGACTATAAAGGTGCACTACGGTATCTCCGAAAGTGTCATTGGGTTGACACGGATCGAGACAGGATTTGTCACTCCGTATGACGAGAGAGGTATCACTGGGCCCACTCGGTAGTGCATCATCATAATGAGCTCAAAGTGATCAAGTGTCCGTCACGGATCATGCATTACGATGCGAGTAAAGTGACTTGCCGTAACGAGACTGAACGAGGTATTGGGATACCGACGATCGAGTCTCGGGCAAGTAACATACCGTCGACAAAGGGAATAGAATACGGGTTGCTTGAACCCTTGACATCGTGGTTCATCCGATGACAACATCGAGGAACATGTGGGAGCCAACATGGGTATCCAGATCCCGCTGTTGGTTATTGACCTGAGGTCGTCTTGGTCATGTCTCAGATGTCTCCCGAACCCGTAGGGTCTACACTTAAGGTTCGATGACGCTTAGGGTTATTAGGAAGACAAGTATGTGATTACCGAATGTTGTTTGAGTCCGGATGAGATCCTGACGCCACGAGGAGTTCCGGAATGGTCTGGAGGTAAAGATTTATATATGGAAAGTGGTTAAACGAACTCCGTAAAGTTTCGGGGGTATACCGGTAATGTACCGGGGCCACCGGGAGGGTTCCGGAGGTCCACCGGGAGGGGCCACCCCTCCCGGGGGGACACATGGGCTGTGTGGGAGAGCGAGCCAGCCCCTGGTCGGCTGGGCGTGCCTCCCCACCTAGGCCCATGCGGCTAGGGCTTGGGGAGGGGAAACCCTAAAGGGGCAAAGGGGGCACCCCCCTAGCTTGGGGGGCAAGCCACCCCTCTCCTCCTCCCTTTGTCGCCGCCCCATCTAGGGTTTCCCTAGATGGCCGGCCCCATTGCCCTCTCCTCCTATTAATAGAGGGGTGAGGGGAGGGCTGCATACACAATTGAAGGCGCAGCCCCTCCCCTCCCCAACACCTCTCTTTCTCCGTGCGAGCTTGGCGAAGCCCTGTCGGAGAACTGCTGTACCAACTGCACCACGCCGTCGTGCTGCCATTGGAGTTGTCTTCCTCAACCTCTCCTTCATCCTTGTTGGATCAAGACGGAGGAGACGCCATCGTCCCGTACGTGTGTTGAACGCGGACGTGCTGTCCTTTCAGCGCTTGGTCATCGGTGATCGGAATCACGTTGGGAACGACTCCATCATCACCACTCCCGCGAACGCTTCCGTACTCGATCTACAAGTGGCATGTAGATGCAAACTCTCTCTCTCTTGACTCGTTGCTTAGATGAAATCATAGATAGATCTTGGTGAGACCGTAGGAAAATTTTAATTTTCTGCAACGTTCCCCAACAGCTTCATCCACCAAAGGGGCCATGCCGACCACCGGAGGGACCGCCTCGACCCCCTGAGCCCGCGGGTGGCCTCCGTTTCCCGAGAGGTGCCGCCAATCGCCGGTGACGACAGCCGGAGTCCCGCCTCCCGTTCGGGCACAGGAAGAAGAGGGAAGGGGGACCAGTCAAACCTGACCAGTGGGCTCTCTGGATCCACTATCAAAGACCCACCCCGCCGCCACGTGCCTTTATTGAATGCGTAAACCACCCCAGTACGTTTCCTCCGCTCCGAAACGTAATCCTGTCTGAAGTGTTTTCTTTTATATATTAAAAAAAACAGATTTTGACCAAATCTTTGACTGGCTATAACTTTTTAAATATAACTCCAAATGAATTAATTCTTTTTCCTACATCTCTCAAATTTTGTCTAGTTTATTTTAAGATTTACTTGAGAAAAATTCTGACTACTTTTTTGTGCTGTTTTGGAAATGTGTGTTGATTCAAAAATATTTTCAAATAGGATTTTGGAGAGAGAGGAGCAAACTTTCAAAAGCTTTGGAGTGCACCCTGCCTCTCCACACCTTGAAGGCAAGCATTCTAAACCCTGGCATAATATTTTTGCATCCATTGTTTGACACGATTATGGCACCACCTCAATACGTGGAACTCGTTATTTTATGTGGTGATGTGATCGTTTGCATAAATGCTTTTTTTGAAATTTACTTGCTGTTGGAAATAGACATGCTTGTGATAATGATCATCCTCGTATGCCTTTCATGCCTACCGGAAGGAAGACGGGAAAGTCTCTGTCTGGGGTAGACCCGAGCTTGTCCCTAGTTCCTCGTCGAGACGAGTGTGTCCGGCATGGCATGAGAGGTATGATGAGTGGTGATTCTATCTGTTGGATGAAATATATTCGTTATGCTAATCATGTAGGGAATACTTAAACCTCCTGAGTCGACCATAGATCGAGTCTTGTTCCAGTAACCCCCATACTTGTTTCGTACTACCACTTGTCCCTGCCATAAGTGGGGTACGGTTCAGTAAGTTGTCAACCCCTTTCCTAGCACACACCATACAGAGAGGCCATGGTGGAAGATCTGGGAGGCATCCGGTAGGCATGCCATCGACCGGGGCATGGGTGTTTGGTTGTAGCCAAGGGTTAGCTCCCCTGTTTTTGCTGCGTTATAAATTTTGTGATCCCATGCTACGTCGAGGTTGTAGCCTCCCCACTTAGAGTTTTGCTTGACTGGCATCGTGGGTGATTCCAGACAACGGTAAGTTAAGCTGGTGTGTGCAAGTTAGGTGCGTTTTCAACAAAAAGGCCGTAGACGGAATTAGTCCTGATGGACTAAAGGAATCCGTTACTCGTGGGTAAAGAGTACAGCCTCTGCAGAGATTAAACCTATTCGAATAGCCGTGTCCATGGTTAAGGATTACAGTCTGGGATGGGTCAAGTGTTGGTCTTAGTGTCGGTCTTCGGAGGAGAAACTGTTAAACCAAACTGGGATACCGACTTGTGACTTGTGAGGACCATGATTATTATTTTGTTATGGACTAGCCGTTATATTATCTGAATTATCAAGCATCCCTGGGATGATTCTACCTCCTGGATATTCACTGTGATTTTACTTTATAAGCCCTTTATGTGGTATCGCTAAGACGCCCGACTGTGGCATGCTTGCTATTTATTTTACTTTATAAGCCCTTTATGTGGTGTCGCTGAGACGCTCGACTGTAGCATACTTGATATTTATTTTACTTTATAAGCCCTTTATGTGGTGTCGCTGAGACGCCCGACTGTGGCATGCTTGATATCTATTTTACTTTATAAGCCCTTTATGTGGTGTCGCTCAGATGCCCGACTGAGGTATGCTTGTTATTTACCATCAATTCGAGACGTCGCTTCAGACATCCGAATGGTGCACTTTATTCCTACTCTGTCATTACATATTCATGATTACACATTAAAAACCTGCCTACATGCATCAAGGAATTTATTTTTTATGACCGACGTTGTGATCATAGAATATTTTCAAAGCATGATTATCGGTTGTTGCATTATACCTGTGTTCATAATGTTTGCGAGTACATTCAAAGTACTCACTGGCTTGTCCCTGGCTATTGTCTTGGCCAGATTTCTTGCACGGAGAGGAGCGACCGTGATGACAGCCCCGGAACCTAACCAATGGTGATAGCAGTCTCGCGAAGATAGGAGTTAGCCTGGTCAGCTGTTCCTGTTGGAAATGGAGTCCCATAGACGCTGATGATCCACAAACCGCTTCCGCCATCAACCACTAGAAACCATTTGTTGTACTCATTGGCCAGAATGGTCTCATACCACATATTTTGTACTTTGCTTGGAATTTCTGTATCAAGTTGGTGCCTCATCAGCTAACAGTAATCCTGGGGCTGGTGAACACAAGGGCCATTTTCTGGAAATTATATCCCGAAAATCCGGTCGTCACAAACTTGGTATCAGAGCCAGGCTGACCATTGGCTAATCCTATCTTATCCGGGTCAATAAATCTAGGTAAGCCAAACCACCAGACCTTAATCAAAACCCAGCCAAGATTCTCATGCAAGAGAGCCACACAGTGACCCCGACACTTTTGGCAGTCGGTGCCCAACCTATCAACCTAGCCTGTCGATCACGCGCCAGTGACCGAGGTCTATAATGTCTCATTCGCAAGTGTGCGAAGGAAGACTTCGTTCCCTTTTTCTATAAAAAGGGCACACTCGCCTCAACCCAGCCCAGCACAGCCTCTACCCTGCATCGAGCCATAATGCACGGCCTCAGAGTGCACAATGAGACCACAGCAACCAACCTTGGAGGTTTTGTGACCATACTATAAACCTCACCCGTCGTGCCTATCGTTAGAAGAGCCCCGAATATGTTGTGTACCAAGGGTCCATGAGCGGCGAGAGGCGCCAATTCAGGCCCTTGTGCACATCTACGGTAGGGGTGCATGCCGAACGCCTTACTGAGTTCACCGGAAGGACAACTTCCTTCGAGCCACAAGCCATCCAGCTAGCCGCCGAGAGGCTATAGTTCAACTCCGGCAGTTGTCGCCCAGAGTTAACTGTCGCTCGTTCTACTACTACCCCAGACGTGAAGGGTATGGTAGACCACCCAGGTTGCCAACGGAGATCACGAGACGGATCCTGCACTATTGCACCTAGTGCGCTATGTAGGTGCACTGGAGGAACTGTTCGATCAAATCACCATTGATCTGATCGCAGCTCGTGGAGAGCTGGTTCGTCGAGCCCCGACAAGAGAAGAGAATGAGCCCGACGCCGACAACCCAGTCGTGCTGTTCGGACACCCGATCGAGTCCCCGTGGTCTGCCCCAGCCATCAGCCAAGGCGCTTTGATGACCCCAGAAGCGCTTCGTCGCCTCCTGGGAGCACACTCCAACGGGGTTGTGGCCAACAATCCCCGAGATGGTCATCATCGCTACCCCGAGCCTGCAGCCCCTCAACCCTCTCCAGCTAATTCCGACTTTGAGACCCGTGGAGAAGCCTCGACATCCACAAGGCACGCCCGCTTGGATGTAAACGAGGTAGACTAAGTCACTCAAGTAGTGCCGAGTCTCAGTGTATCCTCGCTTTGTAATCGTGTGACCTTGTGAAATTAACGCAGCCTGCTGTTGTGCCACTATTTTAATAGTAACCTTGCATATTTATGTCAGCACGCAGTTGCGTATTTTTGCGGGCACAACTACCAAAACCACCCCGACAACACCTAAAGTGATACGTCACTTTGGTGAGATATGTATCTGTGGCTTTGACCCCGACCCTTGGAGCTGAGCTGGCAAATTAATTACCTTTCACCACGGTAAAATGACCCAGTTACAATGCTATAAAAAGGCCACCGCGTGACCTTGCCAAGCACCCCTCACTTGTGCACCCTCCTCACAACCATTTCTTACCATGCCGAGCCCTAGTATTTATCTGAGAACTCCAGATGCAACCCCAGTACGAGCTGTTCAAATCGAGAATCACCCCTTCCACCTCGAGATAATGGGCAGCAGTGCACATCCCTCCCGTAAGCCCAAACCAAGACCCAACGGAGGTCTCCTTCGTGGGGAAATCTATGCCTACCCTACCTATGGCCGTAGAAGCTGCTGCATACGAAGCGCTTGCTCGCCTTCGATTTGCGGTACCCTATGCCAGCGAACGAGGGTACTATTACTTTCCAAGCCGTGCAGCACCCGGAGGAGTAGCATCTTTTCCCGGTGGACGAATTGAGAGAGACCCCGTCCTGGCCAACCTTGTCCAGTACGTCATCGCTCAAGAGCGTTTAACCCAACGTGTAATGGGTTATCTCCAGAGCCTCGCGGCTTTAAATCCTCAGATCGCCATCGGCAGATCACTGAGGCCCGACGAGGAGAGAGACATTCATCGACTGGTCAATCCACTTTCTCCGATAGAAGAGGAGTGTATCCCAGTACCAGAGACGTTTTCTCGGGACCCCGTCCGGTTACCGTTTCCCTTTTAGACGTCGCCGCTGTATTCATTGCTATGACATTTATTTATGTGTTGTAACTTATGCGTGGTACCCCGAGTTTGTGCGGCAAGTAAATTATTTAGTTTCTATTAATGTGAGTAGTTCTGTTGCGGTTTGACTCTAATGTATTACTGTTTTCTCTCGCGAGAAATCCTGGAGTGGGATTTCTTTTCCCTGAGTTGCTGCATCATATATCTTCTCACGACATGGATTTTTTTTTTCAATCACGCAACACCACCAGCACTCGAACACATACACTGCTTGCAAAATCCCGTAACCGTGGAGTAATGTGTTTTCAAAACAGCTCTTAGCAAATCTCGAGGACGAGATTTTTCTTAAGGGGGGTAGTGTTGTAACACCCCAAAATTTTAATCTTGTTTTGTTAATTAAAATTTTGCTAGGAAAGAAAAACTTTTATTTTCTGGGCTCCCTTTTGTTTTTTTAAACATTTCCTTCCTTTTTATTATGGAGTTATTTTCCTTCAGTGAAAACTTTTCAAATTTGATATTGGACTTGTTTATCCTCTCAATAAAAATCTTTTCTTTTCATCAGAGGAAATTAATTATAGAATAATCTCCATAATCTTTATTTTCTTGAAAAATGGTTTCCCATGGTTTTATGGTCCTTTTTGTACTGCAACCCTTTTATAAATTCTTTCAAAAATTCCACCAAAATTTGGGGATGTCCTGTGATGTCACCAAACCAGTTTTATGCAAAAAGATATTTCATTCCTTAAATATTTTGAGCTCTACACCCTATTTTCTTCTCTGGTCCAGTGGGCAATTTTGCACTACAACTACTTTAAATACTTCTTTCTAGCATCCACCAAAATTATGGGATGCTGGCAGTAGCTTATGATTCAATTTTATGCAAAAACCCAGTGATGTTATTTGAAAATTTTGAGTAAATCAACCTCATCTTCATTCTGGTTCAACATGATGGTTTGTACATCATCCATATTCTTGCTTGCTCTTTGGCCCTTGATTCTTTCCCCTGCTTGTAGACCACCGTACAAAACCCCTAAGTCCAGGAGCATGCAACCATTGGAATATTTTTGGTTAATGAAATGATGCCACTTACCTCCTGTCCAGAATTGAAGTTTTGCAAAGCTTGCAGTAACAAGTTTATGCTTTGTACAAACTAACCTCACCACCTTCTTGTGCATCCAAAGAGACACTAGCCTAGAGGATTTGGCCACTCCAAGAAAAGCCTAGGTGCCTGTGGCAATTTTTCAAACACCTGGAGTGCATGGACTGAATTGGCATGGTTTTTGTTTGCATTATGACCTTGGTCTCCTGACCAAACCACTTTGTCCCTTGATCTTCCCTCTATCACTAACCTAGTTCTATTGCCTGCCAACCTCACCCGAGACCCCTAGCATGCCCCGACATTTTATCAAACACGTTCCGTGCGTGCTCTGGGCGCGAGTAGAGCACGCGTATTGCACGTGCCGCGCCCAAGCCGACACGTCGCGCCCCTGGTTTTGCCTCACTGCAGAGCCGCGCCACACACTCCCCTTCTCACCGCATCGCGCCAAGCCGCCCTGGCAGCCTACAGCGCCGCCGTCAGGGCACTCTTGGCGGCACACCGGCGTCCGCAGTGTGCCTCTGCCACGGTGGGCGCCGCCCGAGCCACCCCGGCTCGCCACCTGCCCCTGGGAGCCGCGCAAGCTTATCCCCTCGTTCGTCGGCTAGCTCTCGTCGCCTCCACGTCGCCCTGCAAGCTACATAACGTCGGTTCGCCGATGACCTTATCCTCGGCCGTGGAACTGCCATGGATACACTATAAATAGGTGACCAGAGCTCATCTGGGCACTCAGGCGGCCTCAGTCCACTCCTCTAGTTTTCCCCATGACAACCAATCGACCCGAGGAGGCCGTCTTCTTCCTCTATGGCAACTCCTGCCGCCGCCACTGCCCCGGCTATTCCGGCGCCACCAGGGCCTTCCCCCGCTCCACTCTCTTCACCAGGAACTCCCTCTCACTCTCATAAGACCAAACCCCCACTCAATTTTGCTCGAGACTCGCCGCAGGCGAGAACTCACTTTGCCTGATGGCAACCGCCCGCTGAGAAGCTCGCCGCCGGCAGCTCCATCCACCTCAGGGGCCATGCCGACCACCGGAGTGACCGCCTCGACCCCCAGAGCCCGCGGGTGGCATCCGTTTCCCGAGAGGTGCCGCCAATCGCCGGCGATGACCGCCGGAGTCCCGCCTCCCGTTCGGGCACAGGAAGAAGAGGGAAGGCGGACCAGTCAAACCTGACCAGTGGGCCCTCTGGACCCACTGTCAGCGACCCACCCCGCCGCCACGTGCCTTTAGTGAAAGCGTAAACCACCCCAGTACGTTTCCTCCGCTCCGAAATGTAATCCTGTCTGAAGCATTTTCTTTTATATTTTAAAAAAAAGATTTTGACCAAATCTTTGACTGGCTATAACTTTTTAAATATAACTCCAAATGAATTAATTATTTTTCCTACATCTCTCAAATTCTATCTAGTTTATTTTAAGATTTATTTGAAAAAAATTCAGACTACTTTTTTGTGCTGTTTTGGAAATGTGTGTTGATTCAAAAATATTTTCAAATAGGATTTTGGAGAGAGAGGAGCAAACTTTCAAAAGTTTTGGAGTGCACCCTGCCTCTCCACACCTTGAAGGCAAGCATTCTAAACCCTGGCATAATATTTTTGCATCCATTGTTTGACACGATTATGGCACCACCTCAATACGTGGAACTCGTTATTTTATGTGGTGATGTGATCGTTTGCATAAATGCTTTTTTTGAAATTTACTTGCTGTTGGAAATAGACATGCTTGTGATAATGATCATCCTCGTATGCCTTTCGTGCCTACCGGAAGGAAGACGGGAAAGTCTTTGTCTTGGGTAGACCCGAGCTTGTCCCTAGTTCCTCGTCGAGACGAGTGTGTCCGGCATGGCATGAGAGGTATGATGAGTGGTGATTCTATCTGTTGGATGAAATATATTCGTTATGCTAATCATGTAGGGAATACTTAAACCTCCTGAGTCGACCATAGATCGAGTCTTGTTCCAGTAACCCCCATACTTGTTTCATACTACCACTTGTCCCTGCCATAAGTGGGGTACGGTTCAATAAGTTGTCAACCCCTTTCCTAGCACACACCGTATAGAGAGGCCATGGTGGAAGATACCGGAGGCATCCAGTAGGCATGCCATCTGACCCGGGGGCATGGGTGTTTTGGTTGTAGCCGAAGGGGTAGCTCCCCTAGTTTGCGCGCAGTATAAATTTTGTGATCCCATGCTACGTCGAGGTTGTAGCCTCCCCACTTAGAGTTTTGCTTGACAGGCGTCGTGGGTGATTCCAGACACCGGTAAGTTAAGCTGGTGTCTGCAAGTTAGGTGCATTTTGAACAAAAAGGCCGTAGACGGAATTAGTCCTCATGGAATAAAGGAATCTGTTACTCGTGGGTAAAGAGTACAGCCTCTGTAGAGATTAAACCTATTCGAATAGTCGTGTCCATGGTTAAGGACTACAGTCTGGGATGTGTCAAGTGTTGGTCTTAGTGTCGGTCTTCGGAGGAGAAACTGTTAAACCAAACTGGGATACCGACTTGTGACTTGTGAGGACCATGATTATTATTTTGTTATGGACTAACCGTTATATTATCTGAATTATCAAGCATCCCTGGGATGATTCTACCTCCTGGATATTCACTGTGATTTTACTTTATAAGCCCTTTATGTGGTATCATTTGAGACGCCTCGATTGTGGCATGCTTGCTATTTATTTTACTTTATAAGCCCTTTATGTGGTGTCATTTGAGGCGCCTCGATCGTGGCATACTTGATATTTATTTTACTTTATAAGCCCTTTATGTGGTGTCGCTGAGACGCCCGACTGTGGCATGCTTGATATCTATTTTACTTTATAAGCCCTTTATGTGGTTTCGCTCAGACGCCCGACTAAGGCATGCTTGTTATTTACCATCAATTCGAGACGTCGCTTCAGACATCCGAATGGTGCACTTTATTCCTACTCTGTCATTACATATTCATGATTACACATTAATAACCTGCCTACATGCATCAAGGAATTTATTTCTTATGACCGACGTTGTGATCATAGAATATTTTCAAAGCATGATTACCGGTTTTTGCATTATACCTGTGTTCATAATGTTTGCGAGTACATACAAAGTACTCACTGGCTTGTCCCTGGCTATTGTCTTGGCCAGATTTCTTGCGCGGAGAGGAGCGACCGTGATGACAGCCCCGAAACCTAACCAATGGTGATAGCAGTCTCGCGAAGATAGGAGTTAGCCTGGTCAGCTGTTCCTGTGGGAAATGGAGTCCCATAGACGCTGATGATCCACAAACCGCTTCCGCCATAAACCACTAGAAACCATTTGTTGTACTCATCGGCCAGAATGGTCTCGTACCACATATTTTGTACTTTGCTTGGAATTTCTGTATCAAGTTGGTGCCTCATCAGCTAACAGTAATCCTAGGGCTGGTGAACACAAGGGCCATTTTCTGGAAATTATATCCCGAAAATCCGGTCGTCACAGTGTCTCTTGGGAGCGAGAACCCTTTAGGGAAGGGCTCGTCGCGGATGCGGGGCCCGAAGCAAGGCGGACCGACATTGTCTTCTTCTTCAAACGCCAGGGATCGCGCTAGGCGGCCGATCTGGTGGCGGGCGTCGTTTTCGCCTACTCCTTCGCGGCGTCCTAGTCGGCCGCTGAGAGTCGGATGCGTGACAGGCGGCGGGGTGGGATATCTTTTTCCACGAGGCGGAGGAGGGGGCGGGTTGCCTCGCTGCTCCACGGCTTGAGGGCGGCCTTCTGCGTCGCGCTCGATGGAGATCGGGGTTCGGCTGCGGCTGGCAGCCGGCTCCTTTTCTCGCCATGCGCGGTCATTGCCCGCCGTCGGCGTGCATGACGCCGCGCCGTGCTCTCGGCGCGATGGAGGGCTTTTGGCGCGGGCGCTGTCTTCATGCCGCTCTGCGGCCGCGCCAATCAGTTGCTGGTTGCGCCTAGCCATATAGGGGAGCTCGTCAGGCCCCAGTCCGTTAAGCTCTGCTACGGCCGCCTGGATGGCGTGTAGGTTCTCGAGGGGCATGGCGTAGACTGGGCGGTCCACTCCCAGCATGTCGGTGATGACTGCGCCGCGTTTCTTGACGACGCCGGTTCGGCTCGGCCCGTTGGAAGGCGGCGTGCCAAAGGCGGCGCGGTCGACTTCGCGCTGGTGGGCCTCGGTGAGGCGTCTCATGGAAGCTATCCTCTGGCCCTCCGCGTGGAGGGCGAGGCGGCGCGCCTCCAGTGCCTCGGCGTCGGCGTCGGCCGGGAGAGGTGCGGACAGGTCGTGTAGCACCGCTTGCAGGGCGTCGTGGGCGTTCTCGCCAGAGGGGCCGCCGTGACTAATGACCAGTACCTCGGTGATGGCACTGCCACAACTGTCGGCTTGGGGGAGCGGGTCGTTGAAGATGACGACGTTGGTGGGGAAAGCATCGAGTGATGCTGTGTCGGAGTCGACAAGCATCGGGTCGGTGGAGCCAACCGACTCCAAATCCACAGCAGGCTCGCTGGAGACGTGGAGTTGGTCGAGGAGGCTGACGAGGTGGCTCTCGAGGCAGCCTGTGCCCGCATCGGATGCGGGCTCGTCGGAGATGCGAGCCTCGCCAAGAAAGTCGGCGAGGCAACTCGCTGCGCAGGCGTCAGCGACGCCTTGGAGCGCGTCGGGGCAAGCACCATCAGGCGTGCCGGGCTGGCTACGCCCGCGGGGGAGGAAGAGGGTTCCCGTCTACAAAAGGTCTCCGGACGACGGTGCACCTGGCCCCATGGTGGGGGCCAAATGTCGGCTGGTAGGTGCGACATATCCCAACGGGTGGCTTATCATAGTGGGAGCCAATAAGATGTCGCCGGTGCCTGGAAACGGGATGAGGCGAAGACATGCACGCCGGCGAATCTTACCCAGCTTCGGGGCTCTCCGTGGAGATAACACCCCTACTGCTGCTCTTCGGGGTCTCCGCATGATCACTAGATGAACAAGTCGCTACAAGTGGCTCCTTGAGCTGTTCGGTGAGAGGAAGAAGAAGGCCACAGCTAGCTCTCCTCTTCCCTCTATGTTGTGTTTAAGACTCTAAGAGATCAACCCTTTGCATGGGTGCCCTGGGGGGTTTATATAGGCTTACCCCCCCAGGGGTACAATGGTAATCCGGCTGGGCACGGGCCCTAGCCGTCAGTGTCTACGCTCGCCGGCTTCCCCGCTGGCCGCTGGGGCCCGCCGACTGGTGGGTCCTGCCGGCTGCCGGCTTCTTGGGCGACAAGCTGGCCCCACCACTAAGGGCCTTGTCGGGGGCTGGTTACTGTTGCCTCAATCCTGACGACGAGGGCTTTGTCGGGGTGAGCATGGCTATAGTGCCGGCGCCTTGGCGGCGATCACTGTAGCCTCACCTCGTCTTGTCTCCTTAATGAGGCACTTCCTTCGAGGGAGGGAACAAGCCGGCTTATGGGAAGCCGGCCATATCTCAGGCCGACTGGGGGAGGCCAAGCCGCCTTCGGGCATCTCTCTGACTGGAGGGGCCCGCTGCCTGCAGGTCGTACTAACAACCTGACATGGGTGACGTCAAGGTCAGCATGGTAGTATGATGTTGCCACGGACGGGTGATGGCCGCCCGCACGGGCGCCTGTGGCTGTGCATGCTCCGGGATACGGGGGTGGCAGGCTTCACTGTAGCCACGCCCCGTCTCATCACCGTTATGTGGGTGCAGATTCTGAGGGTGCAGCCTTGGCCACTTGCTGGGAGGCCGGCTTTGTGGAGTCGGCATTCTCGTGGCCGGCTTCACGGAGCCGGCCCTTCGGCAGCCAGCTCCTTGGAAACTGGCCCTCTCGCGGCCTTCTTCCTATAGGTTTTGGGGTCGGGCCGCCTCCTGACAGCCGGCCTGAGGGGCAGCCGGCCGGGGGAAGGCGGCCCTGCGTCTTGGATGTTGGATGGCTTGATTGGCTTGTAATTTTTTCAAAATCCCCAGGGGGAGCCGGCTAGGCTACCCGTGGTCATTTACTCAGACATAAAGGGACCTTCCCATTTGGGCTTGAGTTTGTCCTTTTTCTTGTCTGGCAGGCATAGAACTAACTCGCCAACATTGTAAGTTTTGGCCCGTACTTCTCTGCTTTGATATCTTGGAGCTTGCTGTTGATAGAATGCGGAACGAGCTTTTGCCACGTCACGCTCCTCCTCCAAGGCATCCAAACTGTCCTGCCGATCGAGTTCGGCTTCTCTTTCTTCATACATGCACACGCGAGGTGAGTCATGAATTATGTCGTAGGGCAGAACTGCCTCTGCGCCGTATACCATAAAGAATGGTGTGAATCCAGTTGTGCGATTCGGCGTGGTCCGCTTCCCCCAGAGTATGGAGTCGAGCTCCTCTACCCAGTGTGTATTAGATTCCTTGAGGGACCGCACTAATCTGGGTTTGATGCCGCTCATGATTAGACCATTTGCTCGCTCGACTTGACCGTTAGTTTGTGGGTGATAGACTGAAGCATAGTCGAGCTTGATGCCCATGTTTTTGCACCAGAGTTTGACCTTGTGGGCCGTAAAGTTTGTGCCGTTATCGGTGATGATGCTGTGGGGGACGCCGTAACGGTGTACGACCCCTGATATGAAGTCTGTCGCCGATCCAGATTCGGCCGTCTTAACAGGCTTGGCCTCTATCCATTTGGTGAATTTATCCACCATGACCAGTAGGTATTTTTGCTTGTGGGTTCCCCCTTTAAGGGTCCTACCATGTCAAGCCCCTGCACGCGAAGGGCCGGTGATGGGTATAGTTTGGAGGGCGGTGGGTGGCATATGGCTTTTGTTAGCAAAGAGCTCGCAACCGACGCATCGTTGGACTAAGTCCTGAGCATCTGCCCGGGAAGTCGGCCAGTAAAATCCTGTACGGAAGGCCTTGCTTACAAGGGCCCGGGCTGCGACATGGTGCCCGCCGAGTCCGGCATGAATTTCAGCCAGAAGATTCCGCCCTTCCTCTTCGGAGATACACCTTTGAAGGACTCCGGTGCTGCTTTTCTTATAAAGCTCTCCCTCATGGACTTTATAGGCTTTAGATCACCGCACTATGCAGCGTGCCTCATTTTGGTCCTCGGGAAGTTCCTGCCTGGTTAGGTAGGCTAGGAATGGTTCCGTCCACGGGGCAATGACTGCCATTATTACGTGGGCTGAAGATGTTACTTCGTTGGCAGAGCCTCCAGTTGTGTCAGAATGTTCGGTGTCGGGCAGTGCGGTTGGGTCTGGGCTGTTATTTCCGGACTCCCCTTCCCATAATACGGATGGCTTGAACAGCCTCTCTAGGAAGATATTGGGGGGACGGCATCGCGCTTTGCGCCAATGCATGCCAAGACGTCTGCTGCCTGATTGTTGTCCCGAGCTATATGGTGAAATTCGAGCCCTTCGAACCGAGCTGACATTTTTAGGACGGCGTTGCGATAAGCTGCCATTTTCGGATCCTTGGCATCGAAGTCTCCATTTATTTGGGATATCGCAAGGTTCGAATCCCCGCGCACCTATAAGCGTTGAATGCCCATGGAGACTGCCATCCAGAGACCATGTAGAAGGGCCTCGTATTCGGCTGCATTGTTGGAGTCCGTATACATTATCTGGAGTACGTGAACTGTATCTCCTGTTGGGGACGTCAGAACGACGCCAGCCCCCAGACCAGCCAACATTTTGGAGCCGTCGAAGTGCATGATCCAATTGGAATATGTGTCGTACTGTTTAGGGAGTTCGACTTCAGTCCATTCGGCGATGAAGTCGGCCAAAACTTGCGACTTAATAGCTCGCCGTGGCTTATAGGTTATGTCGAACGAGAGGAGCTCAATGGCCCATTTGGCAATCCGGCCCTTCGCGTCGCGGTTGTTTATAATGTCGTTAAGAGGTACTTCGGAGGCTACTGTTATCGAACACTCTTGAAAGTAGTGTCGCAGCTTCCGGGATGCCATAAACACCGCGACGCTATCTTTTGATAATGCGGATACCGTGACTTGCATGGAGTGAGGACAGTGGACACATAGTAAACTGGTTTTTGAAGGGGGAACTTGTGTCCGTCCGTTTCTTGTTCGACAACGAGCACCGCGCTTACAACTTGATGAGTTGCGCGATGTATAATAGCATTGGTTTGCCCATGTTAAGCGCGCCGGGACGGGTTTGTTGCCAATATGGCTTTTATTTCTTCGATTCCGGCCGTGGCGGCATCCGCCCACTCGAAGTGTTGGTGCCCGGAGGAGGCGATAAAGGGTAATGCCTTTTCTCCCAAGCGGAGATAAAGCGGCTTAGAGCCGCCACACATCCAAATCAATTTTGTATTTGTTTGAGGTCCTTTGGGATATCCAATTGTGTGAGCTGGGATCTTGGCTGGGTTTGCTTCAATTCCTCTACGAATACAATGAAGCCCAAGAGCTTTCCGGTGATGCGAAAATGCATTTTTCCGGTTGCTTGATGTCATATGTTCGGAGGTTATCGAATGTGAGCCTCAAGTCGTCGACAAGAGTTTCGACATGCTTGGTTTTGACGACCACATCATCTACGTATGCCTCCACTGTTTTGCCGATCTGGTTTGCCAGACATGTATGAATCATGCGTTGATATGTTGCGCCGGTGTTTTTGAGCCCGAAGGGCATTGTGTTGAAGCAGAATGGGTCGTATGGGGTGATGAATGCCGTTGCGGCTTGGTCAGGCTCTGCCATCTTAATTTGATGGTAGCCGGAGTATGCGTCGAGGAAACACAATGAATCATTTCCTGCGGTAGCGTCGATAATTTGATTGATGCAGGGGAGGGGGACGGGATCCTTTGGGCAAGCCTTGTTGAGGTCCTTGAAATTGACGCATAGGCGCCAGGATTTGTCCTTCTTTGGTACCATCACCAGGTTTGCTAGCCAGTCCGGATGTTTTATATCTCAGATGAATCTGGCCTCCAATAGTTTGGCTAGCTCCTCTGCCATGGCTTGTCTCTTAGGTTCGGAGAAACGCCGAAGAGCCTGCTTGACTGGCTTGAATCCTTTTAGGATGTTTAGGCTGTGCTCGGCCAGCCGGCGTGGGATTCCTGGCATGTCTGAAGGGTGCCAGGCAAAAATGTCCCAATTTTCGCTTAGGAATTCTCATAGTGCGGTGTCTACATCAGGGTTTAATTGCGTCCCGATGGAGGCCGTTTTTGTAGGGTCCGTTGGATTGACTTGGAATTTGACTATTTCATCCGCCGCTTTAAAGGAGGTGGACTTGGATCTTTTATCGAGTATCACGTCATCCCTGTTCACCGTGGAGCGCAGCGCAGTCAATTCCTCGGCCGCTAGGGATTCGGATAGTGCCTCAAGGGCCATTACGGCTGTCTTATTTTCGGCACGGAGTGCTATGTCCGGGTCACTAGCAAGAGTGATGATTCCGTTGGGCCCGGACATTTTGAGCTTCATGTACCTGTAATGGGGTATAGCTTGAAAAATTGTGAATGCCTCTCGCCCTAATAGAGCGTGGTATCCGCTGCTGAATGGGGCCACTTGGAACATGACCTCCTCGGACCTGTAATTATCCGGCGTGCCGAACACCACATCCAGTGTGATTTTTCCTGTACAGCACGCTTCCAGACTGGGGATTATTCCTCTAAAGGTTGTGCTCCTTCGCTCAAAGCGGCTCCAGTCTATTTCCATTTTTCGAAGTGTTTCCTCGTAAATGAGGTTCAATCCGCTACCACCGTCCATGAGTACCTTGGTAAGGCGAAAGCCGTCCACTATTGGACTGAGAAACAATGCGGCTGGTGCTCGAGCTGTTCTGAATTTAGGTTCATCACTAGCATTAAAGGTAATAGCCATGTCACTCCATGTGTTTATCATTGCTACTTGGTAGACTTCGGTAAGGCTGCGGAGTGTTCGTTTCCGCATATTATTTGATGCGAAAGTCTTGAAGACTGTTAATACCGTACTGGTATCCCTGGGCTGGTGCTCTATGGATTCTGGGGTTAGAAGCTCTTCGCCACTTTTGGCCACCTGCTAGAGTATCCAACATGCTCTAAGGCTATGAGTTTGTGTGGCGCCCTCTGTACTATGAATTTTACAGGGTCCATTGAGCCATCCCTCCAGTACGGTTCCATGCCCTGTAGGGGTTTTTTCTTTTTTGGTGTTTAACCCGGTGTTGGCGATAATGCACCCTTTTATTTGGACTGGTTTGTATTGGGGCGGATTGTCCCAAAATCTTACTTGGTTTTCAGCGCTTTCCATCACACAGTACTTTCGTACTATGGACGCCAAGTCAGCAAAGCGTGTAATTTCACGGCGACCTATGGCGTTGAGGATTCCTTGTCCCTGCAATTATTGCGAAGAATGAAATTGCGTCTTCCTCGCGGCAGTCCTTTATCCTGTTCATAACCGGGAGGAATCGGCCCGATAATGATGTTGTTTCCTCGGGCTCTTGCCTAATTTTGATAGATTGCATATGTTCGGGTGGGTGGGTGGAATTAAATCCGAAACCTCACCCAATCTGAGACTCAAGGGCCATGGAGTTTCCGAACTCGGAAGTTTGGATTCTTGGATGTTGTCCAATGAATCTAGCCCGTTGCCTGACTCTAAGTTCAGGTCTTGAGTGACGTCCTCCCCTCCGTGAGTATCCGGCTTGGAGGGATCGGGAATCCAGACATAGCTAGTCCTTAAGATAGGTGAAGGGTCGCCGCATTGTTCCTCCACCACAGCAACGTGATGGGTGACCTGGGGAGAGTTAATCTCTCTCAGATCGGGTTTAGGCCCAATCTGATCGTAGTCTGTAGCGACTCCCAGGGCGGCGATGCGATCCAGGAGCTCGTTTAAGGAAGAGAGCTCCGTCGGATCTAACTGCTCGGCGAGTTCCGAGTTCACGTGAAGATTGCTTTCGATGACCCGCGAAGTCATCGTCGGCGCGGCGGCCGAATAGGCGGTCATAAGAAAACCGCCTAGCCGGAGAGTTTGGCCGATAGCCAAAGCTCCTTTAGCAACAGTGCCGTCTTTAAAGACTGGATGAGGCATCCTTCCTGATGGCGACGGCATAGAGGAACTCTCAATGAATGCACCAATGTCGGTGTCAAAACCGGCGGAACTCGGGTAGGGGGTCCCGAACTGTGCGTCTAGGCGGATGGTAACAGGAGACAAGGGACACGATGTTTTTACCCAGGTTCGGGCCCTCTCGATGGAGGTAAAACCCTACTCCTGCTTGATTAATATTGATGATATGGGTAGTACAAGAGTAGATCTACCACGAGATCAGAGAGGCTAAACCCTAGAAGCTAGCCTATGGTATGATTGTTGTTCGTCCTACGGACTAAAACCCTCCGGTTTATATAGACACCGTAGAGGGCTAGGGTTACACAGAGTCGGTTACAATGGGAGGAGATCTACACATCCGTATCGCCAAGCTTGCCTTCCACGCCAAGGAAAGTCCCATCCAGACACGGGACGAAGTCTTCAATCTTGTATCTTCATAGTCCAGGAGTCCGACCAAAGGTTATAGTCCGGCCATCCGGACACCCCCTAATCCAGGACTCCCTCACTCCTCCTCTGACGTG
Organism: Aegilops longissima; assembly: GCA_021605205.1. Classification (NCBI taxonomy): domain Eukaryota; kingdom Viridiplantae; phylum Streptophyta; class Magnoliopsida; order Poales; family Poaceae; genus Aegilops; species Aegilops longissima. The sequence goes on from CM038679.1 coordinate 222,190,970, forward strand.
TCCACCCTACAAGGCCTGTGCTCGGGTGAATCAGCTGGGGGCGGCGGCAAGGAAGGCGTAGGAGCCTGCCTACCTCTCCCATGGCCACGTTCTCCCCGACCTCCTATCTTCTTCCCTCACCGACCTCCTCTCATGGTGCGCGACAACACCGAAAAGCAGCACCCACCGGTGTCTTCATACTGTTGGCTAATGCTCTCTGGAGAGACTGGGGCGGAATGGGATTACCCCTCCCACCACGCGCCAACGAAGGAGCGTCGGAGCGGTCCAGATGCGCGCCCACCATCTTTCAACCCCTGCCATGACAAAGAGTAAACTAAATTATCAGAACATGAAAAAATACCGACATGATGTATATAACTTAAGTATATCATCATCAAGTATAACATAAATTTTTTGAATACCAAACATGAAATAACAATATATATATATATATATATATATATATATATATATATCTGTGTGTGTGTGTGTGTGTGTGTGTATTACAAATTGAATGCCTAGCATGAACTAATAATAATCTTGATCGTCTATATATGCTCCGGGATCAATAAATGCATCATCATCATCATCATCACTATCTTAATGACGTGCTCATCAGGTTCAGCGACATCAACATGTGGAAGGCCACCTTTATGTAATCGGTCAAGCATTGATAGGTCATCTGCAGTAGTAACCTCGTCTTGTTCCGGCTAAGGGGTGAAGTCAGATTCACTGTCGCTGTCTACTTCATTGATCTGGGGTGAAGTAGAGCGTTTCTTGAAACGTTTTCTAGAAAGACGTGTTTCTTGGAAGAATTCACCTTCATATGTGTATGGGTTAATGTGAGGTTCACAATCCTCTTCATTGGAGGGAGGTGGTCTAACACGTGGCGGCACTTCATAAACGACATCCCAACCATTTAGATTTGGATCAGTTTGGCAGGCCCACGGTAGATAGAAAGCTTGCGTCGCCTGTTGAGCCGTAATATAGACACCGGGAACATCTAAATGGGTGCTTTGTTTGATTTCGACTAGCCCTATATGTTCATGAGTCCTTCTAGTATCCTTCGGATTTTGGTGGGTTTTCACTATAGAATAGAAGTTCATAAATTGCCTCAACTCTCCCATAATACTCGTTACCTACGTCGCCGATAATAGAGACACTACAATTTGTAGACTTCCGGTCGGCGTAGATAACTCTTTGCTGAAGGTACGAAAGCGATACCCGTTTGATGTCGTATTTGTCAAATGAACGGACCTTATAGTCAAAACCATTAGCGACTTGTCTCAGTTCGGCATCCATAGACTATGAATTGGCCTACAAGGTTAATACGAAAGGATTCTTGCATTAGCCGCAAATTAGACAAAGAAATGAGAATGGTCTAATGGAAATTACCATTTGTTTGAACAAGAGATGAAACTGGGAAAGCTGCCGCCATGCTTTGCCAGAAGCTCATACTCTTCGATGGATTGCTTTTCGATCACCGCTCCATCCGTGAATTTGGCGACGTATGGACTATATCAAATATCCGGGAATAAGAGGAGTTCAAAGGAATTAGATGTTGCGAAACGATGTACCGAGAACTTACTCGATGTAAGGCTGCACTTCTGTTAGGTTGTTGAAGTGATACAAAAAAATGGTCCACCATTCTTCGACATCCAACGATATTGGTTTTGAAGCACCGACTGGTGCGAGCTTCCCTTTGAATAGGCTAAGGTTGAATCCACCTTTTTAGGGTCGCTAGCATTGTACCGAGGCTTCGGATTATGCAAATGATGATTTTTGGCTTTGTAATGTGCTGTCACGAAGTTTGCCATCTCCTCGGTAATGAATGCATGGGCCATCGATGCTTCAATTCTACGTTTATTTTTACATTTTGCTCGAAGCTCTTATGCATCCTCTTTGTTGTGTAGCACCAACGATTTTGCATGCCCCCCCAATCTTGCCTCGATCGGGAGATGCAAAATCAAATGTTGCATTGGATTAAAGAAGCCCGGTAGAAAGATCTTCTATAACTTGGAGATCAACTCGGGCGCCAACTCTTCCCATATCTTCTAGCACGCTAGGCGATAGTTCTTTCGCACAAACAACATGGAAGAAATAGCTCAGCTCCGCTAGTACTAGCCATGCATCCTAAGGGATAAAGACACGCAACATCATCGGCATTACCCGCTCAAGCCATATGTGCCCATCATGACTCTTGAGACCAGATATTTTCAATTTTTCAAGACTCGCTTCTCTCTTTTAATTCGTTGCGTACCCATCGGGGAACATCAACTTCATTTTCACCCACAAGCTAATTTCCCTCATAGCTGGCCTTCCAAGATTGAACCATGCCTTTGTCTTCGTCTAGTTCTCCTTTCGTTTCGGTTCTTGCATGTTTTGTAACGGTCTATCACATAGCGCCTCATGATCGACTCTAGCCTTTGTATTATCCTTTGAGTTCCCCTCTATGCCAAACAATGTACCAAAAAGGGCCTCGGCGATATTCTTTTTAGTGTGCATCATGTCAATGTTGTGTGGGCAAAGGAGGTCTTTGAAGTAAGGAAGATTCCACAAGCATATCTTGTGAGTCCAGGCGTGTTCTCAATTATACCCGTTGAAATAACATGGACGCTCTGGATCTGACTTGAGAGCATTTAAATGATTCAGGGTCGCTTGGCCTGTCAACACAGGTGGTGCAGAGTTTTTGAAAACTCTATCTTTGATGAAGTTCTTCTTGTCTTTCCTGAACTTATGGCGAGGATCCAGGAACTGTCTGTGCAAGTCGAAGCAAGAAAACTTGTGACCCGCCTGTATCCAACGGAACTGAAGAGCTGCCTTGCATGTGGGGGGAACCTTCAATGTTCAGAAAATGTTCTTTCTCTCCATAATCTGTCTGGGGGGAGATTGAGTGGAATGACAAATCCGGGCCAAAAACTATATTGGGTTGCCGTCAGACCAAACACATGGGACCCATCCATGCTGATGGCGACTCGAGGATGCCTTGGATTTGTCGCTTTTTGCACATGTAATGCATCCGATGTGTGTACCATCATCAGATTCCCTTCTGCGTCTAGTTTAGTTATTTTGCCCATTTTCTACCATGTCATCTGTCTGGATTTCTCTTCAACCATGAAAAGACGTTGAAGTCTAGGTACGATTGGCATATACCGAAGAACATTAATAGGGATTTTGGTATGCGTCTTATCACCCATACCGTTGTCTACCACAACATACCTGGAAGACTTGCAAATGGGACAATAGTTCAAGTCTGCATACTCAAGCCTAAATAAGGCACATCCTTTCTCAGAGGCATGTATCTTCTCATAGGGCATCTTAAGTGCACTGGTATAGGTTTGCAGGAATTACATGGCCTTTCGGTAGAAAGCATCCAAATACTGTCATCATCGCATCATAGCATTATCCGCCAAGTTGAATTGAGCCTTCAGAGTCATTACTTGTGACATGGCATCCTGCTGACAAAGCTCAGTGTGCTCGTGGAGAGGATGTTTTGAGGACTCCAACATTTCATTGAAGGCCTTTGCAGATTCCTCCATCTCATCGTCTGAATCCCGAGCATCATCAAAGTCTTGCAACATGTCTTCCATCCCGGTACATGCTCGTCGCTGCGAAGACAAAGCACCTCAGCTCTGGTAAGTCACACAAGATATATAATTCAGCATGTATATATTCATCAGTTAATATAGTTTGTTGATAACCCACAAGTATAGGGGATCGCAACAGTTTTCGAGGGTAGAGTATTCAACCCAAATTTATTGATTCGACACAAGCGGAGCCAAAGAATATTCTCAAGTATTAGCAGTTGAGTTGTCAATTCAACCACACCTAGATAACTTAGTATCTGCAGCAAAGTATTTAGTAGCAAAGTACTATGGAATTAACAAACAGTGGCAAAAGTAGCAGTAGCAGTTTTGTAGTAATTGTAACAGTGGCAACGGTAAAGTAACTAAGCAAAGAGCAATATGTAAAAAGCTCGTAGGCATTGGATCAGTGATGGATAATTATGATGGATGCGATTATTCATGCAACAGTGATAACATAGGGTGACACAGAACTAGCTCGAATTCATCAATGTTATGTAGGCATCTATTCCGAATATAGTCATACGTGCTTATGGAAAACAACTTGCATGACATCTTTTGTCCTACCCTCTCGTGGAAGTGGGGTCCTATTTTAAACTAAGGGATATTAAGGCCTCCTTTTAATTGAGTACCGGACCAAAGCATTAACACTTAGTGAATACATGAACTCCTCAAACTACGGTCAGCACCGGGAGTGGTCCCGATTATTGTCACTTCGGGGTTGCCGGATCATAACACATAGTAGGTGACTATTGACTTGCAAGATAGGATCAAGAGCTCACATATATTCATGAAAACATAATAGGTTCAGATCTGAAATCATGGCACTCGGGCCCTAGTGACAAGCATTAAGCATAGCAAAGCCATAGCAACATCAATCTCAGAATGTAATGGATACTAGGGATCAAACCCTAACAAACTAACTCGATTACATGATAAATCTCATCCAACCCATCACCGTCCAGCAAGCCTACGATGGAATTACTCACGCACGGTGGTGAGCATCATGAAATTGGTGATGGAGGAAGGTTGATGATGACGACAGCGACGTATTCCCCTCTCAGGAGCCCCGAACGGACTCCAGATCAGCCCTCCCGAGAGAGTTTAGGGCTTGGCGGCGGCTCCGTATCGTCAAACACGATGAATCCTTCTCTCTGATTTTTTCTCCCCGGACGTGAATATATGGAGTTGGGGTTGAGGTCGGTGGAGCACCAGGGGACCCACTAGGCAGGGGGCGCGCCCCCACCCTCATGCACAGGGTGTGGGCCACCTGGCCTTGATTCTTTCGCCAGTATTTTTATATATTCCAAAAATATTCTTCGTGAAGTTTCAGGTCATTCCGAGAACTTTTATTTCTGCACAAAAATAACACCATGGCAATTCTGCTGAAAACAGCGTCAGTCCGGGTTAATTCCATTCAATTCATGCAAGTTAGTGTCCAAAACAAGGGCAAACGTGTTTGGAAAAGTAGATATGATGGAGACGTATCATTTGTCAATTTTATTACGTCGATGCAATCTACAGTCTAATAGGTAAAGATACACTACTAGGGAATACCTTATACACAAAAGCTTACTAGTAGTGTTGGTTAAAAAAAGCGCTACTGGTATATAAAAGAACGCTACTACTATATAAGTAGCAGTAGCGCGGCCTAGGTAAAAGGCGCTACTACTATAACTGCCACACTATAGACGGCACGCTAGGATTAGTATTAGCGCCGGTCTACAATCAGCTCTACTACTGTTGGTCTTAGCAGTAGCGCTGTTCCAGCCCCCCACCCCCGCTACTGCTATGGGTGCCTTATCCCCCCATTTTTCCTCCCCCTGCACGTCCTCACTCTCCCCCTCACACTCTCACTCGCCTCCGCCGCCGTCCCCTGCGCCGGTCCTTCCCTGCCGGCTGCCCTCGCCCGTGCTAGCCCTCCTCCCCTACCGGAGACCCACCCCGTGCAGGCCTCCTCCCTGCTAGCCGCCCCCGCCGGGCACCTCCCCCACCCCAAGACTGCCACCCTCCCTGCATGGCCGCCCCGCCCCATCGTCCGCGCCCCGCTGTCGTCCTCCACCGAGAGGTACACCTCCTCCCTCCTTGCTCCTCCTCCCTAGTTTATTTTGAACCCTAGCTAGTTGATCTTAGAACAATGTAGGTTTAATCTTAGAATAATGTATAGGTTATGATCTTAGGTGTTTAATATTAGAATAATGTAGTATGAACCCTAGCTAGTTATGATCGAACCATGTTAAAAATGTAGGTTTTTAAGTAGGTGTAGTTAATATAATTTAGGTATTTTAGGTGTTTAATTTTAGAATAATGGAGTATGAACCCTAGTTATGATCGAACCATGTACAAAATGTAGGTTTTTAATTAGGTGTAGTTAATAGAATTTAGGAGTTTGAGGTGTATTTAACAGAATTCCAGGTTGATTCGTTTTGAAGTGGACATGTCATATTTTGAACATCTCACATTTGTTGTTATTTTTTTAGTTAAAGCAATTATTCCCGCATCGACGTCGATGTGGCCTATCCCGCATCCTCGTCGTCGACTCGGCGGAGGAGGCCTGCTTGATCAGAGGGGCCATGTCTGGGACTGGGCTCCTCCGGGCTGGTACTGGGAGGTGCTACCTTCCGGGGGGTGCGGCTTGGTGAGGAGCCATCCTATCATTGACCCGAACCTTCTTTGGTTGTGGTCGCGTGGGCTAGTGATAGTGCTGAGGCTTTCGTCCCCCGCGGAGGTTGTACGTCACAGTGTCAGCGAGGAGGACGAGCATGTCCGTCGCTACATGGTTGCGTTGGAGGGTAGGTTTGACAATACCTGGCAGGTTCTTCAGGGATCTCACTGGAGCTATGATCCTGTGATGGTTCCTTCACTTCGGGTGTCCACCGCCAGGGCAGATACCCATCATTCGCAATGGTTTTAGTTGTATTAGTGATGTTATACGTATGATACTATTTGAGATGTATTAGTGATAATATTCGACGATTTACGGACGCAAGAGATGATTTAGTTTTGCTTATTGAATGCATCCTAATTTGAATATTAATTTATTTTATGATTTAGTTTTTCTTATTGAATGCTCAAATTGGAGAACTACTCCTATTAAGAATGCTCAAATTGGAGAGCAATATGCAAGGCGTATGCATTTGATTAGTTGATTTCTTATAGGGTTTCACTGGATCCTAAGATGAGGATAATAATGTTTTTGTTTATATTTTGTTTTTGCAGAAAACAAGGAGCCCCTCCATCATCCCCGTCGTCGTCGCCGTCACCGACCCCCTCCGACCTCGAGGTGAGACCAGCCAAATCTCCATGTCAATACGAGTCCTATAAGATATTTTGAAATGTTTTGTTCAAATTTTCAACCATTGAAATGCTCGATATTTGTAGATATAAACATGTATATCATGTGTTGCTCAAATAGGATATGTGCTTGCCCAAGTGGCCGACCATGTTTGCAGGTAACACCTCCGAGTGGCCTATGTTTTGCTGGAGTGTTGATTAATTTCCGTTCCGGCAAATTTCAGGCGCTCGATATGTCCTTTTTTAGCAAAGGTCATGCCGGATTTTTCTGTGAATTTTGGCATGACTTGTGCTAGAATATGTAGGAAATATCGAGTGGCCTGGATTTTCTAGAACGATAATTAAACAACATTTCAAGTTGACTTTTAGTCTGTAGAGGCTCCATACATGACAGTCAACAAATGAATGAGGGAGAAAGTCTGCACCATATATGAGAGAAGAAGAATCCCGACTATTGTCGTGGGGTCGTTTTTCCTTCTTCTCCTTATGCTAGACCTTTGTTATGCACTAGGGGAAGGAGGAGTAACGATCATCACTGAGGGTCGCAAATGTCAGAGAGGAATCAGTGAGGGAGTCTCCACCATATATGAGAGGACAAATAATCCCGACTGTTGTCGTGGGGGTCGCTTCTCCTTCGTTCCCGTGTGATAGACATTTTCGTGTAATGCACTTGGAAATGAAAGGAGGAGCGACCATCACCAACAGTCGAATGTATACACCACGTGAGTTGAGAGTTTTCAAGAAAAGACTCGTCAGACAGATAGTCAACCCGTGATGAATAATAATGATCTAATTTAGTTTTTGTAGTACAAATATTTAATCGTACAAGTTTAATCTTTGAATTATGAACCTAGGAAATGTCGTCGTCGGACGACGAAAGTCTCCCGACGGAGTGCGACAGGTGCGGCGACGACCGAGGTCTGTGCGATAGGCCTCACCTGGTAGAAGGTCGGTGCTTCAGCATTAAGCTCCAGGAGACCTTCGATGTTGAAATGGTACGCAACAACGACAAGTGTTTTTTTCGTAATTAACCACGACTTCTGCTTCTTCAACATGTAACTTCCGTATTTTACAATTCGACTAGCTTATCCCATGCCATGCAAGACACTATGTCTTGGAGAGGATGGATTTTGAAGATCATGAATGTATGGAAACATAGATAATTCACCTAAGGACCCATCTACTAGCGGACGACAAGGAAGTGGCTGGTGGCAAATAGTATCTTTGCCATCAGCTAGTTCTTTTCCGTCCATTTTTTGAAAGCAGACGGCAAAGACCTCCTTTGCCATCACCTAGCAGACGGCGAAGAAGTGGCTAATGGCAAATCCTCTTATTCCGGTAGTGTTGTACTTGGGCTTCTTCTTCTCCTCATTGTCAATTAGCTCTGAATCTTGGCTTGAAGAACCCCTTAACAACCTCCTCATGGTTTTTCTTTTCTTTGAAGATTTCTGAAATTTTTAGTGACTCAAAATAAAAGGGAATAAATCTCAACAAGATTGACAGCAAGTACTCCCACAAGTTTCTAGAGGCTATATGATGCAACAAAACTACTTTGGACCATATAAATTTGACATGCAAGCTCAAGAACAAGGTCACCACAGCAGCAAAATTTGCAATACATAAAGCACTACAACAAAAACTAATTGGACCATTGGAGGAGTCACATGTTGTCTCCGTTCTGGGAACCAGGGTACCCAGACTTGCCTGCCTGCGGTCCATGGCGTGGCTCCATTGACGGCCTGGTATGGCCCATCTAGCTCATTGAACTAATATCAATTCAAGTTAAATGTTTCAGAAAGTTCAATGATTGGCATGGCATGGACTAGAGATGTGGACCCCCAAAATGCTATAAGGACAAAGATTGGCAAAAGCTCAACACTCTACATTTCTATTTTAGTGATCCAAGATCACATTGAGTCCACAGGAAAAGCCGATACTAATAAAAGGTTATGAGGTGTTGCTTAATGGTCTACTTGCTCAAAATGCTTAGTGATATGCTCCAAAGCCCTCAACCACTTTCTCAATTTCAAATATGTCCAAAATCTAAAGTCAAACTTGGCCCCACCGATTTGATCTATCCGGCGCTCACGAGTTCCTTTGACATAGCCACTGCCACAAACCCTAATCAATTTGGTCCCACCGATAGGGATCTCGGTCTCACCGAGATGGCAATGCAAACTCTATGTTTCCCTTCGTTACATTTCTGTATTACCGAAATGAGTGATCGGTCCCACCGAGTTTGCAATGCAAACTCTCTATTACCCTTCGTAACGTTTCGGTCTTACCGAAATGAGCGATCGATCCCACGGAGTTTGCCTGACCAACTCTCTATTTGCTCATTGCTGAAATCGCTCCCACCGTGTTCATGCAATCGGTCACACTGAGATGAGGTTTTGCCCTAACCATAGCACATCAGTCCATCTCAGTTGATCATGTCGGTCCCACCGAGAATCCTAATGTTCACATTTTTAACTGAATCAGTCTCGCCTAGTTCACCTATTCGGTCTGACCGAGTTGGGTCAAATGTGTGTAATGGTTAGATTTTGTGTGGAGGCTATATATACCCCTCCACCCCCTTCTCTATTCAAGAGAGAGCCATCAGAACATCCCTACACTTCCACTACTCATTTTCTGATAGAGAACCACCTACTCATGTGTTGAGACCAAGACATCCCAATCCAACCACAAGAATCTTGATCTCTAGCCTTCCCCAAGTTGCTTTCCCCTCAAACCATCTTTCTACCATAGCCAAATCTGTGACAGAGAATTGACTGTTGGGGAGACTATCATATTAGGGACATTTACATTTATGCCCCTAATTTGCGCCCACTCTGAAATTTGCCCCTAAATTATTGATGTGCTCAAATTTTCCCCTAAAAAGCATTTTAAGTCGCAGCAATGCCCTTCCATCTGGTCAAAGTTGTTTGACCAAAACTTTTAAAATTCATAACAAATTCATATGAAGTCAGAAAAATGCAAATAAGATATCCAAATGTTCATACAAACATCACCTATACGCGCATGTCATTTATGTTCCTCACCTACATGTGCATTTGTTTGCATTCACCCTATATTGTTTTTAATGTTATAAACCCTAAACAGCTTTAAAGAGTGCTTTTGTCATGAACGTAAATGACATGTGCATATAGATGTTGTTTTTATGAGCATTTTGATATCTTATTTTGCATTCTTATAAGTTCATATGAATTTGTTATGAATTTTCAAAGTTTTGGTCAAACAACTTTGACCAGATGGAAGGGCATTCCTGTGACTTAAAATGCTTTTTAGGGGCAAATTTGAGCACATCAAAAAGTTAGGGGTAAATTTGAGTAGTGGGTTTGAGTTAGGGGCACAAATGTAAATGCCCCATCATTTTAAGCACAAGAGCAAGGAGTTCATTATGAACACACCATCTATTACCTTTTGGAGAGTGGTGTCTCCTAGATTGGTTAGGTGTCACTTGGGAGCCTCTGACAAGATTGCTGAGTTGAACCGAGCAGTTTGTAAGGGAAAGGAGATCGCCTACTTCATGAAGATCTACCCAAGTGATGTAAGTCCTTCGTGGGCTCTGGCCATGGTGGGATAGACTAGGTTGCTTCTTCGTGGACCCTTCGTGGGTGGAGCCCTCCGTGGACTCGCACAACCGTTACCCTTCATGGGTTGAAGTCTCCATCAACGTGGACATACGATAGCACCACCTATCAGAACCACGCCAAAATCTCCGCGTATACATTGCGTTTTCCTTCTCCAAACCCTTCCCTTTACCTTCATATGCTATGTTTTACTTTCCGCTGCTACAATCTTAGAATTGCATGTGTCGGTTGATTGCTTGACTTGTGCAAAGTTGCTAAAATCTACCAAGACTTAAAATTTGGAAAAGGCTAGATTTTTATTTGGTCAAGTAGTCTAATCACCCCCCTCTAGACCTACTTTCGATCCTACAAGTGCTATCACAACTTTGGTCTCCATTTTCCTTGATTTCCATAGCTTTGGTGATCATAGCCTTGGTTTCACAACCTAGTAGAAAATGGCATCTAGCGAGGGAAATTACCACCGTAGAGGTCCTTACTTTGATGGTACTAATTTTGCTAGTTGGAAGCTGTCACATCCCTAGTGCTGGTATGCTTAAGGCTAGCTAGTCATTGTGCATCATGTTTAAATTCCAGTTAATTTTGAAATGGGGATTTGTGAAACCCTCAGAATAACTTTTGGAAATGACCTAAATAAAAATTGCTCCAAAAAGGTCCAAGAAAATGCTCATGTGGCCCTCTGAAAATATTGGGCAGAGATAACAACCTAACCAATATTTTTAGGATCTCATAAGTATTTATTTTGGGCATTTGGAATTAATACGGTAAATATTTGCTTTGGATATATATTATTATATATATAAAATATTGTCCAAAAATTATGCCTTTTGTTGAGGAGCTCTGGAGTAATATAGTAAGCTCCTGCAAAAATTGGCATAATTAAATAAATTGGCTTAGTATTTTATTTAAATCAAAACAAATGTCAGAAAATAAAAAAAGGAAACGAAATAGGTAAACTTACGACTTACAGCGCGCTAGCTCTGTGGTTGGCCCAGCACTATCTTGACTGGCCGCCCAATGGCCAGCCCTGCCCAGCCCGCCTCCCTCCCCTGTCGTCTTCCTCCCCGACAGGGGGATGGGCGCGTGCCCGACGCGCGCGCGCTCCGCCGCGCCACGCCACCTCCCTCCCTACCTGTCTGGCCTCTCCCCTCCTCGTCTGGTTGCCCCGGAGACGCCACGCAGCCACCCCGACCTCTCTCGCACCCTTCCCCGTGCTCCTCCTCTCCTCTGTCACCCTCTCTCTCACCGCACCCGAACGCCACCGAGAGCGCCGCCGCTCGCCGCCGTGGCCACCGTCTTCCCCTCGCCCTCTCCCCGTGTCCACTAGTTCCGCGCCGCCGCTTTGCTACCTCCCGCCGAGTCACGTGGGCGCAGGAAGCCCCAGGCGCCGCCGTCGCCTTCGTCTCCGTCTCCGGTTGCCGGAGATCCCCTCCGCCGCCACGACCGCTCGGGTTCCTCCCCGACCTCGCCGCCCCGTTCGTCGCGACCGCCGTAAGCTTCTCCTCCTCCTCCCCCTCTCCGTTCTCGTCCCAGTCGCCCGTAGCGCGCCCCCTTTCGAGCCCGAAGCTCCGGCCGCCGCCCCTTGGCTCCGCTCCGCGAGCCCGGCCCCCGGCTCGTCCCTTTGCTCCACCAGTGCGCGAGCACAGGCTACGCCCGGTGCTCTCGAGCGCCGCCCCGTGGCCGTGTCGCGGACTCCGCCAAGGCCCAGAGGCCGCCGGCGGCGAACCCGTCGCTGAGCCTGCCACGTGGGTCCGGCCCGTCGGTGATTAGCTTAAGGCTAATCACCGACTAACCTACCCTCCTCGACATCGACCGGTGGGCCCTAGTGCCCCTAATCTCTGATTAAATTAAATAACCCCTGTTTAACCCGTGTCACCGGCGTGTGGCCCCCACGTCGGGTTTGACCCAACCAGCCGCAGATTGACGGCTGACGTCATGCTTGCGAATCTTGACGCAATATTTTATTTTCGGAATTAATTTAAACCAGGAAATTCCGAATATATTCAAAACTTCAAAATTCATAGAAATTCAACCGTAGCTCAGATTCAAATAATTTATATATGAAAATTATCAGAAAAATTCAATCTATCCATCTGTACTAGTTTCATGCATGACAAACCAACTTATGCATGCTGTATAAGTGAAACTCTAAAATGGCACTTATAAGAGCTTACTTTGGAATTGCATTTGAACCTTTGGTTCAAATGGACTTCATTCAAATCGAATACCAGTTACATTAACTCAAACAGCATCACATCTACATGCCATGTTCATGCATCATATTGTTGCATATGTTTGTGTATTGATTGCGGCACCGTTCCTTCTCGATAGGTCTGCTCAGGAGGCGTTCAGTAGTACCATCTATGAAGCGGTGCCTCCTTGTTGACTTACCGGGCAAGCAAAACCCTTGTTCATTCGATACAATCCTATCTCTCGCTCCTGCTCTCGGTTATTGCATTAGGACAACAGCGATTCACCTGCTACTTTGTCTGCGGTAGTTGAACCCATTCCTCTGCATGACTGTCATTGCCACAATAAATAGTTAAAACCCACTAGCATGTGTAGGAGTTGATTGAGCCATGTTGTGTTACTACCATGCTATGCCTGCTATTGCTTAGAGTTGTGTCAGGTCTGATTCATTGGGAATGAATTGGAGTACAGTTCTATGTTCGATCTTTGAGAGTGAAGTGTGTGAACACGATTTGGTAAAGGTAGCGGTGAGAGGCCATGTAGGAGTACATGGTGGGTTGTCTCACTTTGGAACCGTCCTTAAGCCTTGAGTTCTATGTATGTTGTCCAATGACTCGATACTACCACACATTGGGTTCCGTAACTCGACCCTCTCGACTTATTAATCAACTTGATCTCTGTCCAGAGTCGCAACTAGTTTACGGTGTTTGTAGGTAGTGCTATTTTTCTACCAAGTGGCACCCGGCGAGGTGGGCTTGGGACAGACTAAACATGTGTGGCACGGTGTACCAAGTGGCACCGGATGGTGGGCTTGGGAACCCTGCTCACATCGTTTGGGGCCGTGGCGACACCCGGCGGATCTCCTTGCGGATGGAACCCGAATAGGCGATAAGCACGGACTAGAGTCTTGTGTGGTTAGTCGGTCGTGGCCGACACCCTCGCCAAAGCTTCCGCTTGAAGGTTGCGAGATACATGGCGTGTATATGGCGGTAAGTGGCGAGGCGTGTGTGAAGAAGTACACCCTGCGGGGTTATCATGATCTATTGAATAGCCGTGTCCTCGGTTATGGACTTCTTGGATGCTTACGTGGTACATAGACAACTTGAAGTGGATACTCTAAAATGCTCAAGACAAGTGTGAGTGCTATGGATGGCCTTCCGTATGGAGACGGGAATGAATCCGTAGTAGTGTATTGATGTGGTGATTAGTGGACTCGTGTACATTGTCTCACCTCAAGAGTTTCTTGTAGTCGAGAACAGGATAGCCACAGAGTCAAAGCTGGCTTGCTGCAACTAAACCCCACATTACCTTTTGACACTAATGCATGTATGATAGGATCTGATGTAAGTCTTCTGAGTACCTTTGTACTCACGTTGTTTTATTTATGTTTTTGCAGCGGAGACTTTGGTCTTACTAGTAGTTCCGCTTGGACTTCGACGAGTAGCTTGTTACCTCAGCTACGATCTTGTACCCTTGGGAGGGTCTTGTAATAGTCAGGCTTCTCAGCCTTTTTCTTTTGTAGATGTCGTACTCGGACATGTAATGCTTCCGCTTGTTGCTTGTATGCTTTGAATGATGGGTCATGTGACCCCTGTTTGTATTAATGCTATGTGGCTCTTCTGAGCCTTTATCTATATGAGTTTGCATTATGTTGTGATGCCATGTTGTACAGCACATACTTGCATGTTATGCGTACGTGTAACTTGTATTGCTATGTGTGGGATCCGACAACCTAGTTGTTTATCCTTGGTAGCCTCTCTTATGGGGAAATGTAGTCTCGTGCTTCTGAGCGATAGTAGTCCGCTACTGCCCGGTTCACGAGTCCTGCTAGCCCAAAGACTACTGCTTGGACACTTGACTGGCGGCATGTGTTTCACGCCGTTCCTATGTACGTCCTTCGGGAAATGTCACGCGTGTTATTCGAGTCCTGCCTAGCCTGCTACAGCCGGGATACCGGAGTCCTGTTAGCCCAGTGCTACAGCCCGAATATATCGTTGATGACCGACATGCTCGATGTGATTCATGTATGCCTGTCCCCATAGGTTAGCGCCGCTTTGGGTTCACGACTAGCCATGTCGGCCCGGTTCTTTGTCATATGGATGCTAGCGACACTATCATATCGTGAGCCAAAAGACGCAAACGGTCCGGGCCATGGTAAGGCGACACCGTGGGGATACCGTGCGTGAGGCCGCAAAGGGATATGATGTGTTACATGCTAGATCGGTGTGACTTAGGATCGGGTCCCGACAGCTTTGGTATCGAGCTTGATCGCTGTAGGATTTCCAAGCCAACCTGATCGAAGTTGAGTCTAGAAATGCTTTAGTTATATAGGGGAATTGATTGTGGAAGGGAACGTAAGGCTCTTTTACTCCTTTACCTCATGGCCTCTGATCTGAGTCGTCCTATCTTTCCTACGGGGTTAAGGAACTAGGCTATCTCTTCTGTCTATCAGGATCACGTGTTACTATTTCCGTAGTCCCATAGGATTGGTTGATCAGAGTCTTACCCCAGTTTCCGAGTACCTCGGTATGGCATGTTTAGTATTATCCCGGAACCTTTGATGATGATGTTGAGTATGGTGCTACCCCATTTTGCAGAATGTCTCATTTTGAACATTTTACTGCCGTTATGCTGCCGGAATTGCCCCAGGAGTTCGAGAGTTACTAATATCAGTGTGCCACATTTCCCGGTATGTAGTGATGTGATTCCGTCCTTGGTTTCGTTTCTCAGGATGTCATCAGTTAAGCGAAGTTCTGTTGCTCGTAGCCAGAACCACGGAGATGGAAGGGATGAGGATCCTCCCGACCAGCATTCATTGACAGGGTTCATGTTAGAAATGGAGAGGAACAAGCGTGAGTCTAACCGTTTGTTGGCACGTATCGAGGAGAACACCGCACATCAGTCCAAAGGGTTTGCAACCATTCATGACTTCATTCGCTTGCACCCACCCACCTTCCATCACTCCATCGAGCCACTCGATGCCGATGACTGGCTTCGTAGCATCACTCATAAGTTGCGTTCCGCAAACGTATCTGAAGATGACAAGGTCACCTATGCTGCATACCACCTGGAAGGTCATGCTAGTCTTTGGTGGCAGAACTATGAGGCTATGCTTCCAGCTGGTCAGATTCCAACCTGGAGAGATTTCAGTGAGGCTTTTCGCGAGCATCACATCCCTGAAGCCCTCATCGATCGCAAGAGAGAAGAGTTCTGTAGTTTCACTCAGAGTGAGATGGCTGTTGATGCTTACAGCAGAGAGTTTGAGAACCTTGCCCGTTATGCCCCAGAAGAAGTGTCCACGGACGCCAAGAAGCGTGCTAGGTTCGGAGGGTCTCAACCCCAAGTTGCGTCGTGACCTCCACCTGCACCATTGCGATACATTCCAAGCTCTTGTGAACAAGGCCATTAATGCAGAGACAGCTCAGCTCACTTACGAGGAGTCTCGTAAGCACCATCGTGAATTGGTTTCTTCCTCCGGTTCTAGTTCGCAGAAACGCCGAATTTGGATTCCGAACTCTGCTCTTCCACCCGGATATTCACCGAGGCCATCCCATATGGCACCTCACCCAGTTCAGTTACATGCTCCACCCAGGCCTACTAGTAGACCACTTGTCAATGCGGGTCCACGTCCAACTTCAGGGACTTGCTTCACATGCGGAGAGCCAGGACACTATGCACGTGACTGCTCTCAAGCCAGTTATGCTCCACCCCAGCCCGAGAAGCCCGCTGGCTGTGTTAAGCCATCACGTAAGATGATCAGTATCAAGTCAGCTCCCGCTGAACGTGGATGTGTGCATCACGTCTCAGCTAAAGACGCTCATGATGATCCGGATGTCGTTCTTGGTACACTCCTTGTCAACTGTCATCCCGCCTCAGTTCTATTCGATACTGGAGCATCTCATTCCTTCATTTCTGAAAGCTATGCTAATTTGCACAACATATCATTTTGTGATATGCCCTCTCCGCTAGTCATTCAAACTCCTGGATCCAAATGGCAAACTTCTTGTATAAGCCATGGTAACGAAATCCTTGTCGACAGACTTGTATTCCTTGCCTCACTTGTAGCCCTCAAGTCTTCAGATATTAACATCATCTTGGGTATGGACTGGATGACAGCTCATCATGCCAAGATTGATTGTTTCACTAGGTGCATTCAGCTTACACACCCATCGGCAAGATAGTCACTTTGTCTCCACTAGAGTTGCAAAGCGTCAACTCTATTCTCTTAATGCCAGCCCTCTTCCGGACCTTGAAGATATCCGGTAGTCCGTGACTTTCCGGACGTTTTTCGAGGAACTGCGGTGTTCCTCCCGACGAGAGATGTAGAGTTCGTCATAGATCTTATTCCGGGAACCGCCCCAATCTCTAGGAGACCTTATAAGATGGCACCCTTAGAACTAGCCGAGCTTAAGAAACAACTTGATGAGTCCTTGCAAAAGGGTTTCATCCGTCCTAGTTCTTCTCCTTGGGCTTGCCCCGTCCTCTTCGTCAAGAAGAAGGATGGTACGGACGGATGGTTGTAGATTATCGTCCGTTAATTTGGTCACGATAAAGAACAAGTATCCGCTCCCCAGGATCAACGACCTGTATGATCAGCTCGCTGGATCCTCAGTCTTTTCTAAGATGGATTTGAGGTTAGGCTACCATCAAATCAAGATCAGGAATGGAGACATTCCCAAGACAGCCTTTGTCACTCGTTACGGCCAGTATGAGTACACCGTCATGTCCTTTGGTCTAACCAACGCCCAGCTACATTCTCCGCTTGATGAACTCGATCTTCATGGAGTATTTAGATAAATTTGTCGTGGTTTACCTCGATGATATTCTTATTTACTCGAAGAATGAGGAAGAACATGCCGAACATCTCAGACTTGTGCTAGAAAAACTCAGAGAGCACCGCCTTTATGCCAAGTTCTCCAAGTGTGAATTTTGGTTGCCAGAAGTGACCTACCTAGGCCACGTAATCTCTGGTAAGGGCATTGCTGTCAATCCCGAGAGAGTTCAGGCCGTTCTTGATTGGACTCCACGAAACCGTTAAACAAGTTAGGAGTTTCCTTGGTCTAGCCGATTATTATCGCCGCTTTGTTGAAAACTTCTCCAAAGTAGCTAAACCCTCACGGAACTTCTCAAGAAAGATAAAAAGTTTGAGTGGTCCCCACGGTGTGAGTACAGTTTTCAGAACTGAAAAGGCGCTGACTTCTGCTCCCATACTAGTGCCACCGGTTTCACTAAAGACTTTGTTATCTCTGCGGCGCCTCACGACAGGGATTAGGTTGCATTCTTATGCAAGATCGTCATGTGATTGCCTATGCATCTCGTCGATTGCATCCACATGAGGAGAATTATCCTACACATGATCTAGAGCTTGCGGCCGTAGTCCATGCACTCAAGACTGGCGACATTACCTTCTTGGTAAGCGTTGCGAGATCTACACCGATCACCGAGTCTCAAGTATATCTTCACCCAACCAGATTTGAACCTTAGACAAAGGCGTTGGTTGGAGTTGATCACAGATTATGATCTAGGGATTACCTACACCCCAGGCAAAGCCAATGTCATGGCTGATGCGCTAAGCCGTAAATCCTATTGCAACAATCTCATGTTGCAGCAAGGCCAACCACTTCTCCATGAGGAATTTTGTAAGCTTAACCTTCACATTGCTCCTCACGGTTCCTTTCTACCTTGGTGGCGAAACCTACTCGGTGGATCATATCATAGAAGCCTGAAGCATGATACGGGGATTACCCGGATCAAGAGAAACATTGCCAAGGGTATTGCTGGTAGTTTCTCTATAGATGATCGAGGTGTCGTTTTCTTTGGGCACCGCCTGGTGGTCCCCAAGAAGCAACATCTTCGACAACTGATTCTTAAGGAGGCGCATGAATCTCCTCTCACAATTCATCCGGTAGTACTAAGATGTATCGGGACCTCGCCAGAGGTTACGGTGGACTAGGATGAAGAGAGAAATTGCTCAGTATATTGCTAACTGTGACGTTTGTCGTCGCGTTAAGGCAGAGCATCAAAGGCCTGCTGGCACCCTTCAACCCTTAGCTATTCCTGAGTGGAAATGGGATAAAGTTGGTATGGATTTCATCACGGCTTTCCCGGGACCAAGAAAGGAATAATGCTATCTTCGTAGTCGTTGATCGTCTTTCCAAAGTGGCTCACTTCCTTCCTGTTCGAGAGAGTATCACTGCTAGTCAGCTCGCTGACTTATACATTTCTCGAATAGTGTCACTCCATGGTGTTCCACTAGAGATCAATTCAGACCGTGGTAGTCTTTTCACTTCTCATTTAGGAGAGTTTCCAAACTGCCATGGGAACCCATCTTTTCTTGATGCCGCTTTCCACCCTCGGTCAAGTGGTCGGTGGAAAGGTCAACCAAATTCTCGAAGACATGCTTAGAGCTTGCGTTATCTCATTCGGTATGGATTGGGAGAAATGTCTTCCTTTCGCCGAGTTTGCTTATAACAATAGCTATCAATCTAGTCTCAAGAAAGCTCCTTTTGAGATTCTCTATGGGCGAAGATGTCGAACACCTTTGAACTGGTGAAACCGTGAAAGACAATTCTTTGGACGGACATGATCCAGAGGCGAGAAGAGCAAGTTCGCATCATTCGTGAGAATTTGAAAACAGCCCAATCTCGTCAAAGAGCCAATATGACCGTCGTCATAAGGAAGTGGCTTATGAAGTTGGCGACAAGGCTTACCTTGGGTTACTCCTCTAAAGGGTACCCATCGTTTCGTATCAAGGGCAAGTTGGCTCCTCGTTACATTGGCCCTTTTCGCATTCTCGCTAAGCGAGGAGAGGTTGCCTACCAGTTGGAACTACCCCACATCTTTCTCGAGTTCATGATGTCTTCCACGTCTCTCAACTCAGCGTTGCTTCTCGGATCCTATCCCATGAGTGGACCACAAACGCTTGATCTCCAAGATAACCTCACATACCGAGAGTACCCGGTTCGCATTCTTGATCAAGAAGAACGTGTTACTCGACGTCAGAATATCAAGTTTCTCAAGGTTCAGTGGTCTCATCATTCCGAGAGAGAAGCTACCGGGCGAGAAGATCGTCTCGATCGAGTACCCGCTTTCTTTCCGTCGACCCTGAATCTCGGGACGAGATTCTTTCAAGTGAGGCGAGTTGTCACATCCCTAGTGCTGGTATGCTTAAGGCTAGCTAGTCATTGTGCATCATGTTTAAATTCCATTTAATTTTGAAATGGGGATTTGTGAAACCCTCGTAATAACTTTTTGAAATGACCTAAATAAAATTGCTCCAAAAGGTCCAAGAAAATGCTCATGTGGCCCTCTGAAAATATTGGGCAGAGATAACAACCTAACCAATATTTTTAGGATCTCATAAGTATTTATTTTGGGCATTTGGAATTCTGATAAATATTTGCTTTGGATATATATTATTATATATATAAAATATTGTCCAAAATTATGCCTTTTGTTGAGGAGCTCGAGATAATATAGTAAGCTCCTGCAAAAATTGGCATAATTAAATAAATTGGTTTAGTATTTTATTTAAATCAAAACAAATGTCGAGAAAATAAAAAAGAAACGAAATAGGTAAACTTACGACTTACAGGCGCCTAGCTCTGTCTGGGCCCAGCACTATGCGGCTCTGGCTGCCCACTGGCCAGCCCAGCCCAGCCCGCCTCCTCCCCTGTCGTCTTCCTCCCGGCAGAGATGGCAGCGATGCCCGACGCAGCAGCTCCCGCGCCACGCCACCTCCCTCCCTACCTGTCTGGCCTCTCCCCTCCTCGTCTGGTTGCCCCGGAGACGCCACGCAGCCACCCCGACCTCTCTCGCACCCTTCCCCGTGCTCCTCCTCTCCTCTGTCACCCTCTCTCTCACCGCACCCGAACGCCACCGAGAGCGCCGCCGCTCGCCGCCGTGGCCACCGTCTTCCCCTCGCCCTCTCCCCGTGTCCACTAGTTCCGCGCCGCCGCCTGCTACCTCCCCGTCGAGTCACGTGGCGCAGGAAGCCCCGGAGCGCCGCCGTCGCCTTCGTCTCCGTCTCCGGTTGCCGGAGATCCCCTCCGCCGCCACGACCGCTCGGGTTCCTCCCCGACCTCGCCGCCCCGTTCGTCGCGACCGCCGTAAGCTTCTCCTCCTCCTCCCCCTCTCCGTTCTCGTCCCCGTACGCCGTAGCCGCGTCCCCGCTCGAGCCCGAGCTCCGGCCGCCGCCGCGAGCTCCGCTCCGTGAGCCCGCCCCCAGCTCGTCCCTTTGCTCCACAGTGCGCGCGAGCACGGCTACGCCCGGTGCTCTCGAGACGCCGCCCGTGGCCCGTGTCGCGGACTCCGCCGCGTCGAGAGGCGCGGCGGCGAACCCGTCGCTGAGCCTGCCACGTGGGTCCGGCCCGTCGGTGATTAGCAAGGCTAATCACCGACTAACCTACCCCCTCGACATCGACGGTGGGCCCTAGTGCCCCTAATCTCGATTAAATTAAATAACCCCTGTTTAACCCGTGTCACCGACGTGTGGCCCCACACGTCAGGTTTGACCCAACCAGCTGCAGTTGACATGGCGACGTCATGCTTGAAGGTTGGCGCAATATTTTATTTTCTGGAATTAATTTAAACCAGGAAATTCCAGAATATATTCAAAACTTCAAAAATTCATAGAAATTCAACCGTAGCTCAGATTCAAATAATTTATATATGAAAAATTATCAGAAAAATTCAATCTATCCATCTGTACTAGTTTCATGCATGACAAACCAACTTATGCATGCTGTATAAGTGAAACTCTAAAATGGCACTTATAAGAGCTTACTTTGGAATTGCATTTGAACCTTTGGTTCAAATGGACTTCATTCAAATCGAATACCAGTTACATTAACTCAAACAGCATCACATCTACATGCCATGTTCATGCATCATATTGTTGCATATGTTTGTGTATTGATTGCCGGCACCGTTCCTTCTCGATAGGTCCTGCTCCGGAGACGTTCCAGAGTACCGTCTATGAAGCGGTGCCTCACTTGTTGACTTACCAGGCAAGCAAAACCCCTTGTTCATTCCGATACAATCCTATCTCTCGCTCCTGCTCTCAGTTATTGCATTAGGACAACAGCGATTCACCTGCTACTTTGTGCTGCGGTAGCTGAACCCATTCCTCTGCATGACCTGTCATTGCCACAGTAAATAGTTAAAACCCACTAGCATGTGTAGGAGTTGATTGAGCCATGTTGTGTTCCTACCATGCTATGCCTGCTATTGCTTAGAGTTGTGTCAGTCTGATTCATTGGGAATGAATTGGAGTACAGTTCTATGTTCCGATCTTTGAGAGTGAAGTGTGTGAACACGATTTGGTAAAGGTAGCGGTGAGAGGCCATGTAGGAGTACATGGTGGGTTGTCTCCTTTGGAACCGTCCTTAAGCCTTGAGTTCTATGTATGTTGTCCAATGACTCGATACTACCACACATTGGGTTCCGTAACTCGACCCTCTCGACTTATTAATCAACTTGATCTCTGTCCAGAGTCGCAACTAGTTTCGGTGTTTGTAGGTAGTGCTATTTTTCTACCAAGTGGCACCCGCAGAGGTGGGCTTGGGACAGACTAAACACGGTGGCACGGTGTACCAAGTGGCACCGGATGGTGGGCTTGGGAACCCTGCTCACATCGTTTGGGGCCGTGGCGACACCCCGCCGGATCTCCTTGCGGATGGAACCGAATAGGCGATAAGCACGGACTAGAGTCTTGTGTGGTTAGTCGGTCGTGGCCGACACCCTCGCCAAAGCTTCCGCTTGAAGGTTGCCGAGATACATGGCGTGTATATGGCGGTAAGTGGCGGGCGTGTGTGAAGAAGTACACCCTGCAGGTTATCATGATCTATTGAATAGCCGTGTCCTCGGTTATGGACTTCTTGGATGCTTACGTGGTACATAGACAACTTGAAGTGGATACTCTAAAATGCTCAAGACAAGTGTGAGTGCTATGGATGGCCTTCCCGTATGGAGACGGGAATGAATCCGTAGTAGTGTATTGATGTGGTGATTAGTGGACTCGTGTACATTGTCTCACCTCAAGAGTTTCTTGTAGTCGTAGAACAGGATAGCCACAGAGTCAAAGCTGGCTTGCTGCAACTAAACCCCACATTACCTTTTGACACTAATGCATGTATGATAGGATCTGATGTAAGTCTTGCTGAGTACCTTTGTACTCACGTTGCTTTATTTATGTTTTTGCAGCGGAGACTTTGGTCTTACTAGTAGTTCCGCTTGGACTTCGACGAGTAGCTTGTTACCTCAGCTACGATCTTGTACCCTTGGGAGGGTCTTGTAATAGTCAGGCTTCTCAGCCTTTTTCTTTTGTAGATGTCGTACTCGGACATGTAATGCTTCCGCTTGTTGCTTGTATGCTTCGAATGATGGGTCATGTGACCCTGTTTGTATTATTGCTATGTGGCTCTTCCGAGCCTTTATCTATATGAGTTTGCGTTATGTTGTGATGCCATGTTGTACAGCACATACTTGCATGTTATGCGTACGTGTAACTTGTATTGCTATGTGTGGGATCCGACAACCTAGTTGTTTATCCTTGGTAGCCTCTCTTATGGGGAAATGTAGTCTCGTGCTCTCGGCGATAGTAGTCCGCTTCTGCCGGTTCACGAGTCTCGCTAGCCCCCAGCACTACTGCTTGGACACTTGGTGGCGGCATGTGTTTCACGCCGTTCCTATATACGTCCCTTCGGGAAATGTCACGCGTGTTATTCGAGTCCTGCCTAGCCTGCTACAGCCGGGATACCGAGTCCTGTTAGCCCAGTGCTACAGCCGAATATATCGTTGATGACCGACATGCTCGATGTGATTCATGTATGCCTGTCCCCATAGGTTAGCGCCGCTTTGGGTTCACGACTAGCCATGTCGGCCGGGTTCTTTGTCATATGGATGCTAGCAACACTATCATATCGTGAGCCAAAAGACGCAAAGCGGTCCGGGCCATGGTAAGGCGACACCCGTGGGGATACCGTGCGTGAGGCCGCAAAGGGATATGATGTGTTACATGCTAGATCGGTGTGACTTAGGATCGGGGTCCCGACAGAAGCATAAGATGAAAATGCATATTCTTGGACATAACCCTACCGTTTGGGCTATTATGTGTATTGGTTTGCAAGGTGAATTCTTCGAAGATGGAAGAGAACCAAATCGTGAAGCGACCGCGTAAGAATTTAAGATGTTGCAATACAATGCTCAAGCTTGAGATATCCTCTTCAACGGATTGTGCCCCGAAGAATTCAACAAAATTATCCACCTTAAGAATGCAAAGGAAATTTGGGACACTTTGGTTGATATGCACGAAGGTACCGAGTCTGTCAAGGAATCCAAATTGGATGTGCTTCGAAGTCAACTTGACAAGTTCAAAATGAAGGATGGTGAAGGAGTCACTGAAATGTACTCTAGGGTTGCTCTCGTCACAAATGAGATTGCCGGCTTAGGAAGTAACAAGATGACCGACAGATTCATCATCAAGAAGGTCCTAGAGCCTTGGATGCAAAATATGATACCGTGTGCACCTGGATCCAAATGATGCCCAATTACAAAGATCTCAAGACAATGGAAGTCATTGGTAGAATTGTTGCTCATGAGATGTCACTTAAGGATAAGGAAGAGCTTCACAACAATTCTAGTGGTGCTAACAAAGCTTCATGTGATGCCCATACAACATCAAGTGAGAATCAAGCCTTCAATGAAGAATTGAGCCTAATGGTGAAGAACTTCAACAAGTTCTACAAGAGTAGACGCAAAGAGAGAAGTTCCAAGTCAAGGTCCTACAATGACAAAAGATCTTCTAGTCATGATCGCAATTGCTACAATTGTGGAAGACACGTGCACTACTCTAGTGACTGCAAGGCTCCCTACAAAAGAAGTGAATACTCACCTAAAAGGAGAAGCAAAAGAGAGGAATCACCACCAATAGAGAGAAGAGTAGAGATGATTGTTATGAACAAAGACCATCTCGCAGAAGCAAGGATTCAGAAAGTAAGCTCAAGTCATCAAAGAGCTACTCAAGACGAAGACATCAAGCTCATGTTGGTGAATTGGTATCCGGTTCCGACTCTAACAACTACTCCGAGAGAAGGGATTGGAAGATGCTTCATGGCTAAAGTCCCCAAGTATCACTCCCCAAGTATGTTGATTTCAATAGTGATGAAGATGATTTGCTAACTGATGATGATTTACTTGTTGACAACTCTAGTAATGAAAACAATGATGAAATTGCTATTAATCATGCTAATCAAGATGAAACGAATGACCATGATAATAAGGAGATTGTGAGTCTAACTAAAGAACTAAACACTCTTAAGTTAGCTCACAAAACAAACTTAGAGCATCATCGAGAGCTTTTAAAGACTCATGAGAAGCTACGCTTTGAAAAGCTCAATCTAGAGAAAGAACATGGGCTCTCAAAAGCAATCAATGATGATGTGCGTAAGAAAAGTTCTTCATACATTGCCAAGCATTTACTCTTGTTTACTTACATGCCAGAAGTAAAATATAGCAACAAGAGAAAGAAAGATTCTTCTTCTAGTACTAACAATAATCATGTTAAATCCAATATTTTTGCTTCAACTAGTTCTCTTGATTCCACTAATGATTCTCTTAGCCAATTTACACTTGATCAAGAAAATAGTTTATTGAAGAGAATTATAGAGAAAGGTGTTTATAAGAGCCTTGCCAGAAGTAAGCAACTTGAGGAAATTGTACGCAAGCAAGGAAGGCACCAGAAGAATCAAGGTGTTGGTTTTTAACGCAAGTTCAATGCCAATGGAGTTGAGTGGGAAGAAAATCAATCTCCCAAGAGGAAGTTTCTTCCTAAACAAGAGAAGTATCATCCCACTTCTTTCAAGGGAACACGAGCTCAAGATGATCTTCCACCACAAGACCACAAGCTAAAACGCAAGGACAAGCTTGAAGAAGAGATTGATTCATTTGAAGAAGATCCAAAGGCCTTGGTCAAGTGGGTTCCCAAGACTACATCAAGTTCTACTTAATCAAGTACGACTACAACTCCAAGGATTCCCATCAAGTTGATGTGGGTCCAAAAGAAGAAGAACTAGAGAGTTCATGAGGGTGACTCCGCCAACATACTTCACTCATATTCATTTTGGCTAGAACAAGTGCAATCAACTTTCACATCTTCCACTAGTTCAAGGAGTCACAAACCCTCTTGCTGGTAAGACAAGGGACAAGGTAACCTAATGCTTTCATGGACAACATCATATGTGTATTTCACTCTATGTCTATGGATATCCGTGTATGTTCCTTGTGGGACTAACCCATGTATGTATTGAAAGTGCAACTCACTCCAATGGATTGCTCCAAATAACCTACATCAACATTGAGCATCCACATCTTCAACACCTACATGAAGTCATCATTGACAAAACCCAAGGTTGGTTCATCCCTCTTAGGGGGGATATCACATCTAGGGGGGAGCTTTTTTCTAAGAATTGAGCTAAAGCAACTCTAATGGTGTGAACACAACAATGCTTTATGTAAAAGTGGTAACTGCACTGGTGCTTAAACTATGAGTATGACCTACAATCAAATGTTCTCATTTGACTCCTCAGTCAATATACTCATATATAGAAGACCTAGTCATCACAAATTGCTTGATAGATGCTAGAGTGTTTGTGCATGCTTTGCCACATATTTCATTTGCTATCTTATTGTGTGAGCATGTTGGTTGCATATTTTTCTCATTCAAAGACATCCATTTGTTGCTTTGATTGTTTGGCTTTTCTTTTTGCCAAATGGATGGACAAGAATGCCTAAGTACTCTCTCTAGCTATCTATGCTTTTCTCATCTCAAACTCTATTCATGCTCATCACAAAGTTTGATCTAGTCAAATTCGGACCCTCCGGGTGAGGAGCACTCGGAGCCACCAATCCGTCAAGAGCTTAAACTTGCAAAACCTCTTAACGGCTTTCGGTCTGACCGATTCATTCCTTTCAGTCTCACTAAAATTATAGCTTTTCTTCTCGGTGCAACTGATTAGACCAGTTCGGTCTCACCGAGTTGTAGTAACCTCTTAGGATTCTGCATCTCGGTGCCACCGAGTCATTCCACTCGGTAACACCGATAGTGACTGGGTATATATATCCACGGGTTGAATTTTGGAAATTACTTCAAACTCACTACCGCTCCTACCTATCTCTATCGCCCCTCCTCGTCTCCGGATCATCTCCATCGTCGCCAGCGCCCTCCTGCCGCTGGTCTCCGCCGCCGTCAATGGGAACCTCCACCACCGTTATCGCCATAGCGAGTTCGTCGCCGAGTAAGGGTACGGACTCAACCTCTTTGTGCTTTATTTTACTCCGATTCTTGCACAAAGATCAATGCCATGTTTCTAGCCATGATTGAGAACAACCTATCCACCTAAAACTTCCTCTAGAATAGATTCGATGCAAAAACATAGGGTTAGATTTCTGCCGAACTCATCTCGGACCAAATGAATTGAAGAATTCGGTCTCACCGATTAGGCCCAGGCCATTGCATATGTAGTACTCGAACTGACCGAAGTGTACGAATCGGTGTGACCGAGTTCACTTTCTCTGTGAACCCTATCATCTCGGATTCACCGAAGTGTGTTTCAGTCTGATCGAAATTGTATGTTTAGACTCTAAAGTTGCTTTGGTGTCATCGAGTTTGTCATATCGGTAGCTCTAAAATGCTTTTTGTAGAAAACTAAAATTAAGTTTTTGTGTCAACTTTTTGCCAAAATAGTTGTATTTTGTGATGCTCATCTACTCTACCTATACCTACCTATTCACAGGGTCAGTGTCAGAGATGTCAGACAACAGTGATAGTCAAAACAGGTCAGAGGAGCAGGAAAATATCAGTGAAGGAACTAGTCCCTCCAACAGCAGCTATGATAAGGGTACACTACAGAAAAAAATACACTTCTTTGATGATACGTGTTTGTCACAGTAGGTCACGTTTTCTGTCATGCATGTACATCCATGACGATTTTATGACAGAATCAATATAGTCATACCTATGCTGTCATAGAAGTGTTCCATGACATTACACAAATTTATCATCACCGAAGTGTCCACTTAATCGCGCTTTATAGGAGTGCTTTCATCAAGGGTGACCGACACGTGGCATCCACTGTAATGGGTCACCGTTAAGCTATCGGATTCCGGTTTGGATCCGATAACCCGTTAACAGCCCCGACCAATGGGGATTTTCCACGTGTAAAATTCTCATTCACTGGATAATACACGTGTCAGCTCATCGTTGGGACAGATGTCATCCCTACAATGGACGGAAGACGCCTATGATATGTCGACACGTGGCACAGCCCAATAGTGGCCCATTTAAGGTAAAAAGGTCGGCCCAGCAAAAGCCTACCATATTTTTTCAAACACTACTGGGCTGGCCCGTCAATAGCCTGCCATGTTTGGATCAAATTGAGGCCCATATCAGATAACGCCCGTTCATGGCCTACCATGTTTCGGGCCAAATTACGGCCCATATCGGATCAGGCCCGTTAACAGGCCACCGTTCTTTTGGGCCCATTGAGGGAGTCCTAGACTAAGGGGTCCTCGGGCGTCCGGCCTGTTATCTATGGGCCGGACTGATGGGCTGTGAAGACATGAAGGACGAAGTCTGTTCCCGTGTCCGGATTGGACACTACTTGGCATGGAAGGCAAGCTTGGTGACCGATTATGAAGATTCCTTTTTATGTAACTGACTCTATGTAAACCCTAGATCGCCCCGGTGTCTATATAAACTAGAGGAGTTAGTCCGGAAAGGATACACATTACTATAGTCATACAGGCTAGGCTTCTATGTTTTAGCCATTACGATCTCGTGGTAGATCAACTCTTGTAACACTCTTATTCATCAAGATCAATCAAGCAGGAAGTAGGGTATTACCTCCATAGAGACGGCCTGAACCTGGGTAAACATCGTGTCCCCTGTCTCCTGTTACCATCGACCCTAGACTCACAGTTCGGGACCCCCTACCCGAGATCCGCCGGTTCTGACACCGACATTGGTGCTTTCATTGAGAATTCCACTGTGCCGTCGATGAAAGGTTCAATGGCTCCTTCAATCATCAATAGGGACGCTGTCCAAGGAGAAACCTTCCGCTCCGGACAGATTTTTGTGTTCGATGGCTTTGTACTACGGGCCAACTCGCTTGGCCATCTGGAGCAGGTCGATAGCTATGCCCCTGGCCATCAGGTCAGATTTGGAAGCTTGAACTACATCGCGGATACTCGTGGAGACTTGTTCTTCGGTGGGTTTTGAGACCGCAGCAATTTCTCTCCCTCGCCCCGATGAACATGACTTAGATCTGTCATCGGATCACATCCAGGAGATGGTTCCTGTTGCTGCAATGGCCTTAGAACCGAAGAAAATTGTGCCCTCTGAGGCCACAAAGTCTGCGGCGTTGGAGCCACACATGGACTCGACATCTTGCAATATTTGCATCAATGGAACTCCAGAATCGTCTCCGGCTATAAGTTCCAGACCTGGTACGCCTATGGACACCGAGCTGGATCGGTTATCGATTTTTGAATTCAGCACCGCAAACATCTTCCAGCACTCACCTTTTGGTGACGTGCTAAACTCTTTAAAGAACTTGTCCTTGGAGGAAGACTCACAGCCGAACTATGTTCGGTTCGAGCTAGAGGCGGATGACAAGGAACTTTTCTTCCCACCCGCCACCCACTTCATAGCCTCTGTCGATGACTTAACTGACGTGCTTGACTATTGCTCCGAAGACATCGACGGTATGGACGACGATGCCGACAAGGAGCAAGGCCAAGACCCGCCATTCACTGGACGTTGGACGACCACCTCTTTGTACGACGTGTACATGGTTGATACACCTAAAGGATCTGGCGACGACAAAGAAGAGCCAGATGCGAATAAACCCTCTGACATGTAGTCCAAAAACCGGCGGCCCAAACGCCATTCTATGCCCCGTCGCTCGAAGGATGGTAACACTGGCACTAGAGAAAATAGTACTCCGAGCGACGCTGAAAACAATGAAGGCCCTGTCGGAGATGCATCCGAACAGGAGGAACATGACAACGGGCAAGATAACCCTGATGAACAGGCCATAGAAGATGACTCGGAGGACAATAGTTACCGTCCACCCTCTGAGGAGGAGACAAGCCTCGGCAACGAAGACTTCATCGTGCCTGAGGATCCTCTAGAGTAGGAGCGCTTTAAGCTTCAGCTCATAGCCACTGCAAGGAGCCTGAAAAAGAAACAGCAGCAGCTTCAAGCTGAACAAGATCTGCTCGTCGACAGATGGACTGATGTCCTAACAGCCAAAGAATACGGCATCAAACGCCCAGCCAAGAGCTTCCCGAAATGCAGACTGCTACCTCAATTTGATGAGGAGGCGCCGGAGCACATATCTCCCTCACGTAATGCGGAACGACCACCAAGTGGTCGAGACAGGGCGGCCGACCGGCCACCCCGTGATCGGGATAAAGCAGCAACTCAGGCCGAACAGTAGCCTGCCCCACCGCACCATAAAAATAGAGACAAAAGAGTTCGGGCTCATACGTACAACCTCCAGCAGACCTTGGACAGTAGAGCAGGACATACAAGATCGATCTACGGATCACGAGGACGTGCCTCGAGTCACGACGACGGCTACCTATTCGGACGTGACAAACCTAACCATGCCCAGTCCGAATGCTGCAGACGGACTCCATCAGAGCTACGCCGCGATGCGGCCCGATATAGAGGCGCTGCACACCCTCTCTGCTTCACAGGTTGTAACACCCCAAAATTTTAACCATGATTTATTAATTAAAATTTTTCCAGAAAATTAATTTTCCATTTTTTGGATTTATCTTTTGATTTCAGAACCACTCCTTTCTTCTAAATGGTGGATTTTTTCCCTCCAAATGGAAACTTTTCAAAAAAAATAATAATTTTGGAATTGAGTGCATACTCAAGGACATTTCTTTTATCAGTGAAATTATTCCTATAATTATTTGCCTAAGCTTTATTTATTTGAAAATGATTTCTCATAAGTTTTAGAGTCCCATTTGCACTACAAACCTTTGATAAATTCATTTAAAAATTCCACCAAAATTTGGGGATGACATGTGATGTTCCTTAATCACTTTTATGAAAAAACCTCCCTTAGTCATTTGGGGATTTTGAGCCCTACCTCAAGTTTTCAAATCTGGTTCAGATTAAAGTTTCCACTGCAACCTATTTTAATATTTCTTTAAAAATTACATAAAAATTTGGAGATGTCAGTAGATGCATATAACTCATTTTTATGCAAAAAATCCAGCTTTGTGTTTTATAAATTTTGAGCAAACCATCCTCTTTCATTCTGGTCCAGTTTGGTATTTTGCACTGCAACCCTATTTTAAATTCCTCTAGTGACCTCAGGATTTTTCCTAATTGTAGTCAAACCTAGCAAACCCTTAAGTCTAGGAGATTGGACCCATTGGATTATTTTTGTTCCATGCAATAATGCCCTTCACTTTCTGTCCAGAACTGAAGATTCGCAAATCTTGCATTAGCAAGTTTCTGGTTTTGCCCAACTAGCTTCGCCATCATCACATTCACCTAAAGAGACTCCGATCTGGAGATTTTGGCCACCAGAAGAGATGCCCAGATGCCCATGGCATTCTGTCGAGCACCTTGTGTGCATGGCCAGTTTTGGCATAGTTTTTAGTTTACATTGTGGACTTGATCCCCTGACCCAGCAGCCATGTCCACTAATCTCCTAGCTACCTCTAACCTAGGTCTGTTGATTTGCATTGGCATTCAAGAAAGCTTGGTCGCTTTGGCATTTCGTCAAACGATTTTCGTGCGTGCCCGGAGCGTGGCCAGAGCGTGCGTTTTGCACGTGCCGCGCCAGAGCCGCCGCGCCCCTGGTCTGTTCTCCGAGCTTATCCTGACCCTCTGCCGCTCGCAGCGTAGAGCCAAGCCTCGACTTGTACTCCCTCACGAGCTCCACAGCACCTCGCCACGTCTCCGACAAGCCAGAAGCTAGCTGCCATCGCCGCCTGCTATGGTCGGTGCCGTACGGGCCACCTGGTGCGCCCCCGAGTACCCCAGACCGTCGTGCTCATCCACAACCCCGTCGCCTACCTCTGCAAGTTCTGCCAGCCAGCCCCCACCTCCCCTGCTCTACAATAGTGCCGCCGCCGTCGTGCTTATCCTCGGGCAACCGACGAACCGACCTCTGGCGCCTATAAAACGAACCCCCTCACTCTATCAGCCTCAGGTAGCACCGTATCTTCCCCTTAGACCAATACCGCGCATCAAATTGACCCGCAACGGCCATCTTCCTCTCCTCCGGCAATGGTGGCCACCGTGGCCACGCTGTCATATTCGTTGCAGTGCCCTCCCTAACCCCACAACCCACAGAGCCAGGAGACCACCACAACCTCGCGGAGCCACCCCAGCCTATCAATTTCTCTGAAGATGGCCCGTAGAGGGATGCTCCATTTTTGGACCCGCTTGAAGCTCGCCGGAGCTTCGGCGCCGACGACTCTGTCCATCACAGCGGCCTTGTAGGATACCAACGGGTTCGCCTCGAGCTCCTCATCATGCCTGGATGATCAAACCCGTGGGGACATAAATGGTTAAATCGGCGTCGATCGCGAGCCCGTTCTCGTCAGACGGGCGAAGGAGGAAGGAGGCGGTTGGACCAGTCAAATATGACCGATGGGCCCGCAGGTCCCACTGTTAGTCCCTCTTGTCCCCGCCCACTAGTTTAAGCGAAGACGCATTCCCAAATCGTCTCCCTTCCTGAAGCGTATTATGAGCTGATGCGTTTTCCTTTTTCTGGTTTTTATTAAAACAGAACTTTGACTAAACTTTGACTGGGCTTATCTTTTTAAATAAAACTCCAAATGAATTGATTCTTTTTCCTACCTCTCTCAAATTTCACCTATTTTATTTTAAGATTTATTTAAAAAAAATTAGGACAACTTTTTGTACTGTTTTTTAAGTTTGTGTTAATTTGAATATTTTCGAAAATAGGAATTGGAGGGGAGATTAAAACTTTCAAAAAGTTTTGGAGTGCAGCTCACCTCTCTGCACCTTGAAGGCAAGCATCTTGAACTCCGTTATGATATAAGCTGTGTGTTGTTTGCTAGAACATATGAAATCCATCAATATGCTAAAATGGAGTAACATTATTTCATGTGGAAGTCATACTCTTGCATATCAACATATGGTGAAAATCCGTTTCTATTATGTACATGATATTGTTGACAGTAGCCACTTCTCATGCCACATATGATTGGTGATAGTTCGGATGGAGTCCGAAGGAAGGTTGTGTTCCGGTGAGCACAACCACGTGACTGACATCCCGTTGTGGCGAGGATGTGCAGTGAGGCATGATGGAGCATGAGGGGTGGTGACCCTGTCAGGAAAATTGTGAAGAGCATTGTTGTGCTAACCATGCAGGTAATTCATAAACCTCCTGAGTCGACCATAGATCGAGTCTTGCTCCAGTAACCCCCATGCTTGTTTCGTACTACCACTTGTCCCTGTGGCGGTGAGGGTGCAGTTCGATGAAGTTGCCAACCCTTTATTGGCACACACCATCTGAGAGAGGCCATGGTGGAAGATAAGGGTGCATCCGGTAGGCATGCCACTTAGTGCAGGGGCATGGGTGTTTCGGTTGGGACCGAGAGGGGCACCCTTAGTAGCCAGTATAAATTTGATCCCATGCTAATCGAGGTTGTAGCCTCCCCACTTAGAGTTTTGCTTAACGAGAGTCGTGGGTGATTCCAGACACCGGTAAGTTAGGCTGGTGTGTGTGGTCAGGTGTGTTTTCAATTAAAAGACCGTAGACGGAATTAGTCCCGATGTACTAAAGGAATCCGTTACTCGTGGGTAAAGAGTACACCCTCTGCAGAGATTATATCTATTCAAATAGCCATGTCCATGGTTAAGGACTACAGTCTGGGATGGATCAAGTGTCGGTCTTAGTGTCGGTCTTCAAAGGAAAAATTGCTAAACCAGAACATGGATCATGACTTGTGACACATGATGATTATGATTACTATTATTATGGACTAAAAGTTTACATTATTTGAATTATTGAGTATCCCTGGGACGGTTCTACCTCCTGGATATTCACTGCGATTATTCTCCTATAAGCACTTTATGTGGTGTCGCACAGACGCCCGACTGTGGCATGCTTGTTATACAAATTATTTATAAGCCCTTTATGTGGTGTCGCACAGACGCCCGACTGTGGCATGCTTGTTATTTAAATTATTTATGTGCCCTTTATGTGGTTCGCACAGACGCCCGACTGTGGCATGTTTGTTATCTCTTTTATTTATAAGCCCTTGATGTGGTGTCGCTCAGATGCCCGACTGAGGCATGCTTTATATTATTATTCTTTCGAGGTGTCGATTCAGGCACCCGATCAGTGCATTCTATTTCTACTCCCGTATTGCATATTCATGTTGTATATGAATAACCTGCTTGCGTGCATCATGGATTTTTATTTCGTGACTGACGTTGTGATCATGAAATATTTCAGAGCATGATAATCATTCATTATATTATACCTGTGTTCATAATGTTTGCGAGTACATTCAAAGTACTCATTGGCTTGTCCCTGGCTATTGTCTTGGCCAGATTTCTTGCATGGAGAGCAGTATTGCGATGACAGCCCCGGAACCTACGCAATGATGATAGCAGCCTCGCGAAGATAGGAGTTATCCAGGTCAGCTGTTCATGTGGGAAATGGAGTCCCATAGACGCTGATGAACCACAAATCGCTTCCGTCATCAACCACTAGAAGCCATTTGTTGTACTCATAGGCCAGAATGGTCTTGTACTACACATTTTGTATTTTGCTTGGAGTTTCTGTATCAAGTTGGTGTCTCGTCAGCTAATAGTAATCCTGGGGCTGGTGAGCACAAGGGCCATTTTCTGGGAAATTAATATCCTGGAAATCCGGTCCTGACACAGATGAAGTACTGGATCAGGAATTTCCCGAGGGGTTTAAGCCCGTCAATATCGAATCATACGACGGCACAACCATTCCTACATTATGGACCGAGGATTTTATTCTCCATATCCATATGGCTCGAGGAGATGACCTCCATGCCATTAAATACCACCCACTAAAGCTCAAAGGGCCAGCTCGGCACTGTCTTAACAGCCTTCCTGGAAATTCTATCGGCAGCTGGGAGGACTTGGAAGAAGCCTTCTTGGACAGCTTCCAAGGAACCTATGTCCGGCCACCAGAATCCGATGACTTAAGCCACATAGTTCAACTACCTGGAGAATCAGCCGGAAAATTCTGGACTAGGTTCCTAACCAAAAAGAACCAGATCGTTGACTGTCCGGATGCCGAGGCCCTAGCAGCCTTCAAACACAGCATCCAGGATGAATGGCTCGCTCGCCACCTCGGCCAAGAAAAGCCGAGGTCCATGGCAGCCGTCATGACACTCATGACTCGCTTTCGTGCGGGAGAGGATAGTTGGCTGGCTCGCAGTACAAACACAGCCAATGAAACGGGCCCCTCCGAGCCCAAAAACAACACCGGCAAGATCCGGTGCAACAGAAATAAACGCCAAAGCAATGGCGATAACACTGATGACGCTACAGTTCACGCCGGATTCAGTGGCTCCAAGTCCGGCCGGCGAAACAAGCCCTATAAAAGGAGCAACGGAGGACCATCCAGCCTGGACCGCATACTCGATCGCCCTTGCCAGATACATGGCACCCCAAACAAAACAGCCAACCATACTAACAGAGATTGCCGGATCTTTAAACAAGTCAGCAAGGTTAATAGCTGAAACTGGGAAGGGGAATCACAGAGCGAGGGCGATGATGAGGGGCCCCGGCAGCCGAACACTGGTGGCCAAAAGAAATTTCCCCCTCAAGTCAAAATGGTGAACATGATATACGCTACACACATTCCCAAGAGGGAGCGCAAGAGCGCACTCAGGGACGCCTATGCGGTACAGCCAGTCGCCCCGAAATTCAATCCGTGGTCATCATTCCCGATCACCTTCGACTGCTGAGACCATCCAACTAGCATCCGGCATGGTGGTTCACCCACACTGGTCCTCGACCCAATCATCAATGGATTTCACCTGACACAAGTCCTAATGAACGGTGGTAGCATCCTCAACCAGCTCTATGAGGATACAGTACGTAAAATGAGCATTGACCCCTCACGGGTCAAGCCGACGAAGACTTCCTTTAAAGGAGTCATACCAGGTGTAGAGGCCCTTTGTACGGGCTCAATAACGGTGGAGGTAGTATTAGGTTCCCCGGATAACTTCCGAAGCGAAGAACTAATCTTCGATATCATCCCATTTCGCAGCGGCTATCACGCACTGCTCGGACGAACCGCATTCGCTAGATTCAACGCGGTGGCATATTATGCTTATCTCAAGCTCAAGATGCCCGGTCCACGTGGCATCATTACAGTAAATGGAAACACGGAACGCTCCCTCCGTACAGAGGAGCACACCGCCACCCTAGCAGCAGAAGTACAGAGTAGCCTTCTCAAGCAGCACTATAATCCGGCTGCCGAGCCCCTAGACATCATTAAGAGGGTCTGGACTACACTGTAAAAGGACAGCTCGGCTCATCACGAGCCGAGTTAGCAATTTGGTCTCCGTCCCAGCCCCGAGGAGGCAATGGCATTAATACCGCGCGTACATAAACTACGCACTCAAAACCCCATGGGTAATGACGGAGGCATAACTCATTCGCGATCCACAGTACAGCTTGACTGCCCCTGGGATTCGCACGCTTTTACTTTTTCTTTTACGGGTTACTTCTCTTTTCGAGGTCTATACGGACGACCCGCTTGCAGAACACACCAAGGAGGCAAGGAGCTCTGGCGTACAAGGGAATCCCCAGGTGGTTTGTACTAAACGATTACCATGCTTGTTTTACATACCTGCACCCAGCTCGCCCTTGGTTACGGCATGTTAAATAGCCTTACTTGCTTATCGCATCACTTGTACAAAGTATGCCTCGACGTACTAATCACATCACACTGGTGAGTAAATAATGACGTCAGCTCATTACTAAATTTTTTCTCGTTCCCTCACCTTAATATTTATTACTCAGTACACACGTACACCATGGTACATATTACTACGCCAGGGGCTTCATTACGCCCTACATCACGACAATAAAAGTCCGAACACTTTTACAGTATAGTTCGGCACCCCGAACTTATAGCATTATATGCATCGGCTCTGAATCATGTCTTTGGTTAATAGTTAGGTTGCCCGGCTCATGTGCTTGCTACCCTACGTTCTGCTCTACCGGCTAGGGTATTAAAGGGAGAACTACTGCGATTGTGCCCTGGCCTTGACCGGATGAGCACCTCAGTAGAGAGAGCCGAAAACTGACTGTCATGATGCGGCGAGAGCCGGTCGGCTATTCGACAGGTTCCAAATCATTGGAGATTTTTTCCACTTCTTGCGAAGAATCGGTTCTCCCAATTAGGCGTGTATAACGCCCCTGGTTCGGCCTTCCGAACACCAGGGGCTTCGCCAGCTTTCCTAATTGTCAAACTCCTATGGCTAAGTGAGGGCGGTAAAGGCCACATAGTCGGATTGCCTTGTTCTTCGCGCTAAACACCTCCTTTAAGGACCAGAATGTGGAGTAAAGAGTGTTTAGATTTATCCCGAATACCCCCATACTATCTACGTGCGGGCAAAAGCCGACGACTGGTCAACCCTCAGATTTCATAAACGGCCGCACAGGAGGTAGAATTTTAATCGCAAGCATTATAACATCATTGTTCCATATTACAGGACAGGATAATACAAATGTTCTCATGGGAATATGACATCCTTCGAACATTGCTCCGCCACAAGGAGGGATCCCTCCAGGACACCATCAAAATAGAGCTTGGGTCAAAGATGCTCCTTTCCCTCCGGCGGTCCCTCGGTCATCAGCTTCTTGGCATCCAGCTTTGCCCAATGCGTCTTGACACGGGCAAAGGCCATACGCGCTCCTTCAATACAGACCGACCGCTTCACGGCTTCGAGCCGTGGACAGGCACTTACAAGCCGCTTAACAAGACCGAAGTAGCTGCTAGGTACAGGTTCGGCAGGCCATAGCAGGACTATCAAGTCTTTCATGGCTAGCTCTGACGACCTCTGCAGCTCGACCAACTGCTTTAGCTGGTCGCTGAAGGGTACCGGATGTTCGGGTCCAAGATATTGGGACCAGCAAAGCTTCTCCATGGACATCCCTTCTTAGGCTCTATAATACTCGGCAGCATCGGATACACTGCGCGACAGATCCGGAAACGCCCCTGGAAAACCCAAATTCGGATAAGTACAAGGAACGTTTCTTTATATACTTGCCGGGCACGGTGAAAGACTTACCCGCCATAATCTCCTTGGCCGCCTGAATTTCCTAGAGGGCATTCTAGGATTCGACTCATGCATCCTGTGTGCTCTGGCGGACCTTCGCCAGTTAAGACTCTTGCGCCTTACAATCACGCTCCAAGGACTCAAATCTCTCGATCGCGCCCTGGAGTTGTTGCTGCACCTCGCCCACCTGGGCCTCGCGCTTCTCGCGCGCGGTGTGCTCCTTGGCTGCTTTGTCCTCTGCCTCGGCTAACGCCTTTTTTAGGGCAGCCACCTCGGTCGTGGCCCCTAACAAAGTTCATGACATTTTCGTCAGCTTGAACAATTTACTCTTCAATATACACAAAGGTCACTGCATACCTTCGCTATCCTGCAGCAGCTTCTTCGTGCTGCCGAACTCTTCCTCGGCCCACTCCAGTTTCTGCTTTAGTCCAAAGACCTCCGCAGTTTGAGCGGTAGCAGCCCGCAACGAGGTCTACTCATTCACATAGACATTTTTTGTTAGACTCCTGTGAAAATTAATTTTGATACTCCGTTCGGCTTTTCTTTCCGGACACCGAACAAAGCATCAGGGGCTACTGTCTATGCTGTGATATTCTTCTTACAATTATGTGCTCACCTCAAAGCCTTCTATAAAGCTAGCACGGGCTTCGCTCAGCCCGTTTTTGATGTACCGAACCTTTTCAACCACCGTACCCATATGTGCACAGTGCTCATGCACGATGGAGGCGCCTTGCAGCGCTTCCACTAGATGATCCGGTGCCTCTGGTTGGACAGAGGACACTGGTAGCACGCCCACTCCTTTCGGGAAGGGCTGTTTTCCAAATTCCGGAGCTGTGTAGGTCTCCGGAATAGAATTTGGCTGAGGGTCGACTAGAACTTGGCCCGCACCGTCCGTCTCCGTAGGGGATTTTTGCCCCACGTATCTGGCGCTCCGGGAGTCATCCTGGGGCGCCGCCCTGACGATCTCCGGAGTCTTCCCCCGGTCCAAGGAGGCCCTTCGAGACGCCTCTTCATCGTCACCCTTGGCCGAGGGGGAGTAAGCGGGCGGCGGTGATGTGCTCGCCCTCTACTTCGGGTCTAGCGACCCTTCCGATGAAGATAGCGGAGAGCTGTCCCGAGCCGGACTGCAATGACACGACTTAAACAAAGGCAGAAAGGACAGACGTTCGGGCGCACGTAAGGATTCTTGATACTGAAGATTTAGCTCGAGGCTTGGCCCGGGAAGGCCGCTCCGGACTGCTATCGACATCCCACGCGGAGTTATCCACGGGGGAGCCTTTTCCCATTTTGGGCGCCTTTGCCTCCAGGTTCTTGGAGGCTGCCCTCCTTTTCCTCCCCGCTTCAGGTGGGGATTCATCATCTTCTTCTTCCTCCTCTTCGTCGTCGTCTTTGGCAGACAAAGAGTGAGTCTCGTCTTCGGACATCGCGTCCGAAGCTCCTTTCTGGCAAAGGCCACTTCTGGTCCCCTTGGCCGCTTTCCTGGCCTTCTTCTCCGGCACGTCATAAGGCGCCGGAAACAACATCTTCGTAAGAAGTGGGAATTCTTGCTCCTCACGAAGCGGAGCTCGACAGTTAATCTACCCTGCCACCTTGATCCAGGCCTGGCAGAGTGGGTAGAAGAGCTTAGAATCCTGCCTCAAAATATGCAGGTGAAGGGTTTACCTTGAAAATATTAAAAGATTTACCGGATTGCCCTGGCGCTTTAAGCTAAGCCCGCAATCTTCAGTAGTAGGTGGTGGCGTCTCGCGAGCCTTGAAGAGCGCCTTCCAGATACCTTCGTGCGTCGCGCCGAAGAGCTCTAGCAGCGTCTGGTGCTTGGCTAGGTCGTACTCACATAAATAGCAAGTCCGGCGTTGGCACAGAAAGATCCGGTGAATGAGCATAACTTGGATCACACTCACTAGCTTGATCTTCTTGGTTATCATGTTCTGGACGCATGTCTGGAGCCCAGTTATCTCGTTCTAAGGTCCCTAGGTTAGGCCCTTCTCTTTCCAGGAAGTGAACCACATCGGAATTATGGATCGGAATTCAGGGTTGCTGCCCAATCGGTGTCGCGCGGCTCGGTGATGTAAATCCACCCCGATTGCCATCCCTTCACCATATCTGCAAAGGAGCCTTCGGGCCAGGTGACATTGGGCATCTTGCGCACCATGGCGCCTCTGCACTCTGCTTGTTGACCGCGCACCACCTTCGGTTTCACATTGAAGGTCTTCAGCCATAGGCCGAAGTAAGGTGGGATGCGGAGAAAGGCCTCGCACATGATGATAAATGCCAAGATATTGAGGATAAAGTTGGGGGCCAGATCGTGGAAGTCCAACCCATAGTAAAACATCAATCCCCGAACAAATGGATGAAGAGGGAATCCCAGCCCGCGGACAAAGTGTGTGAGAAACACAACCCTCTCACGGGGCTCGGGGTAGGGATGATTTGCCCTTTTGCCGGGAGTCGGTGAGTAATTTCCTAGGCTAAATACCCGTCCTCCCGGAGCTCGGTGATGTCCTTCTTCTTGACGGAGGAGGCCATCCACTTGCCTCCAGCTCCGGATCTGGACATGTTTGGAGTGCTTTCTCGAACAAGGAAAAGCTAAAGCTTGGACGCTAGAGCTAAAGGACGGAAGAACTGAAGGAGAGAAAGGGTGTGGGTAAAGGGAGAGAGCCCTTATCCCCTTATAAAGGCAGCAAATATCAAGCGCCTCCTTACTCACCCTAAAAAATCGCCTATTCCCAAGGGCTGTATAAACGGCACGGTTGGGTTACCCATGCCCACATTGATGAGAATCCCACGATAAGGGGACACGATCTCTGCTTTGACAAGACGTGCCAATGGCAACCGCGTC
Source organism: Aegilops longissima (assembly GCA_021605205.1). Taxonomy (NCBI): domain Eukaryota; kingdom Viridiplantae; phylum Streptophyta; class Magnoliopsida; order Poales; family Poaceae; genus Aegilops; species Aegilops longissima. The sequence goes on from CM038679.1 coordinate 222,231,781, forward strand.
TCAAAACATGGAGCGGCAACGGTTTGAAATTATGACCGGACAGACGTGATGTCGTGTTATTAAAAAAGTTGTGAGCGGATAGAACTCGTGTAAAAATATATATATTCTCTCTGCGGTCATGTATGCTGTGTGTGTGGTAGGTCCGGATACTATCGTCGCGTCCGAAGACTATCTTGGAGTTGGAAGGGGATCCGCCTTGCAATGCGAAGACAATCTGCCCTTGACTCCTCGTCATTGAAGCCAGGTTCAAGAGCTCTTGAGGAGTCTGGATTAAGGGTCCTCGGGCGTCCACTGTTATCCATGGGCGGGTGATGGGCTGTGAAGACATGAAGGCGAAGGCTGCCCGTGTCCGGAGTGGACTCTACTTGGCGTGGATGGCAAGCTTGGTGACCGATTATGAAGATTCCTTCTTATGTAACCGACTCTATGTAAACCCTAGATCCCCCCCGGTGTCTATATAAACCGGAGGGGTTAGTCCGGAAACAATACAGATTACCATAGCCATACAGGCTAGGCTTCTAGGTTTTAGCCATTACGATCTCGGGGTAGATCAACTCTTGTAACACTCATATTTACCAAGATCAATCAAGCATGAAGTAGGGTATTACCTCCATAGAGAGGGCCCGAACCTGGGTAAACATCATGTCCCCCATCTCCTGTTACCATTGACTCTAGACTCACAGTTCGGGACCCCCTACCCGAGATCCGCCGGTTTTGACACCGACACCCATTCTAAGCCAAGTTTGTATCTCAGCCTGTTAAATGCCCGTTTACCAGTTCGGCCCGATAATAGTTTCAGCCCGTTAGCGGCCCGCGGTGCATCTGGGATGTTGTCGGCCCTATTTAACTTTAACGGCCCATGCAGAAATTAGGCTATTTCTTGTCTGAAGTAAATTTAGGCCTCTTAACGGCTCAGAGTCTCCGTGGATATATTTCAGCCCAACTGGCCTATCAGCCTGTTAATGGCCCAAGTAAAAGTTGGCCTAATTACAGCCCATGTCAAATCCGTCCTGCTTACGGCCCATCTGATAATGGCTCGTGACACTTTTGGGCATATGGCACACGTGGATACCGGCTTGCTTAAAGCCCATAATTTTATTGGGCCAAGCAGGCCCGAGATATATTTTGGCCTGTTAACGGCTCGTCCTATTTGGGCCAAACATGGGCCTTAGGCAGTTTCAACCTGTATTGGACCATGAATTTTCTGGCTCAACGCTAGCCGAATCTAGGTTTTAGCCTGTTAAAAGCCCATGGTATTCTCTAGCCCAGCTGGCCAAAACTTTACTCGGCCTGTTAAAGGCGGGAAAACTACTGTATGTCTAGACCAGCTAATGGCCCAAGATGATTATAGGCCCAGGTTTTGGCCCATATGAATAACCGGCCAGCCTGAAGACCGACAACACTGAGATCCACTGAACCTTCCAGCCTAAATTACAGGATACCGACCAAGAATAAACCTAGACAATACAATAAAGAAATTTCGCCATATTACATCCACTGGGAATCAAAGTCCGCTACCGGTGATAATAAAGCGCAACGTGACCGCGAATTACATACACTGGCATCAAAGGTCCCCACTAGTGCATATAAACGCGCAAACAAAGAATATACAATACTGAGAGCAATTCAAAAAGCATTAGGACTGGGCAGGATGGGCTCCGCAAGATGCCGAACAAGCTGATGAGACCTCATTTGTTTCAACGATAGATGCTCCATCCCTAGCTTTGTAGCACCATAGTGCACAAGGCAGTCCTCTAAGATCTTCATTGCATCATTGACATCAAGTCGAAGCTGATCTGAAGCAAGCCTTTCAAATTTAAGTTGAGACTAAAGAATTCGAACTGATTGAGGTAGCGTCTGAGGGAGTCCTGGATTAAGGGGTCCTCGGGTGTCTAGGCTATGTAACCTGGGCCAGACAAATGGGCCGTGAAGATGCAAGATAGAAGACTTCCTCCCGTGTCTGGATGGGACTCTCCTTTGCGTGGATGGCAAGGTTGGTGTTCGGATGTGAAGATTCCTTTCTCTGTAAACCGACTCTGTACAATCCTAGGCCGCTCCGGTGTCTATATAAACCAGAGGGTTTCGTCGGTAGAGGCGATCATAATCATACAGGCTAGACATCTAGGGTTTAGCCATTACGATCTTGAGGTACATCAACACTTGTAAACCCTATATTCATCCAAGATAATCAAGCAGGAAGTAGGGTATTACCTCTATCAAGAGGGCCCGAACCTGGGTAAACATCGTGTCCCTGTCTCCTGTTACCTTCGATCCTCAAACGCACAGTTTGGGACCCCCTACCCGAGATCTGCCGGTTTTGACACCATCATTGGTGCTTTCATTGAGAGTTCCTCTGTGGAGTCGGTGACAGGATTGATGGCTCGCCTTGCTATCAAGGACAGTATCACTTCCGGAGGAGCCCTAGCCGCATGCCAAATCCTCGGGCTAGGCAGCTTTACCATGGCCGCCCGTTCGGCCGTTAAGCCGATGATGACCTCCCAAGTCATCGAAAATTGTCTCCGTGTTGGCCCTGCGTACTCTAAACGGATGGATCCGGCGGATTTGTCATCTTTAAACGAACTCTTCGATCGCATCGCTGCCCTGGGGGTCGCTTTAGACTATGATCAGATCGGGCTTAAACCCGATCAGAAAGAAATCAAATCTCCGCCGATCACCCATCAGATAGCGGTCGTAGAGGAGCAAAACAACAACGAATCTTCCCCTATGTTGAAAACAAGCTATGTTCGGATTTCCGAGCTCCGGGAGCCGGATACCCGTCTGCGGGGGACACTCTCAGTCCTCCGAAATTAGAATCGGGCGTTGAGCCTAAAGAATCATTGGACATCCCGGAGCCTGAACTAATAAACTCGGAAGTTTTTCAAACTCTGGACTCAACATTGGGTCAGGGTACGAATTTAACGCCACCCACCCACCACAAACAATATTTGCCAAGCAATTCTGGTCCCCCGGATATATGCGACCTCATGTACGTACGAAAGCAGTCTCAGGAAACAGTCCATCACTTTTGGGCCAGATTCCTCCTTGTCAAGGACAAGTTTAAAGATTGCCGCGATGAGGACGCAATTTTAGTATTCTGCAATAATTGCATGGAAGAATGAATCCTCAACGCCCTCAACCGCCGTCGTTTACAACGCTTCGCTGACTTGGCAACCATTGTACAGAAGTATTGCGCAATGGTAAGTGCCTAGAAAGCTCAGACAGCCCGCTGGGAACCACCGGCCTTCACGCCACCTCCCTGGCGGGCAAAAAGGTTGCACCCTCGCGGGGCACCCGACCCCGTAGGCAAGAAAATTAAACCCATTACGGACATGGAACCGTTCTCGAGGAATGGCTTGATAAGCCATGCAAAATACACACGACACCGGATACTGAACCAACCCACAGCCTCACAGCATGTTTGATACTCCGGCAAGTGGCCAAGAGCGGCGAGGATATCCTCACCAAAAATACGTCAAAGCAGCACTCTATGGAAGACGACGACCTAAGAGTATGGACGGTCTTCGAGACTTTCGCTTCAAACAATCGACGCAAGAGGGCACTCTGTGACCTCGCCGATGTTTGCCAAATTGCAGCAATAAGTCCCTGGAACGACACGGCCATAACTTTTAATGTCAATGACGCACCAAAATTCCGTTCAGTCCCGGCACCAGCCACCTTGGTCCTCAAACCAATTGAGGATGGCTTTCGGCTGACTAAAGTGCTCATTGACGGTGGCAACGGACTGAATCTCACCTGCAAGGACAGGCTCAATAAAATGCAAATAGACAGAAGCCACATCGAGCAAATTAATACGACCTTTCGAAGAATCATTCCCAGTTGGGAAGCAAGATGCGGGGTAAAAATTAAGCTCGACGTGGTATTTGGCACACCCTATGGTTCCGAAGAGATAATCATCCAAGTGGCCCCTTTCAACAGTGGATATCACGCCCTATTGGGGCGAGACACATTCACGCTCTTTCAAGCCATACCTCATTACGGGTATACGAAGCTCAAGATGCCCGGGCCCAACGGTATTATCACTCTCGCCAGTGATCCGGACATAGCACTCCACGCTGAAAACAAAACCGCATCCCTGGCCCTCGAGGCACTATCCGAGGCCCTTGCGTTCGAAGAATTAACTGCACTGCGCTCCACGGTGGATAGGGATGATGTAATCCTCGATAAGCTCCCCAAATCCACCTCCTTCAAACTAGCAGACAAAATAGTCAAATTTGAAGTTCACCAGACGGACCCCAAGAAGATAGCTTCCATCAGGGTACAGCTGGACCTGACGGTCGATGTCGCATTACGCGCGTTCCTGCGCAAGAACTGGGACATATTCGCCTGGTACCCTTCTGATATGCCAGGAATCCCACGCAAGTTGGCCGAACACAGCCTCGATATATTGAAGGGATACAAGCCGGTCAAGCAAACAATGCAGCGCTTTTCCGAACCCAAACTACAAGCTATGGGGGAGGAGCTAGCCAACTTAATTGAGGCCGGATTCATTAGAGAAATAAAACATCCGGACTGGCTAGCAAACTTGGTGATGTACCAAAGAAGGATAAATCCTGGCGCCTGTGTGTCAATTTCAAAGACCTCAACAAGGCCTGTCCTAAGGATCCCTTCCCCCACCCCCGCATCGATCAGATTATTGATTCTACTGCAGGACACGACTCACTATGTTTCCTCGACGCATACTCCGGATACCATCAAATCAAAAAGAAGCTGTCTGATCAAGCCGCAATGGCATTCATTACCCCATACGGGCCTTTCTGCTTCAACACTATGCCCTACGGGCTGAAAAACGCTGGCGCCACCTACCAACGCGTGATTCAAACATGCCTAGAGAAAAAAATCGGCAAGATGGTCGAAGCATATGTGGATGACATCATCATCAAAACTAAGCACGTCGAATCACTAGTAGATGACCTACATCTCACATTCGACAACCTCCATACATAAGACATAAAGATCAATCCGGAAAAGTGTGTTTTCCGCGTCTGAGGGAGTCCTGGATTAGGGGGTCTTCGTACAACTGGATTATATGCTTTAGCCGGACTGTTGGACTGTGAAGATACAAGATTGAAGACTTCGTCCTGTATCCGGATGGGACTCTCCTTGGCGTGGAAGGCAAGCTTGGCAATACGGATATGTAGATCTCCTCCATTGTAACCGACTCTATGTAACCCTAGCCCCCTACGGTGTCTATATAAACCGGAGGGTTTAGTCCGTCGGACAACAACAATCATACCATAGGCTAGCTTCTAGGATTTAGCCTCTACGATCCCGTGGTACATCAACTCTTGTAATACTCATATCATCAAGATCAATCAAGCAGAAGTAGGGTATTACCTCCATCGAGAGGGCCCGAACCTGGGTAAACATCATGTCCCCCGCCTCCTGTTACCATCCGCCTTAGACGCATAGTTCGGGATCCCCTACCCGAGATCCGCCGGTTTTGACACCGACTGCGTCCCCGCCGGAAAACTGCTGGGCTTCATCGTTTCCAATAGAGGAATTGAGGCAAACCCAGCCAAAATCCGAGCTTTGTCACAATGTGCTACACCAAGAGACCTCAAAAAGGTCCAAAAACTAGCCATATGTGTGGCAGCTTTAAGCCGCTTTATCTCTAGGTTAGGAGAAAAGGCATTGCCACTATATCGCTTGCTCCGATACACCGACCACTTCGAGTGGACGGACGCAGCAACAGCCGGACTGGAAGAAATAAAAGCTCTTTTAGCAAGAAACCCAATCCTGGTCGCGCCAAATGTGGGCGAACCCATGTTATTATACATCTCTGCAACACACCAAGTGGTGAGTGCGGTGCTCATCGTTGAATGAGAGGAGAACGGACATAAACTGCCACTTCAGAAACTGGTATACTACGTATTCACTGTCCTCACACCATGCAAATCCCGGTACCCTAATTACCAAAAGATAGCATACGCGGTCTTCATGGCATCCCGGAAGCTATGACACTACTTCCAAGAGTGCTTGATCACGGTGGCTTCCGAAGTACCACTCAATGACATAATAAACAACCGCAACGCTACAGGCCGGATTGCCAAGTGGGCCATTGAGCTCTTGCCATTCGATATAACATAGAAACCACGCCGAGCCATTAAATCCCAAGTATTGGCCGACTTCGTCGGTGAATGGACAGAGGCTGAACTCCGTAAAGAGTACGGCACATATTCCAACTGGGTCATCCACTTCAATGGCTCTAAAGTGCTGGCCGGTTTAGGAGCGGGCGTTGTTTTAATGTCCCCCACAGGAGACACAGTACAGGACGTACTTCAAATATTATACACAGACTTCGATAACGCAGCGGAATATGAGGCCTTATTGCATGGTCATCGAATGGCTGTCTCCATGGGCATAAAACACCTGGAGGTGCGCGGGGATTCAAATCTCGCAATATCCCAAATAAACGGAGACTTCGACGCAAAAGATCCAAAGATGGCGGCCTATCATAACGTCGTACTCAAAATATCAGCTCGGTTCGAGGGACTCGAGCTTCATCATGTGGCTCGGGAAAGTTATCAAGCGGCGGATGTCCTTGCTCGCATGGGCGCCAAGCGTGACCCTGTCCCACCTAACATCTTTTTGGAAAGGCTCTTCAAGCCATCCGTGGTGTGGCAGGATGAGAGAGGCAACACTAGTCCAGATCCGATTATACCCCCAGATTCCGAACACAGCACCGATATCATGGGGGGCTCAGCCACTGAAGTAACGACATCGGCCCATCTAATAATGACAGTAATTTCCCGATGGACTGAACCCTTCTTAGCCTACCTCAATAGGCTAGAGCTCCCTGAGAATCAGAATGAGGCTCGATGCATCGTTCGATGTTCAAAGGCCTACAAGGTTCATGAAGGAGAGCTCTACAAGAAGAGCGCTACCGGAATACTTCATAGATGTATCTTCGAAGAAGAAGGACGGCAGCTCCTGGTCGAAATCCATGCTAGTCTCGGTGGTCACCACGCCGCGGCTCGGGCTCTTGTAAGTAAAGCCTTCCGTACCGGTTTCTTCTGGCCGACGGCCCGAGCATATGCATAGGACCTTGTCCAACGTTGTGTAGGATGCCAGCTTTTTGCCAATCAAAGCCATATGCCGCCTACCGCCCTACAAACAATCCCCATTACATGGCTTTTCGTGGTCTAGGGGCTTGATATGGTCGGACCCCTTAAAGGGGGAAGCCATAAGAAAAAAATATCTGTTGGTCATGGTAGATAAATTCACTAAGTGGATAGAGGCCAAACCAGTTAAAACGGCCGAAGCCAGACCAATGATAGACTTTATATCAGGTGTCGTGCACTGTTATGGTGTCCCACACAGCATCATCACCGATAATGGCTCCTACTTTGCAGCCGACGAAGTGCAAACCTGGTGCGCTAACCTGGGCATCAAGCTCGATTATGCCTCCGTCTATCACCCCCAAACAAATGGTCAAGTTGAATGAGATAATGGTCTTATCATGAGCGGGATTAAGCCTAGACTAGTATGGTCTTTAAAAGAGTCAGACAAACACTGGGTCGAGGAGCTCGACTCCATACTATGGGGGCTGCGAACCACGCCCAATCGCACTACCGGTTACACACCATTCTTCATGGTGTACGGCGCGGAGGCTGTTTTGCCCTACGACATCATTCATGACTCACCTCGAGTGCGCATGTACGAAGAGAGAGAAGCCGAGCTGGATCGGCAGAACAGTCTAGATGCCCTGGAGGAGGAGCGTGACGTTGCAAAAGCCCGTTCCGCATTATATCAACAACAAGCTTGCAGACCAAAGCAGAGGAGTGCGGGCAAAGACTTATAATGTTGCTGAACTCGTTCTACGCTTGCGAGAAAAGAAAAAGGACAAACTCAAGCCCAAGTGGGACGGTCCCTTCATCAAGATGAAGTTCACTTGGAGATGCGTACCGTCTGTGTGATGCATCAGATAATCGCTTGGAGCCGAACTAGTGGAATGCCGCCATACTCCGAAGATTCTACGCCTAGAGCCGGACTCATTGTTCGTTTTCTTTTTCCCCTTTTTCCATTTTTTCTCTCTCTAATTTTTTTCTTTAGCTTATAGATCTTGTGCGACTAGACCGCACACTTATGAGGTACACATCCTTAAATGTATACGCCCATAATACCTGCGGGGCTTCTTTTACACAAGCTTATTATCATTTTCCGAGCATCAAGCTCACCACATGTGTGTTCTTTTCTAATATATACCTTTTCTTTGCCATTATATGCACCTTTATGACTTAATTTTTTGCCAAGCTGGGTTGCCTGGCTCCTGTGCTTATGCCCTACGTTCCCATTTGTTCGGCTGGGAATAAAGGGAGCACCTCTGCGATTGTTACAGCCGGGTCATCCGGAGTTGTACCTCAGACTGGCTGAAGCTCAAAGCTAGTGTTCTTAAGGGAATAATCGGTCGACGGAATAAAGAGTTTTACCCTCGTTGCACTATGAATCCCCAGATATTACGTAAACTGCGATTTTTCGAATCACAGTTTGGGAATGCATACTAACGCATGTTCACCCAGGGAAAGGAATCCTCAACGGAACTATTCTCTCTGGAAGATGTTTCTTACAATCAATTAGTACTATAACATAGCTAGCCGGATACAACTTGTCTGTTCAAGCAACTATGACCCCTACGCCTGGTTTCCACGCATGCCCAGGTATTTATCTCCGATCCGGTATTCGGAAACACTCCGCACCTTCGGGTCCGGAGGTCGAAGCGAAAAGGTCTGCCATGACAATCGTCTTACAAATCGGCTAGGGACAAATTTGTCAATTGAAGTACATAGTCACATGGACTCAAAAGCTTCTTTTTCCACTATACCGTCTAATAGGCTGTCTAGCTTACAGTCCTGTTGTGAAAACTTGGCGGCTATCTTTACTTGGTCATATACCAAGCTCACTGGAATCTCTTGTCCATCTGACCCTCGAGGTCCAACCCAGGCCATATGATTCGGATCAAGTCCAGTGTACAGCGTTTTCCCATGGCCCAGGCCTCTCGCGCGCCTTCCCGACAAGACTATATCTTCCATAATCTAAAGCGGCGCCGAGCTCCCTTGAATAGCTTCACAAGCTCCTCCATACTTCCTAGAGGGGATGCGGATGGCCATAAAGCCTTGGCAACACTCGCATCACTTTTTGAGCTCGATCGTGCACCTAGGACAACTGTTGCAGCAGATCGCCTTGAGATCCGGACATTTCCTCTTAGGGCCGGCCAGTCAGCATACCTGCAGACATAAATCTATTAACTCATTTCTTTACCGCACTACATGAAGGTAAGTTCACAAGCATACTGAATATGCCTCCCCGTAGCCTCCTGTTCTCTTTTGCGGCATCTAATAGCTAGGCTCGCACGTCTTTTATCTCTTCGCCCAGCAGGGTGTTGGAATCGTGCACCTTGTTCTTATCATCCCTGGTCCGTGTCAACACACGTTCTCTAATGGCCAATTGCTTTTCGGCCTGATGTTCACCTGCCTGCGGGACCTTCAGTTCCTCTTTCAGCTGATCTAAGGATCCTGCCATGGTAAATACAACAGTATTAACATTACAGGTATAGGATTATATTTTTCTGGATGGAGGAGAACATTACCAGGCGGTGCCTCCTTGGATTTCTCCTGTTCGGCGGTAACAACAGCTAGCTTGGTCCGACACTTTTCTAGCTCATGAGACAGCATGTTGTTCTTCTACGTGAGTGCCTGATTATATAATGATCCTTAAATCAGTTGTTTCAACTGCTTCAAGTCTCGGGGGCTACTGGTATATGATTACCAGATCTATACAATACATACTTACCCGCATATCTTTCAAATGCTGGTCAATGGCTCTGGCAAGCCCATCCCGAGCAGCTCGGATGTATGCATCAGCAATGCTGAAGGATTGAACGCCTCTTTAGCCCTTCGGCGCCGATGATTCATGGCGCTCTCTACTTCAGAGTTTGTGACAGATACATTATCCGAATCCTCTGAAGGAGGACAATCCGGCGTCACTCCCGTGTCAGCCCCCACCCTAGAGGCAGGGTTTGGAACCTGATTGAGGCAAACCCAGCCAAAATCCGAGCTTTGTCACAATTGGCTACACCAACAAACCTCAAACAGGTCCAAAAACTAGCCAGATGCATGGCAGCTTTAAGACGCTTTATCTCCAGGTTAGGAGAAAAGGCATTGCCACTATATCGCTTGCCCCGACGCATCGACCACCTCGAGTGGACGGACGCGGCAACAGTTGGACTAGAAGAAATAGAAGCTTTTTTAGCAAGCAACCCAATCCTGGACACGCCAAACGTGGGCGAACCCATGTTATTATACATCTCTTTAACACACCAAGTGGTGAGTGCGGTGCTCATCGTTGAATGAGAGGCGGACGGACATAAACTGCCACTTCAGAAACTCGTATACTATGTATTCATTGTCCTCACACCATCCAAATCTCGTACCCTCAATACCAAAAGATAGCATACGTGGCCTTCATGGCATCCCGGAAGCTGCAACACTACTTCCAAGAGTGCTTGATCATGGTGGCTTCCGAAGTACCACTCAATGACATAATAAACAACCGCGACGCTACGGGCCGGATTACCAAGTGGGCCATTGAGCCCTTGCCATTCGATATAACATAGAAACCAGGCCGAGGCATTAAATCCCAAGTATAGGCGGACTTCGTCACTGAATGGACAGAGGCCGAACTCCCTAAAGAGTACGACACATATTACAACTAGGTCATCCACTTCGATGGCTCTAAAGTGCTGGCCGGTTTAGGAGCGGGCGTTGTCTTAATGTCCCCCACAGGAGAAACAGTACAGTACGTCCTTCAAATATTATACACAGACTCCGATAACGCAGCCGAATACGAGGCCTTATTGCATGGTCTTCGGATGGCTGTATCCATGGGCATACAATGCCTGGAGGTGCGCGGGGATTCAAATCTCGCAATATCCAAAATAAACGGAGACTTCGACGCCAAAGATCCAAAGATGGCGGCCTATCGTAATGCCGTACTCAAAATATCAGCTCGGTTTGAGGGAGTCGAGTTTCATCATGTGGCTCGAGAAAGTAATCAAGCGGCGGATGTCCTTACTCGCATGGGCGTCAAGCGTGACCCTGTCCCACCTAACATCTTTTTGGAAAGGTGATACGTCTCCAACGTATCTATAATTTTTTATTGTTCCATGCTATATTATATTTTGTTTTGGACATTATTGGGCTTTATTATATACTTTTATATTATTTTTGGGATTAACCTATTAACCGGAGGCCCAGCCCAGAATTGTTGTTTTTTGCCTATTTCAGAGTTTCGCAGAAAAAGAATATCAAATGGAGTCAAGCGGAATGAAACCTTGGGAACGTGATTTTGAAGCGAGCGTGATCGAGAGGACTTGGATCCTATGTCAAGACATCAACCAGGAGGCGCGAGGTTAGGGGCGCGCCTACCCCCCGAGCACGCCCTCCACCTCGTGGGCCCCACGTTGCTCCACCGGCGTGCCGTCCTCCTATATATACCTCGTACCCCAAACTACGGATCACGGAGCCAAAACCTAATTCCACCGCCGCAACCTTATGTACCCATGAGATCCCATCTTGGGGCCTGTTCGAGCTCATGGGAGGGCATTGATCACGGAGGGCTTCTACATCAACACCATAGCCTCTCCGATGAAGTTTGAGTAGTTACCTCAGACCTTCGGGTCATTAGCTAGATGGCTTCTTCCCTCTTTTTGGATCTCAATACAATGTTCTCCCCCTCTCTCATGGAGATCTATTCGATGTAATCTTCTTTTGCGGTGTGTTTGTTGAGATCGATGAATTGTGGGTTTATGATCAAGTTTATCTATGAACAATATTTGAATCTTCTCTGAATTCTTTTATGTATGATTGGTTATCTTTGCAAGTCTCTTCGAATTATCAGTTTGGTTTGGGCTACTAGATTGATCTTTCTTGCAATGGGAGAAGTGCTTAGCTTTGGGTTCAATGTTAAGGTGTCCTTTCCCAGTGACAGTAGGGGCGGCAAGGCACGTATTGTATTGTTGCCATCGAGGATAACAAGATGGGGTTTATATCATATTTAATGAGTTTATCCCTCTACATCATGTCATTTTGCTTAAAGCGTTACTCTGTTCTTATGAACTTAATACTCTAGATGCATGCTGGATAGCGGTCAATGTGTGGAGTAATAGTAGTAGATGCAGGCAGGAGTTGGTCTACTTGTCTCGGACGTGATGCCTATATACATGATCATACCTAGATATTCTCATAACTAATCTCAAGTTTGTCAATTGCTCAACAGTAATTTGTTCACCCACCGTAAATACTTATGCTCTTGAGAGAAGCCACTAGTGAAACCTATGGCCCCCGGGTCTATTTTCCACCATATTTAATCTCCCGACAACAAGCTATTTCTGACGCCATTTTTATTTTGTTTACTTTACTTTGCATCTTTATCATAAAAATACCAAAAATATTATCCTATCATATCTATCATATCTCACTCTCATAAGTGACTGTGTAGGGATTGACAACCCCTTATCGCGTTGGTTGCAAGGATTTATTTGTTTGTGTAGGTGCGAGGGACTCGTGCGTGGCCTCCTACTGGATTGATACCTTGGTTCTCAAAAACTGAGGGAAATACTTATGCTACTTTGCTGCATCACCCTTTCTCTTCAAGGGAAAATCAACGCAGTGCTCAAGAGGTAGCAAATGGCTCTTCAAGCCATCCGTGGTGTGGCAGGATGAGAGCGGCAACACTAGTCCGGATCCGATTATACCCCCAGATTCTGAACACAATACCGATATCATTGGGGGCTCATCCACCGAAATAACACATCCGCCCATCTAATAATGGCAGTAATTTCCCCATGGACCGAACCCTTCTTAGCCTACCTCAATAGGCTAGAGCTCCCTGCGGATCAGAATGAGGCTCGATGCATCGTTCAACGTTCGAAGGCCTAAGGTTCATGAAGGAGAGCTCTACAAGAAGAGGGCTACCGGAATACTTCACAGATGTATCTCCAAAGAAGAAGGACGATAGCTCCTGGCCGAAATCCATGCTGGTCTCGGCGGTCACCACGCCGCGGCTCGGGCTCTTGTAAGTAAAGCCTTCCGTACTGGTTTCTTCTGGCCGACGGCCCGAGCAGATGCATAGGACCTTGTCCAACGTTGTGTAGGATGCCAGCTTTTCGCCAATCAAAGCCATATGCCGCCTACCGCCCTACAAACAATCCCCATTACTTGGCCTTTCGTGGTCTGAGGGCTTGATATGGTCGGACCCCTTAAAGGGGGAAGCCATAAGAAAAAATATTTGTTAGTCATGGTAGATAAATTCACTAAGTGGATACAGGCCAAACCAGTTAAAACGGCCGAAGCCGGACCAGTGATAGACTTTATATCAGGTGTCGTACACCGTTATGGTGTCACACACAGCATCATCACCGATAACGGCTCCAACTTTACAGCCGATGAAGTGCAAACCTGGTGTGCTAACCTGGGCATCAAGCTCGATTATGCCTCCGTCTATCACCTCCAAACAAATGGTCAAGTCGAATGAGCTAATGGTCTTATCATGAGCTGCATTGAGCCTAGACTAGTACGGTCTTTAAAAGAGTCAGACAAACACTTGGTCGAGGAGCTCGACTCTGTACTTTGGGGGCTGTGAACCACGCCCAATCGCACTACTCGTTACACACCATTCTTCATGGTGTACGGCACGGAGGCTGATTTGCCCTGCGACATCATTCATGACTCACCTCGAGTGCGGATGTACAAAGAAACAGAAGCCGAGCTGGATCGGCAGGACAGTCTAGATGCCCTGGAGGAGGAGCGTGACGTTGCAAAAGCCCGTTCCGCATTATATCAACAACAAGCTCGCAGATACCAAAGCAGAGAAGTGCGGGCCAAGACTTATAATGTTGCTGAACTCATTCTACGCTTGCCAGAAAAGAAAAAGGACAAACTCAAGCCCAAGTGGGACGGTCCCTTCATCACTTGGAGATGCGTACCGCCTGCGTGATACATTAGATAATCGCTTAGAGCCGAACTCGTGGAATGCGGCCACACTCCGAAGATTCTATGCCTAGAGCCGGACTCATTGTTCGTTTTCTTTGTCTCCTTTTCCATTTTTTCTATCTCTAAAATTTTTCTTTAGCTTATAGCTCTTGTGCGACTAGACCGCACACTTATGAGGTACACATCCTTAAATGTATATGCCCATAATACCCGGGGGGCTTCTTTTACACAAGCTTATTATCTTTTTCCGACTATCAAGCTCACCACATATGTGTCCTTTTCTAATATATACCTTTTCTTTGCCATTATATGCACCTTTATGACTTAATTTTTTGCCAAGCTGGGTTGCCTGGCTCATGTGCTTATGCCCTAGATTCCCCTTTGTTCGGCTAGGGCATAAAGGGAGCACCTCTGCGATTGTTACAGCCGGGTGATCCGGACTTGTACCTCAGACTAGGTGAAGCTTAAAGCTAGTGTTCTTAAGGGAATAATCGATCGACGGACTAAAGAGTTTTACCCTCGTTGCACTATGAATCCCCAGATATTACGTAAACTGCGATTTTTTGAATCACAGTTTGGGAATGCATACTAATGCATGTTCACCCAGGAAAGGAATCCTTAACGGAACTATTCTCTCTGGAAGATGTTTCTTACAATCAATTAGTAATATAACATAGCTAGCCGGATACAACTTGTCTGTTCAAGCAACTATGACCCCTAAGCCTGGTTTCCAAGCATGCCCTGGTATTTATCACCGGTCTGGTATTCGGGAACACTCCGCACTTTCATGTCCGGAGGTCGAAGCGAAAAGGTCTGCCATGACAATCTTCTTACAAATCGGCTAGGGGAAAATTTGTCAATTGAAGTACATATTCACATGGACTCAAAAGCTTCTTCTTCCTCTAAACCGCCTAATAGGTTGTCTAGCTTACAATCCTGTTGTGAAAACTTGACGGCTATCTTTACTTGGTCATATACCAAGCTCACTAGAATCTCTTGTCCATCTGACCCTCGAGGTCCGACCCGGGCCATATGATTTGGATCAAGTCCAGTGTACCCCGTTTTCTCATGGCCCAGGCCTCTCGCGCGCCTTCCCGGCAAGACGATATCTTCCATAATCTAAAGCGGCGCCGAGCTCCCTTGAATAGCTTCACAAGCTCCTGCATACTTCCTAGAGGGGATGCGGATGGCCATAAAGCCTTGGCAACACTCGCATCACTTTCTGAGCTCGATCGTGCACCTAGGACAGCTGTTGCAGCAGATCGCGTTGAGATCCGGACATTTCCTCTTCAGGCCGGCCAGTCAGCATACCTGCAGACATAAATCTGTTAACTCATTTCTTTACCACACTACACGAAGGTAAGTTCACAAGCATACCGAATATGCCGCCCCGTAGCCTCCTGTTCCCTTTTGCGGCGTCCATTAGCTAGGCTTGCAAGTCTTTTAGTTCTTCACCCAGCAGGGTGTTGGAATCCTGCAGCTTGTTCTTATCATCCCAGGTCCGTTTCAACAAACGTTCGCCAGCGGCCAATTGCTTTTCGGCCTGATGTTCACCTGCCTGCGCGACCTTCAGTTCCTCTTTTAGTTGATCTAAGGATCCTGCCATGGGAAATACAACAGTATTAACATTACTGGTATAGGATTATATTTTTATGGATGGAGGAGAACATTACCTGGCAGTGCCTCCTTGAATTTCCCTAGTTCGGCGGTAACAACAGCTAGCTGGGTCCAACACTTTTCCAGCTCATGAGACAGCATGTTGTTCTTCTCCGTGAGTGCCTGATTATACAATGATCCTTAAATCAGTTGTTTCAACTGCTTAAAGTCTCGGGGGCTACTGGTATATGATTACCAGATCTATAAAATGCGTACTTACCCGCATATCTTTCAAATGTTGGTCAGTGGCTCTGGCAAGCCCATCCCGAGTAGCTCGGATGTATGCATCAGCCGTGGTGAAGGCATTGAACGCCTCTTTAGCCCTCTAGCGCCGATGATTTATGGCGCTGTCTACTTCAGAGTTTGTGACGGATACATTATCTGAATCCTCTGAAGGAGGAGAATCCGGCGTCACTCCCGTGTCAGCCCCCGCCCTAGAGGCAGGGTTTGGAACCTGATTGGTGTAGGCGCGACCGGCAGTATCCCCAGACATAGTCCGGTGAACACTCGTCCTGATAAAACACAGCGGACAATGTCACGGTTCGATGTGACTACCATGGGACATATTTAAATTCATACCTCTTTGATGAAGGCTCAGCCGTGCTGTCATTTGCCTTCCTCTTTGAAGACACGCCCAGCGCAGGCGCCGCTCTCGTATGAGATGCCTCCGGTGCAGCATGGCACGCTGAGAGCCTCCCCTTTGGAGCACAAGACAGTGCGGTGGGTGAGGCATAATGAGGAAGCTCTTTCGGAAGAGATGTCTCCTGACTACTTACATATGAGGCAGGAAGGTGGCCAGGGTAATCGACCATGATGGCCACTTTTGTGCCATCAAAGCTTGCCTGGTACAAGACTCCCTCCTTGAGCTCTACAAATATGTCCGGATCCTCTTCGAATATGGTATGGAGGACCCGGTTATGGTCCTCCGGCTATGGAGCGGGGTTATGGATCCCCGCGATAACCTTCCGCCATTCCTATTAAAAATGGACGGGTTAATATCCATTAAACATGACTCAGGAGAGGATTGAGTGAGGTGGCGGGATTAAACTCACCTAGTTAGGAGGACTGTACATGGAAAATCCCTCTCAGTGATTAAGACGAGTGAACTCCTCTTTCTCCCCTTTATACAGATCGACCAATATTGTGGCCAGGGCAGCGGGGGTGTTCAGACCCTTTCGTCCACAGCGTGAGGCGTCATCTTCCCCATTGTACTGCCACATAGGGAGCCCTCTGAATTGGAGTGGCTGAACACCTCACGCTATGGAAGTCGTCATTACCTCGATTATTGATAATCCTGACTGGGCAAGTGTCCTTATCTTGCACAGTAATTATTGGACTTTCGCGCTATGTTCCTCCTCGAGGCTCCGAGGATGCTAGCTGTGGCGTTTCCTCAATGGAGTGCTAGAAAATTCGGGAAGGCCCATTCGGACTGGATCGGGGAGAGCGACATCTTCAATATAAAACCACGCTGGGGGCCACTCTCCGGACACCTTCTTCAGCGTGCCGGACAGGTATCCGGTCCCGGCTATGCACCATACGTCGGGGCCGCCCACCTCGAATACAGATCCCTTTTGGGTGCGAGGGACGAGGCAGGAAAGCTTCCTCCATAACTCAAAATGAGCCTCGTAGCCCAGGAATAGCTCGCAAAAAGCGACAAAGCCCGTGATGTGCAGGTTAGAGGCCAGCATAAGATTGTGCAGCTGGAGGCCGTAGTACTCCAGGAGACCTCGGAGGAAGGTGTGAATTGGAAATTCGACGCCTCCTAGTAAGAAGGAGATGAAGCACACTCGCTCCCCCCTGGTTGGTTTGGGGAAATTTTCCGCCAGGGCTTCGCCGGTGAAAGAGGTTAATCCTGCCCGAATGGGGACTAGATCCGCGGGGGGAAGGAATCCCTACGTTTGAAGCTTAAACATCTGGTCATGGGATACTGAACATCTTTCCCAATTTCCTTATTCGGAGCGATAAAGGCGGGAGGAAGAACTGGGAGTGCTAGCCATGTTTGAATGTTTTCTCCTGGCAAGCTATAAGGATTTTCCACCTGGTGTGGAATGGCATCTAAGATCCAATCCCTTTAAATAGACGCATTTCTTACATGGCCAGGGTGTTATGTGCAAAAAATAATCTCACCTTTTGTATTCGCTCGACACATGGAAGCAGAAGCAACAGAGGCCCAGAAGCTAAAGGGTATGACATTAAATGAAAATCTGAGTATAACTCTTCGGGTTAGATGCTCTGAAGTATTCGGAGGAGGAACCCCCTTGCAATGCCGAAGACAATCTGCATGCTGTACACATCGTCATTGAAGCCAGGTTCGGGCGCTACTGAGATAGTCCTGGATTAAGGGGTCCTCGGGCGTCCGGGCTATGTGACGTGGGCCGGACTAATGGGCCGTGAAGATACAAGACAGAAGACTTCTTCCCGTGTCCGGATGGGACTCTCCTTTGCATGGATGGCAAGCTTGGTGTTCGAATGTGAAGATTCCTTTCTCTATAAACTGACTCTGTACAATCCTAGGCCCCTCCGGTGTCTATATAAACCGGAGGGTTTGGTCCATAGAGGCGATCATAATCATACAAGCTAGACATCTAGGGTTTAGCCATTATGGTCTCTAGGTAGATCAACTCTTGTAAACCCCATATTCATCCAAGATAATCAAACAGGATGTAGGGTATTACCTCTATCAAGAGGGCTCGAACCTGGGTAAACATCGTGTCCCTGTCTCTTGTTAACTTCGATCCTTAGACGCATAGTTCGGGACCCCCTACCCGAGATCCGCCGGTTTTGACACCGACAGCGAATGCACAGAGGTTGTCTCACAACTTTTGGTGAGTAGCTTCCACACACTGTCTTCATCAAGACAGGACCTTGGGGTCATCTCGCTCTCTTCAAGATGGTTTGGCTCACTATCTTCCCTAAAGTTCTGCCTGACATAACAGATACGTCTCTGAAATAGAAACAAGGAGACCCGTAACAGGTTTCACAATTATATAAGAAAATAAATGGATCTGTTTTGCATAAGGAACATGTTTTCACAACTACAATTTAAAACTGGTAGTTGTTGCAAACATCCAAACATATGTAAACAACAAAGTAAACAGCAGTGGAGGAAATGATGCCTATCCAAATCTATACTAGAACAAAGTTTGAAGGCTTGAGAAGGACGAACTTACATTACATGTTAACATGGGCTGGACAAACCCCTTCTCCATGTCAATGGAAGGATAGTTCAATAAATTCCCCAAAGAAACTTGTTTATAAGCGTTGCCATTATTCTACATTTTGCAAAGAGTAAATATAGATCAAATAATTGTCAGGACCCCGATTCCAAGTCACATCGATCTAGCCGGTAACACCTCATATCACTTTGCGGCCTCACGCACGGTATTCTACCGTGTCGCCTTACCATGGCCGGGACCGTTTAGCCTTTTGGCTCACGTATATGATAGTGTCGCTAGCATACATATGACCGAGAACCGGGCCGACATGACTAGTCGTGAACCCAGTGGCACTAACTTATAGGGACAGACATACATGAATCAACATCGAGCATGTCGGTCAACAGCGTGCGAATCCGGGCTGTAGCATGGGCTAACAGGACTCGGGAACCGGGCTGTAGCAGAGCTAGGCAGGACTCGGATGTCACTGCGTGACATTTCCACTGAAGTGACGGAACACGGAGCGAAGTGAATCACATGCCGGCCGATCAAGTGTTCGGAGCAGTAGTCTTTGGGCTAGCAGGACTCCGGTGAACGGGCTGTAGCGGACTACTATGGCTCATGGAAGCACAAGACTACATTTCCCCATAAGAGAGGCTACCAAGGATAAACAACTAGGTTGTGCGATCCCACACATACCAAGCATTTCAATCATACACACAATATGCTCGATATGTGTAAATACAACATGGCATCACAACATAACTCTACGACTCAAGTATTTATTCATTAGGCCCCGAGGAGCGAGATATTACAAACAGGGGTCTTATGACCCAACATTCAGAGCATACAAGTCAAAGCACATGCGGAAGCTTAACATGTCTGAGTACAGACATCTACAAATGAAGAAGGATGAGAAGCCTGACTATCTACCAGATCCTGCCGAGGGCACAAGATCGTAGCTGAGGTATCAAGCTATACTTCGAAGTCCACGCGGAACTATTAGCGAGACAGAAGTCTCTCTGCAAAACATAAATTAAGCAAACGTGAGTACAAATGTACCTAGCAAGACCTACATCAGAACTAACTACATATGCATCGGTATCAACAAAGGGGGTGGTGGAGTTTGACTGCAGCAAGCCAGCTTTGACTCGGTGACTATCCTTAACTACGACTGCAAGTAACTCTTTTGAGGTGGCGCGCACGAGTCCACATATTCACCATATCAATACACCACTATGGACCCCCTCCCATCTCCCTACGAGAACGCCATCCATAGCACTCACGCTTATCTTGCGCATTTTAGAGTATCCACTTTCACTTGTCTATGAACTGTTATAGGCAACCCAGAAGTCCTTTACCGTGGACACGGCTATTCGAATAGATCATTTATGACCCTGCAGGGGTGTACTTCTTCACACACGCTCTTGCCACTTACCGCCATGTACACGTCATGTATCTCGGCAACCTTCAAGCGGAAGCCTGGAGAGGGTGTCGGCCATGGCCTACCTAAACACTCAAGTCTCTAGACCAGGTTTATCGCCTATTCAGGTTCCATCCGCAGGGAGTCCGGCCGAGGTTTCCACATACGGCCCCGAACGATGTGAGCAGGGTTCCCGAGACACCAAACGGGCGCCCGGTACACCGTGCCATAGTGTATCTACCGCATCATAGCCCACCCCTAGGGTCAGCGCTACGCACGGCCTCCAACACATATCCTACAAACACCATAAACTAGTTGCAACTCCTGGACAGAGAACAATGGTGGTTAAGAAGCCGAGAGAGTCAATTAAGGATCCCAATGTGTGGTAGTAACTGTTCATGGATCACTAACACAGAACTCAGTTCCTGAGGACGGCTTCAATGAGACAACCCACCATGTACTCCTACATGGCCTCTCACCGCTACCTTTACCAAATCATGTTCACACACTTAGCTCTTATGACATGACATGTTCACACACCTCCGATTCATCCCGATGAATCGGACTGACACAACTCTAAGCAATAGCAGGCACGACAAACAAGCATGAATGAGTAGGCACAACAGGCTCAAACAACTCCTACTCATGCTAGTAGGTTTCATCTACTTCTTGTGGAATGACAGGTCATGCGAGAGGATAAAGGGTTCAGCTACGCAGCAAGTAACAGATGAATCGTTGTTGTCCTAATGCAGTAAAAGAGAGCAGGAGCGAGAGAGTGTGATTGTATTGGAATGAACAAGGGGGTTTTGCTTGCCTGGCACTTATGAAGATAATATAGTTCTTCATCGGGGTCATCAATCTCATCGTCGGTATCACGTATATCGGGAGGGGACAAATACCGGCAACACAGAAGGAAACACAATCAATGCAATGTACAATATGATGCATGATCATGACATGGCAAAATGAGTGTGTTGGGCTAATGCAACTACAACCAGATGGGTTTGAGCTATTTTGAACCAAAGATTCAAAGTTCAAACTCATTTGTGATCTTAAATAGTGCTTATCATGTTTTGCACTAAACAGCAAGTTAACTTCTTTAAACGTGCATGAAACAAGTACAGATGGATAGATTGGATTTTTCTGATCATTTTTCATATATAATTTATTTCATTCTGAGCTACAGATTAATTTCTATGATTTTTAGAAGTTTTGGCAATTTTCTGGAAATTCCTGTATAAGAATAAATCCAGAAAATACTTATTGCGTCAGCATAGCGTCGCTGTGACGTCACCAGGTCAACGGAGCTGGTCCAAGTCAAACCTGACAAATGGGGCCCACTGGTCAGTGACTGAGGGCCAGTTAGTGTCGCCGACAGGTGGCCCTGGTCAACTGCCACGTCAGCCAGTCAACCCTGACGCGTGGGTCCGCCAGTTTTGTTAATTAATCTAGCTTAAAACTAAACAGCGGCTTAATTGGGCAGCAGGGCCCACTGTCATTGTCTAGAGGGTGGGGTTAATTAGTGGGGTTAGCTGCTAATGATGTGCCACGTCGGAGTCACCGGAGTTCAGCCGGCGGCGACCAAAACCGTGGCGGCAACTCGCCGGAGTTGCTCGGGTTTCGCGTACAGGCCGCGGTTTGAGCCGCGGTTGGTCTCTACGGGTAGCTGGAGTTGCGGCGCGTCGGCTGGTGGCAGTAGCCGGGCCTGGGGTGGCCGGAGTCGACGGCCACGAGCTCAAAGGCGGCAGCCGGAGTTCGGTGGGGCACGGTGAAAGTGCGTTATATCGACTAGAGTGGGGGTGAATAGGCGATTCTTATGAATTCTTCAATGAGGAATTTGCCGATGAGGAAATTCCTAAGTGAAGAACTACTTGCAGCAGAATAAGTACTCAGAAGTAAGCATAACAGAATGCGGGCATGGTCATCATGATGAAATGAAGACAATCAAAGAGTACAGAAAGCGTAAACACAGGATAGCATAAGATGAAGACAAACAGTGAAGAAATTGAACGAGGAAATAGAAAGTCTTGATCAAAGTCTTCAAACACATATATGAACAAACACTCAACACAGTAATGAGGAAATGAAAGAGTGGAGGAAATAGAACCAGTTAGGTTGGAGAAGACAATGATATGGTAGACCAGTTCCAACTGCTGTCTCAATTGTACGTCTGGTTGGAGCGAATGAGTATTTAAACTTGAGGACACACAGTCCCGGACACCCAGTCGCTGAGCACGCAGCTCAGGACACCAAGTCCTCACCGTATTCTCCTTGAACTAAGGTCACACAGACCTCGTCCAATCACTCGTGGTAAGTCTTCAGGCGACTTCCAAACCTTCACAGACTTGGTCACTCGGCGATCCACAATTCCTGTTGGATGCTCTAGACCATGACGCCTAACCGTCTAGAAGAAGCACAATCTTCAAAGGTAACAAGCGTCGGATCCACGTAGGATCAATCTCTTCAGTGATGCTCAATCACTTTGAGTTTTTCCTCACTCGATGATTTTCGCTCAAAGTCCTCGGAGGATGGGTTGCTCTCAAATGACAAGTGTCAAGTTCTCTCGGAGCAGCCAACCAGCTAGTGGTTGTAGGGGGCGGCTATTTATAGCCTAGGGAGCAGCCCGACATGATAAGACATAAATGCCCTTCAATGATATGACCGTTAGGTAGATAAGATATTTTGGGACAGCTGGCGCGCAGCACAGCAACGGTCGGAAATTTGACTCTCAAATTCCTCAGGGCTATCATGTTCCTCGCTGTGTAGGCAATCCGCACTGGCGAATTCCTAACTCCTCAGTCAGAACAAATTCCTCAGGGACCATGTGACACCCCAAAATTTTAACCTTCTTTTGTTAATTAAAATTTTGCCAGGAAATTAAAGATTTTATTTTCTGGGCTCCCTTTTGAGTTTTGGACCTTTTTCTCTCTTGTTATTATGGAGTTTTCCCCAAAAAGAAAACTTTTCAAATATGTTATTGGACTTGTTTAACCTATCAAGAAAAACTTTCTTTTATTAGTATAACTAATTACATAATTAATTTGCTTGATCTTTATTTTCTTGAAAAATAGTTTTTCCAAGATTATATGGCCATGTTTGAACTACAACCATTTGATAAATTCACTTAAAATTCCAACCAAAATTTGGAGATGTCAGGTGATGTTTTAAAATCACTTTTATGCAAAAATATCTTTTATTCATGAAATATTTTTAGCTCTACACCCAATTTTCTTCTCTGCTCCAGTGGGCAATTTTGCACTGCAACTCATTTAAATATTTCTTTCTAGCTTCCACCAAAATCATGGGGTGTTGGTAGTAGCATATGATTCAACTTTATGCAAAAACCCAGTGTTGTTCTTTGAAAATTTTGAGTGAATCAACCTCATCTTCATTCTGGTCCAACATGATGGTTTGTACAGCATCCATACTCTTACTTGCTCTTTGGCCCTTGATTCTTTCCCCAGCTTGTAGACCACCCTACAAAACCCCTAAGTCCAGGAGCATGCAACCATTGGAATACTTTTGGTTCATGAGATGATGCCATTTACCTCCTGTCTAGATTTGAAGTTCTACAAAACTTGCACTAGCAAGTTTGTGCTTTTCACAAACTAACCTCACCACCCTCTGTTCCATCTAAAGAGACACTGATCTGGAGAATTTGGCCACCCCAAGTTTTGCCTAGATGCCATTGGCATTTTGACGAACACCCTGAGTGCATAGCCAGATTTGGCATGATTTCAAGTCTACATTGTGAACTTGGTCCCTGACCAAACCACCTTGTCCTTGATCTTCCCTCTATCACTAATCTAGTTACATTGCTTGCCAACCTAACCCGAGACCACTAGCATGCCCCGGCATTTCATCGAACACGCCTCGGGCGTGCTCTGGCGCGCCAGGCGTGCGTTTAGCCCGACGTGCGCCCGAAAGCCGACGCGTCGCCCCTGGTTCGCCACCGCTCTGCGAGCCGCGCCACGCGCCCTCCTCACCGCAAAGCGCCAAGCAGACCCTGCGCGTCTCCGGCAGGCCAAGGACTAGCCGCCACCGACACCCGACAGCTCTGCACTAGCCAGCGCCGCCCGTCGTCTCCGCTCGCCGGCTTCGCCCTTGGGCGAGAGCAGCTCGTCCGCTAGCTCTGCCGCCATCCCAGCCTCACCACGTTGCCCTGCAGCTACTGAAGGCGGTCGCCGCGACCTTATCCACGGCCGCCAGCAGAACCGACTCGATCGCCTATATAAGGAGCCCCGAGCTCATCCCCGCACGCAGGCAGTCTCAAGCCATCTCCCTAGGACCCCCGTTGGCAGCCAATCAACTCGGGGAGGCTTCCTTCCCCATCTCCGGCAACCGCAGCCGCCGCCACTGCCTCGGCCATTCCGATGCCACCAGGGCCTCCACCTCTACACTCTCTCCACCAGAAGCTCTCCCTTCCTCCCGTGAATCCTCCCCCCTGCTCGATTTTGATCGGGAACCAACACAACCACAAAACCACTTTGCTCCCGACGCTGCCGGCCGCCGCGAAGCCCGTCGCCGATGACTCCCTCCATCCCCATCACTCCCTCGACCACCGGAAGAACCACCCCAGTCTTGCGGATCCATCCCCACCCTCGGGGGCCCGCGAGGAGCCGCCTAGCGCCGGCGACGATCGCCGGAGCCCCCCGCCTCTGTTCGGCCAGAGGAAGAAGAGGGAAGGGAGAATAGTCAAACCTGACTAGTGGGCCCCTTGGACCCACTGTCAGTGACCCACGCGCATCCACACTGGAGTAAGTGGAGGCGTATAGTCGGAATACGTCTTCGACGTGTACGTATATTCAAATCGTTTTCTTTTTATTCTGTTTTTTTTAAATAACAGATTTTTTACCACAACTTTGACAGGCTATAACTTTTTAAATACAACTCCAAATGAATTGATTCTTTTTCCTACCTCTCTCAAATTAAACCTAGTTTATTTTAAGATTTATTTGAAAAAATTTCAAACAAGTTTTTGTGCTGTTTTTGAATATGTGTGTTAATTCAAATGCTATTTAAATAGGACTTTGGAGAGAGAGAAGCAAACTTTCAAAAGTTTTGGAGTGCACCCTGCCTTTCCACAAATTGAAGGCAAGCATTCTGAACCCCGGCAAGATATTTTGGTGTGTTCGTTGACACGTTTACAACACCACCTCATTTCGGAGAACTTGTTATTTCATGTGATATGATCATATGCATGAATGCATATAGTGATTTCCATGCTGTTGGAAATGAACACACTGGTGATGATAATCATCCTCATGTGCCTTGCATGCATGCGGAAGGAATCCGGGAAAACCTCTGCCTTGGGTCGGCATGAGTTTGTCGCCGGTCTCCGTCGGAGACGGTTTTGTCGGTATGGCATAGAGAGGTATAGTGGCGGTGATTATGTTGGTTGAAATATTTTTGTTATACATGTCATGCAGGAAATTTATAAACCTCTGAGTCGACCGTAGATCGAGTCTTGTTCCAGTAACCCCCATACTTGTTTCGTGCTACCACTCATCTCTACAACAAGTAGAGTACGGTTCAGTAATCTGTCAACCCCTTTCTAGCACACATCGTACAGAGGGGCCGTGATGAGGGTACCACGGCCATGGATTAAAGCCAGTTATCCGGTCAGGGGGCATGGGTGTTTCTGGTTGTAGCCGAGGGGATAGCTTCCCCAGATTCGCGCGCGGTATAAATTTTGTGATCCCATGCTAATCGAGGTTGTAGCCTCCCCACTTAGAGTTTTGCTTAACGAGTGTCGTGGGTGATTCCAGACACCGGTAAGTTAAGCTGGTGTGTGCAAGTCAGGTGCGTTTTCATTTAAAAGACCGTACATGGAATTAGTCCCGATGGACTAAAGGAATCCGTTACTCGTGGGTAAAGAGTACACACTCTGTAGAGATTAAGACCTACTCGAATAGCCGTGTCCATGGTTAAGGATTACAGTCTGGGAGGGGTC
Source organism: Aegilops longissima (assembly GCA_021605205.1). NCBI lineage: Eukaryota > Viridiplantae > Streptophyta > Magnoliopsida > Poales > Poaceae > Aegilops > Aegilops longissima. The sequence continues at coordinate 222,257,977 of CM038679.1, forward strand.
AAGTGTCGGTCTTAGTGTCGTTCTTCGGAGGTGAAACTGCTAAATCAGAAATGGTATTACGACTTGTGACATGTGATGATGATGATTATTATCATGGATGATTATTATCATGGACTAACCCCTTTATATTATTTGAATCATTGAGTATCCACAGGGGCGGTTCTACCTCCTGGATATTCACCGTATTCATTTATATAAGCCCTTTATGTGGTGTCATTTGAGGCCTTGATTGTGGCATTTCTTTTAAAGCCCTTTATGTGGTGTCGCTGAGACGCCTTGACTATAGCATTTCTTTTAAAGCCCTTTATGTGGTGTCGCTGAGGGCCTGATCGTGGCATTTCTTTTATAAGCCCTTTATGTGGTGTTGTTGAGACGCCCGACTGTGGCATTTCTTTTATAAGCCCTATATGTGGTGTCGCTCAGACGCCCGACTGTGGCATTGCTTCTGTTCTTTTATAAGCCCTTTATGTGGTGTCGCTAAGACGCCCGACTGTGGCATGCTTGTTATTTACTTTCATAATTTTTAATACTACTATGTTATGGCATATTGATAAATAACATGCTTGCATGCATCGGGATTTTTGTTATCTTTTGTGACTGACATCATGAGCATAAAATATTTTCAGCACATCATTGTTATATTATTCCTGTGTTCATAATGTTTGCGAGTACATTCAAAGTACTCACAGGCTTGTCCCTAGCTATTGTCTTGGCAAGATTTCTTGCACGGAGAGGAGCGACCGTGTTGACAGCCCTGGAACTTAAGCAACAGTGATAGCAGCTTCGCGAAGATAGGAGTTAACCTGGTCAGCTGTTCCTATGGGAAATGGAGTCCCATAGGCGATGATGATTCACAACCCGCTTCCGCCATCAACCACTAGAAACCATTTATTGTACTCACAGACCAGAATGGTCTTGTACTACATATTTTCTGTGTTTTGCTTGGAAATTCTGTATCAAGTTGGTGCCTCATCAGCTAACAGTTATCCTGGGGCTGGTGAGCACAACGGCCATTTTCTGGAATTTAATACCCGGAAAACCGGTCGCGACAGACTTGGTATCAGAGCCAGGCTGACCATTGGCTAATCCTATCTTGGTCAAGTCAATAAACTTAGGCAAACCAACCCACCAGACCATAACCGAAACCCTAGCCAAGCTTCTCGTGCAAGATAGCCACACAGTGACCTGACACTTTTTGGCAGTCGGTGCCCAACCTATCAACCTAGCCCGTCTATCACGCACCAGTGACCAGCACCCAGGGTGTCTCATTCGCAAGCGTGCGAAGGAAGACTCCGTCCCCTTTTTCTATAAAAAGGGCACGCTAGGCCCAACCCAGGACATCACAGCATTTTTTTTCCCAAACCAAGCCACAATGCCCGGACCCGTCGTGCACAATGAGACCACAACAACCAACCTTGGAGGCTTTGCGACCATACTCGCAAACCTCACCCGCCGTGCCTATGCGTTAGAAGAACCACCTGAATATGTTGTGTACCAAGGACCCATGAGTGGTGAGAGCTGTCAATTCTGGGCCACCGCACACATTTACGGTAGGGGTCTAGCGCCCGAGCGGCCCTACAGGTTCACCGGAAGAACAACTTCCTTTGAGCCACAATCCATCCAACTAGCTGCTCGAGAGGCTATAGTTCATCTCAGGCACTTGTCGCCCAGAGTTAACTGTCGCTCGTTCCACTACTACCCCAGACGTGAAGGGTATGGTAGGCCACCCCAAGTTACCAACGGAGATCACGAGGCGGACCCTGCATTGCTGCACCTAGTGCGCTATGTAGGTGCGCTGGAGGAACTGTTCGATCAGATCACCATTGATTTGATCGCGGCTCGTGGAGAGCTGGTTAAATCGAGCCCAATGAGAAGAGAAACGAGCCCAACACCGACAACCCAGTCGTGCTGTTGGACACCCAATCAAAACCCCGAGGTCTGCCCCAGCCGTCGACCAAGGTGCTTTGATGACCCCGAAGTGCTTAAATCGCCTCCTTGGAGCACACTCCAGCGGGTTGTGGTCAACAATCCCGCGATGGTCATCATCACTACCCGAGCCTGCAGCCCCTCAGCCCTCCCCAGCTAATTCCGACAGTGAGAACCGTGGAGAAGCCTCGACATCCACAAGGAACGCCAGCTTGGATGTAAACGAAGTAGACTAAGTCACTCTAGTAGTGTCGAGTCCCAGTGTACCCTCGCTTTGTAATCCTGTGATCCATTATATTAACGCAGCCTGTCATCGTGCCTCTGTTTTATATAGTAGTCTTGCATGGATATATTAGCATGCGGTGTGATTTCTCTATCCTTGGTGCAACTACCAAAACCTCCCCGACAACCCCACAGTGATACGCCAGTTTGGTGAGATATGTATCTGTGGCTTTGACCCCGACTCTCGGAGCCGAGCTGGAAAATTCTTTACCTTTCACCATGGTAAAATAACCCAGCTCCAATGCTATATAAAAGCTACCAAGTGACCTTGCCAAGCATCCCTCGCACAACCATTTCTTGCCATGCCGAACCCTAGTATTTATCTGAGAACTCCAATTGCAACCCCGGGTAGTTTTGTCAAGATATTGTGCGATTTCACCTGCAGTACCATGGGCGCTACCCAGCCACCCCAGTACGAGCTGTTCAAATCAAGGATCACCCCTTCCACCTCGAGATATTGGGCAGCCGTGCACATCCCTCTCGTAAACCCAAACCAAGATCCAACGGAGGTCTCCTTCGTAGGGAAATCCATGCCAACCCCACATATGGCTGTAGAAGCTGCGCGCGTCTAAGCGCTTCGCTTCGCCGATTCGCGGTACCCTATGCCCGTGACGAGGGTATTATTATTTTCCGAGCCGTGCAGCACCGGAGGAGTAACATCTTTTCCAGGTGGACGTATTGAGAGAGACCCAGTCTTGGCCAACCTCGTCCAATACGTCATCGCTCAAGAGCGTTTAACCCAACGCGTGATGGGTTATCTACAGAGCCTCACGGATTTAAGTCCTCAGATCGCCATCGGCAGACCACTAAGACCCGACCAGGAGAGGCACATTCACCGACTAGTCAATCCACTTCCTCCGATAGAAGAAGAGTGTATCCCAGTACCAGAGACGTTTTCTCGGGACCCCGTCCAGTTACCGTTTTCACTTTAGACGTCGCTGCTATATTCATTGCTGTGACATTTATTCATGCATTGTAACTTATCGTGGTACCCGAGTTTGTCTTGGCGAGTAAATTATTTAGTTTCTATTAATGTGAGTAGTTCTGTTGCAGTTTGACTCTATTATATTATTGTTCTCTCGCGAGAATCATGTAGTGGGATTTCTTTTCCCTGAGTTGCTACATCGTATATCTTCTCACGACGTGGATTATTTCGTTTCACACAGCATAACGGCAGCCGACTCACAACCGCTCAAACACATACACTAAAGTTTTTGTTTTCAAAAACCGCTCTTAGCAAATCTCGAGGACGAGATTTTTCTTAAGGGGGGTAGTGTTGTGACACCCCAAAATTTTAACCTTGTTTTGTTAATTAAAATTTTGCCCGGAAATTAAAGATTTTATTTTTTGGGCTCCCTTTTGATTTTTTGACCTTTTTCTCTCTTGTTATTATGGAGTTTTCCCCAAAAAGAAAACTTTTCAAATATGTTATTGGACTTGTTTAACCTCTCAAGAAAAACTTTCTTTTATTAGTAGAACTAATTACATAATTAATTTGCTTGTTCTTTATTTTCTTGAAAATAGTTTTCCAAGATTATATGGCCATGTTTGAACTACAACCATTTGATAAATTCACTTAAAATTCCAACCAAAATTTGGAGATGTCGGTGATGTTATAAAATCACTTTTATTCAAAAATATCTTTTATTCATGAAATATTTTGAGCTCTACACCCAATTTTCTTCTCTCGGTCCATTGGGCAATTTTGCCTTTGCAACTCATTTAAATATTTCTTTCTAGCTTCCACCAAAATCATGGGGTGTTGGTAGTAGCATATGATTCAACTTTATGCAAAACCCAGTGTTGTTCTTTGAAAATTTGGAGTGAATCAACCTCATCTTCATTCTGGTCCAACATGATGGTTTGTACAACATCCATATTCTTACTTGCTCTTTGGCCCTTGATTCTTTCCCCAGCTTGTAGACCACCCTACAAAACCCCTAAGTCCAGGACCATGCAACCATTGGAATACTTTTGGTTCATGAGATGATGCCATTTACCTCCTGTCCAGATTTGAAGTTCTGCAAAACTTGCACTAGCAAGTTTGTGCTTTTCACAAACTAACCTCACCACACTCTCTTCCATCTAAAGAGACACTGATCTGGAGAATTTGGCCACCCCAAGTTTTGCCTAGATGCCATTGGCATTTTGACAAACACCCTGAGTGCATAGCCAGATTTGGCATGATTTCAAGTCTACATTGTGAACTTGGTCCCCTGACCAAACCACCTTGTCCCTTGATCTTCCCTCTATCACTAATCTAGTTCTGTTGCTTGCCAACCTCACCCGAGACCCCTAGCATGCCCCGGCATTTCATCGAACACGTCCCGGGCGTGCTCTGGGCGCGCCCCGAGCGTGCGTTTAGCCCGCACATGCGCCCGAGCCGACGCGTCGCCCCCTGGTTCGCCACCGCTCTGCAGAGCGGCGCCACACGCTCCCCTCCTCACCGCAAAACGCCAAGCAGACCCTCGCCGCGTCTCCGGGAGGCCAAGGACTAGCCGCCACCGCCGCCTCGACAGCTCTGCACTAGCCAAGACCGCCAAGTTGTCTCGCTTCGCCGGCTCTCGCTTGGAGCAGTAGCCGCTCGTCCGCTAGCTCCTGCCACCATCCCCAGCCTCGCCACGTTGCCCTGCAGCTACAGAAGACGGTCGCCGGCGACCTTATCCACGACCTCCGCGGAACCGACTCCGATCGCCTATATAAGGAGCCCCGAGCTCATCCCCGCACGCAGGCAGTCTCAAGCCATCTCCCTATGACCCCCGTTGGCAGCCAATCAACTCGGGGAGGCTTCCTTCCCCATCTCCAGCAACCGCAGCCGCCGCCACTGCCCCGGCCATTCCGGGCGCCACGTGGCCTCCCCTCTACACTCTCTCCACCAGAAGCTCTCCCTTCCTCCCGTGAACCCTTCCCCCTGCTCGATTTTGATCGGGAACCACCACAACCACAAAACCACTTTGCTCCCGATGCCGCCGGCCGCCGCGAAGCTCGTCGCCGATGACTCCCTAAATCCCCATCACTCCCTCGACCACCGGAAGAACCGCCCCAGTCTTGCGGATCCATCCCCACCCTCGGGGGCCCGCGAGGAGCCGCCTAGCGCCGGCGACGATCGCCGGAGCCCCCCGCCTCTCTTCGGCCAGAGGAAGAAGAGGGAAGGGCGAATAGTCAAACCTGACTAGTGGGCCCCTTGGACCCACTGTCAGTGACCCACGCGCGTCCGCGCTGGAGTAAGTGGAGGCGTATAGTCGGAATACGTCTTCACGTGTACATATATTCGAATCGTTTTCTTTTTATTCTGTTTTTTTAAATAACAGATTTTTGACCACAACTTTGACTGGCTATAACTTTTTAAATACAACTCCAAATGAATTGATTCTTTTTCCTACCTCTCTCAAATTAAACCTAGTTTATTTTAAGATTTATTTGAAAAAAAATTCAAACAACTTTTTGTGCTGTTTTTGAATTTGTGTGTTAATTCAAATGTTATTTAAATAGGACTTTGGAGAGAGAGAAGCAGACTTTCAAAAGTTTTGGAGTGCACCCTGCCTTACCACACATTGAAGGCAAGCATTCTGAACCCCGGAATGATATTTTGGTGTGTTCATTGACACGTTTACAACACCACCACATTTCGGAGAACTTGTTATTTCATGTGATATGATCATATGCATGAATGCATATAGTGATTTCCATGCTGTTGGAAATGAACACATTGGTGACGATAATCATCCTCATGTGCCTTGCATGCATGCCGGAAGGAATCCGGGAAAACCTCTGCCTTGGGTAGGCATGAGTTTGTCGCCGGTCTCCGTCGGGACGGTTTTGTCCGGTATGGCATAGTGAGGTATAGTGAGCAGTGATTATGTTGGTTGAAATATTTTTGTTATACATGTCATGCAGGGAAATTTATAAACCTCCTGAGTCGACCATAGATCGAGTCTTGTTCCAGTAACCCCCATACTTGTTTCATGCTACCACTCGTCTCTACAACAAGTAGAGTACAGTTCAGTAGTCTGTCAACCCCTTTCTAGCACACACCGTACAGAGGGGCCGGGATGAGGGTACCACGACCATGGATTAAAGCCAGTAATCTGGTCAGGGGGCATGGGTGTTTTCGGTTGTAGCCGAGGGGATAGCTTCCCCAGATTCGCCTGCGGTATAAATTTTTTGATCCCATGCTAATCGAGGTTGTAGCCTCCCCACTTAGAGTTTTGCTTAACGAGTGTCGTGGGTGATTCCAGACATCGGTAAGTTAAGATGGTGTGTGCAAGTCAGGTGCGTTTTCATTTAAAAGACCGTAGACGGAATTCGTCCCGATGGACTAAAGGAATCCGTTACTCGTGGGTAAAGAGTACACACTCTGCAGAGATTAAGACCTATTCGAACAGCCGTGTCCATGGTTAAGGATTACAGTCTGGGAGGGGTCAAGTGTCGGTCTTAGTGTTGTTCTTCGGAGGTGAAACTGCTAAATCAGAAATGGTATTACGACTTGTGACATGTGATGATGATGATTATTATCATGGATGATTATTATTATGGACTAACCCCTTTATATTATTTGAATCATTGAGTATCCCTGGGATGGTTCTACCTCCTGGATATTCACCGTATTCATTTTATATATGCCCTTTATGTGGTGTCGCTGAGACGCCCGACTATGGCATTTCTTTTAAAGCCCTTTATGTGGTGTCGCTGAGACGCCCGACTATGGCATTTCTTTTAAAGCCCTTTATGTGGTGTCGCTGAGACGCCCGACTGTGGCATTTCTTTTATAAGCCCTTTATGTGGTGTCGCTGAGACGCCCGACTGTGGCATTTCTTTTATAAGCCCTGTATGTGGTGTCGCTCAGACGCCCGACTGTGGCATTGCTTCTGTTCTTTTGTAAGCCCTTTATGTGGTGTCGCTAAGATGCCCGACTGTGGCATGCTTGTTATTTACTTTCATAATTTTTAATACTACTATGTTATGGCATATTGATAAATAACATGCTTGCATGCATCAGGATTTTTGTTATCTTTTGTGACTAACGTCATGAGCATAAAATATTTTCAGCACATCATTGTTATATTATTCCTGTGTTCATAATGTTTGCGAGTACATTCAAAGTACTCACAGGCTTGTCCCTTGCTATTGTCTTGGCCAGATTTCTTGCACGGAGAGGAGCGACCGTGTTGAGAGCCCCGGAACTTAAGCAACAGTGATAGCAGCCTCGCGAAGATAGGAGTTAACCTGGTCAGCTGTTCCTGTGGGAAATGCAGTCCCATAGGCGATGATGATTCACAACCCGCTTTCGCCATCAACCACTAGAAACCATTTGTTGTACTTACAGACCAGAATGGTCTTGTACTACATATTTTTTGTGTTTTGCTTGGAAATTCTGTATCAAGTTGGTGCCTCATCAGCTAACAGTTATCCTGGGGCTGGTGAGCACAACGGCCATTTTCTGGAATTTAATACCCAGAAAACCGGTTCCGACAGACCAGAAGAACTTCGTCTCTGTCACTGAAGAAATTGACTGAACTGTATGAGATTTCCAAAGGCTTCACTCGAAGGGATTGGTAGGTGTAGGATTTTGAGTTGAGCATCACATGGAAATTTTTCCTTAGTATTTCCTCGACCCCTTTAACGAGACGGTGTTTCCTATGACTCAAGAAAGAGAAAAACGAAACTACAAAAACAAAAGTCTTCATGCTTCATGTTCCTCAAATGAATACCAAGTCTTCAAGGTCACACCAATTTCTTCACTTTCAAAGTCTTCAGAAAGTCTTCAGAATATCAAAGTCTTTAGTCGAAGAACTTCATTTTTAGGGGTCGACTTTCTCTGTAAATATCAAACTCAACATAGACTTATAGACCTGTGTACACTCATAAACACATTAGTCCCTTAACCTATAAGTCTTCAATACACCAAAATCACTAAGGGGCACTAGATGCACTTACACACGGGCGGGGCACTGCAGCTTGCGGGCGAGCGAGCGAGGTAGCTGGGCGGCATCTCTGGAGTTCCAGGAACACATTGGTGCAACTGGTCGGAGCTGAGGTGCTCAGGAGCGAGGACCTCCTCGGCCATGGCGGACGGCGACTCCGGTTACTCGCGGGGAAGTGGCTACAGGACGAAAACGACGACGTGGTTAAGGGGAAAGGATCGGGAGCTCATGGTGAGGCCTACGACAGGCTCAACTAGCTCGGGGACGACCGGAAGGCGACGAATCCGTCGATGGAGTCTGGCGGCTATGCTCGGGGAAGACGATTCGTGGCGGCAATGTGGGGCTCCTACGGTGGCGTGGCTCAGGGTGGAAGAAAGAGGGGGTCAAGGCGGAGCCTCTGGGCCGGTCAGAGAAGCGAGGGGGAGGCGGTGGCTGCAGCTATGGCGAACGGCGTCGGTGGCGACGGCAGTGCTCGGTTGTGGGGAGGAGAGCGAGACAGAGGAGGGAGAAAGCACGGGGGAGAGTGAGAGAGGTCCAGGGGGTGCGTGGCGTCTCCCAGAGGCGTCCAGGCGTCGAGGGGGAGCGGCAAGCAGGAGGTGGTCGGGGCGCGTGGCCGCGCGCACGGGGCACACGCCCGGCGTCCTTCTGTCGCGAGGAAGACGACAGGGGGAGGCCAGTGGGCTGGGCTGGCCAGCTGGGCCAGCCAGGTGGGCTTTGGTGGGTGCCAGGTAAGAGGCCCACGTGTTGTTCTCTCTCTTTCTCTCTCTGCTAATTCTGCTTCTGTGTTCTATTTTTATTCCTCTGTTTTGAATTAGTAAAAATGCTAATTCATTTTTAAAACTCCTGAGACAAATTGTGGACATTAGTTGGTTTATTCCAACGGCCCACAAATTATTCCAGAATATTTGGAGCATTCTAAAATATATATAGAATTCAAATGCCCCAATTCAAATTCATTATGATTTAATTCAAAAATCCAGAAATGACCTATAAATATATTCATCATTTTTGGCAGAGGTTTTCACCTTTATCAGAAATCATGAACATTTCCAAAGGGCATTCTGGGTCATGGAAAAATATTTTGTTTGAACCTATTTGAATTTCATTTGGTGCTAGGGTTTACCAATCCCCATTTCAAATTGCATAAGGTTTAAACATGATGACATGATGATCATGCAAGGACAAGCAAGGGCTAAGCTAGGGTTGTGACAACTCACCCCTACTAAACAAGAATCTCGTCCTGAGATTCAAGATGTGAGGTAAGAAGACAGAGGGGGCACAAGACCAACACAATCTTCACGATCCATGTTGCACCTCATAAGGTTGTTGATTCGTTTCATACGTTGATCTTGACATCCTCGCTTTTGAGATCTTCATCCACATGATGACGACGGAAAGAAACTCTACTAGGGTTGATCTTCTCAAAGATCGAACTATACAATCTCAACTCGCGGAATGAGATGTTCAAACATCTCGAGTTGAGACACAAAACACATCGAGATGGATGGAAGAACAAGCGACGGGGTTTGATTTGGTGGGAAACAATTCCACGCTTAGAAAGATGGTGGATGGTGTCAAGGTGGCGGGGAAATAATTGCCATGATCCCGTAACGGGGCACCTTGGAAAGGTGACTCATTGGATTGTTCCCTTAAGTGGAAAAAAGAATTACTTTTGATCCATAGATCATTGAAACTCTTCATACCAGCTTAAGGAAATTTACAATTGATCGTTTGAAATAGCTCGAAGAAATGGCATACTCGGGCCAGGATGGATGATGTTAACTACCTTGTTGAAGACAACGCAAGGGATGATTTGCTTATCACCGGAAATGGATGGGACCCATGACAGGTCCACTTTGAATATGATCCTTGATAGCAGCTACTGAGAAGGACAACTCATGGAAAATTTGCACAATGGGGTGCAAGCTGGGGACAAAATGCAAATGTTGGGAATGTTCCAACCATCATATCTGCCTGAGATTCAGATCTGGTTGGAAACAAGATATTTTAGACAGCCTGTTTGGAAAAGAAAGTTTGCAACACAATTCGACGAGATGGGGTTGCGAGATTCTCGAGGAATGAACTAAGATAGCAAGATCCAAAACATGAGCTGGTTCTGCTACAAGCATGTGAACACGCTATCCCAGACAATCATGATCACATGGTAGTCTTACAACAAAACACTACCGAATTCTGGTTAGGAACCATCAACGAGGATATCGAAGTCTAGCGCTTAAGAAGAAACTTCTTCTCCTTGAACAAATCAATCAGTGGCTTGGTGTGCTAGGGATACATATAGAATGAAGGTTGCAAGTCTCCAAACAATAGAATACTTCGCACATGTGCATGACTGACATGGGATGATTCCAAAGGAAGCAAAAACAAACTTTCCCGGATCCACGTTGACAACTTACATCAAATGCACGTGAATTAGAGGAAGTCACTTCTTTCATCCATACATAGGCTTCAGGAACGAAACACGAAGATAATGCTTACAAAGTTTCCAACACTAGGTTGATGTTCAACATGAATCATGAGGGAGACAAAATGCTGCTGACGGGCTCAACAGCAACTCATCAGAATTTCCATATCATTGGACTTCCACCATCATGTGAACACAGTGATAGCATTGGTCAGACCAAAGATGTAATGGTGTATGCTCGAGGGATCAACCACGAGTAAGACAACATTACGAACATCATTGCTTCTGATTTGACTCGACGATAGCCCATACTCAAGTCAAGATTTTTGTCACACCCTGATTTTCATGCCACTACACTTAAGCTAACAATCATGATAAAATGTGGTTTGACAAAAACTTTTGAGTATTTTGGACCTTGCCTTGATTGGTTTTTGTCTGTTGTTTGCAAGTGCTCTAAAAATAAAATAAATCCTCCAACTCTTATACTACTTCTCCTTGATCCAAAAACCTTTCCCAATGATCATGCCAAGTCTATAGGACGTAAAAATAATTTCTTGCAAAAATAATTTGGCCAAATAGTATTTTCAAAATTTAGTTTTTATAAAACCCCTGAATTGAGGTTTGCACTATAAGTACTTAATTAAGGGCAGTAAAAATCTTTACAAAAATGTATTTGACTCCTATTAGATATAGTATACCCATAAACCACAAGCATATAATTTTAAAAGTTATTTTCCTATTTTATTTAAAAGATTTTCTTAAGTCCACAAATGGTCTTTAATAGGTTAAAATTATTTTAATGTTTTAAAAATATTTGACAAATATCGTGGAAACTAAGTGAGTATATATGTCCCATATATAAGAGTTTAAACACATGGTCATGTTCAAAATATTGGACAAAACCACCCAAAACCATTTCTGCCAATTTCAAGGATTTGAAATATTTCTACAGGAAATATTTTCATAAAAATCCACGAAAATTCTATCATGTCACACATGCCCTATTTGGTGATCTTGCAAAGTCTCATGTCTTGGAGAACAAGATAACATCATCAAACCCCCTCAAAACCCTTTCTGTCCAGAACCAAATTTGAACAACTCTACATTGCCAAGTGTGTCCTTTTGATCTGAATTTTTGTGGACATGTTAAAATCCTCAAATGATGACACTACACCAAGTGGTGCATCAAGGAGAATAGATTTGCATGACTAAATCTTGGTAAAGCTATTTCTGCTGATTTCTAGGGTTTACCAAAGTTACATTGGCAACTTTCTTCAAATGGACTCAAACTTGGTGGTAAACCTCAATTATGTGTGACACTTGATCCTGTTAATTCTCAAGTCAAGTGGAGTTAATTTCCTTGGCCAAATTTGCATCAAACACCTTCTGTCAGTTTTCAAAAATCACCATTTTGACCACTTACACTATTCTCCTTGAGCTCAACTTTTTACCATAGATCCTTCTAGTCCTCTCCTACCTCCAGTAGCTCTCCCTGGCCATTGCTCAATGATTGAGGGGTAAAATACCCCCATTTACCTCCCTGGACAGCCCCTCTCTCCCTCTTCTTCTACCTCTCTCCTCTCCTACTGGCTCCCCAGGGCATCCAAGGCCACAAACCACTTCTTTACTTCCCCCTAGAGCTACCAGACACCTTTGGACGCGCCCACATTGAATAGAAAATGGTCATGCCGGCCATTTGGGCGCTCTGGAGCGCGCTACAGTGCGCTCCCGCACTATAGCCGCCCCCTGCCAACCGCCTCCGACCACCTCGAGCCTCCCCCTCGCGCCATTCGAGGTGCCTCGACGTCTGCACCACTCCACAGTGTTGTCCCCCTCCTTCCCCTATCTCTCTCTCTCTCACCCCCTGAGGCGCGCGCCAGACGCCGCCCAGCTCGGCCAATGCATGCGCCCATGCCAGGGACCCCCTCGAGCTCGCCCCGCTCCTCCTCTCTTTTCCTGGCGCCCTACTCAATGCCCACGAGGGCCGTAGACAGCCCCGAGCCTCCTCCCGTGGCCACCACAGCCATTTTCTCGGGTGCCCGTAGGCCACGTCCATGGTGAGCCATGGCCTCGCCATTTAAGGGATCCCGAGGTCTCCCTCTGGATCCCCTTCGCCCTATCTCACTCCCAGTGACCCCCTGGACCAAGCCAACTTTCTCCCCGTGCCCTCCATCCACCACCATGGCCGGAGCCTTGTCGTCGGCCCCGGCTTAAATTCGCACAACCCGAGCCCCTTCTCTCCACCTCGTCGTCTCATAACATCACTGCCGCCATCATTCATATCTCCCCCGCTCCACTTCTTCCTCTCCGCGGCTGCAGCGCCATGCCCCAATCTCGCTGCCGCCTCCATCCGCCGCGGGTGATGCACCGCTCACATCCGACCGCCCCAATAGTCGTGGCGCACCTTGGCGGGTGCGTCGCGCTCTCCTGAACCCGATGGTGTGCCGGGCATCTCCGAAGGTGTCCTATGCCACCGGAGCCCACGCCCGCAAGCATTCGGCCCTGCCTCCCCTGCCTCGCCTCTGTTCGAGAGCGGGAGGTGGGGGACGAACCCGACAGGTGGGCCCCGCGTGTCAGCGGCACAGTGGGGCGGGCCCATGAGTTAAGTGGACACGGTTTCTTTGCGGGCCGTTTCCTTGCAGCGAAAGCATAAAGCGCGAGGGCACCTTCGACATGGCCCTTCCCGCGCGCAGCTGAGAAACTGGGCCGGCCCAGTGGCTGTCCCTCGCCCGATGCGTGTTTTAGGTATAAGCCTAAAGATTTTCTTTTTCTTTTCTGTAGACTTGTCAAATCCATAAAAAATTCAACAGAGATCCAAATTTAATGATTCAAATTTCTAGGGGTTCCACAAATCATGATCTATCACATGGTGCTATTTGCACATTTTTCCAGAAACATTCTCTACATAAATATTTATCAAAACCCCAATTTCCATTTCTGTGATGAACTTTAGAAAATCACAGAGAGCTCAAATTTGATCCAAATGCCATGATTAAAATTCCTAGATGTTTCTAAGTTCATAACTTAGTTTATGAACATTTTTCTTAATACTTTCTGTACCACATAAAACAATGAGCCATTTTTCATATTTGTCAACTTTGCAAATTCATAGGAAATTCATTTGAACTCCAAATCTAGTGAAACCAACTCCCAGATGCTTCTAAAATCATGATTTGATAAATGGGTGCCTTTGCTCATTTTTCTTAAATATATTTCTGTACACTTCTTGCAAATCCATAAACCCCTTCATTCCATCATATTGATATGTTCAGAAATATTCACTAATCCAATTCCAATGAAACCACCCTGGTTATTTTTCATATGACTAGGGAAGTCCTAGAAAAGACAAATCTATATTTTTAGAGGACTTTTATTTTTTGCCTTGTTGTGTTGCTTATTATGATTGTTTCGACGTTAGTTGACGAAGTAGACGGAGTACTTGGAGAAGGACTAGAAGATCTCAAGACTCTGATGAACCAGGCAAGCAGCCCTTTGACCATGTCTATGAAACCCTTTTATGCATGACATATAGCACCATATTGTTGTTGCAACGGAATCATGATGAGGTGGAAACACTTTGATGGTTTGCGTCCGTTACTTCCTTGTTGGTACTTGCATTGTGCATGACCCTACCTCCTTATGAGGGTTATGCCGGTGGGAGTAGATAGGATGCTAAAGTAGTTGCTACGCAAAAAGGGACAGGAATATGCATGATGATGGAGACAAAGTATTTTCAAAGGACTTTCCGAAAACCCCGTGGGGTGCCACTTATGCCCGAGGGAGATAATGAGATAGGTAACCGCTTGATGACGAAGTGGTGTGTGTTGCTTTCAAAAACGGATTGGTTTAAGTTGTGACCGTTATTCCAACCTTACGTGCGCAACCAATCTACCCTTATATGGGAAAGGGCATTATTGATTACCTAGGCCGATACTAGCTTGGAGCCCGCATTACTAGTGACGGTTGGTGCTCTCTCTCGGGACGGGGTCGTGCCAGGTAGGGCGGCCAAGAACATTTTTATGGGGCACCGGACACACCGTTGGTACCCCATCCCAGTGGTATGTGATGAAATGGGAGCGAGGCTCCACAATTTTAAGTTGTGAAATGTTGGGCACGGGGGTTACTACCAATTGAGTGGACTCCATGTTAGTGTCGTCTAGGGAAAGATAGTGATCGGGTGCTTACCCCGGGTACTTGAGGTACCGCGGGTCGTGGATGACACGGAAGTTCGCCGGATCTTTTGGGTAAAGTGTGTAACCTCTGCAAAGTGTAGAACTATTCGAATAGCCGTGTCCACGGTCAAGGACAGTTGGGTAACCGCTCTTCGGCTACGTCCACATGTTTACAAACCAGTGTGTGTGTTTGGATAAGTGGGATGATCAACTTGGGTCAAGTCAAAGGACTTGACATGATTGAGTTGGGTTGATGCCCTCTCCATTTATGTTGATATCTGTAACCTGTCCTCATGGTTACTTGAATTCTCCTGATGCATGTCTTACAAGTTGTTGAACATGTCATTGCACTCAAAACTAGCTTTATGCAAAAATTTACCTAGTATCTTTAACCAAAACATGGTGTCGGTGTCAAAACCGGCGGATCTCGGGTAGGGGGTCCCGAACTGTGCTTCTAGGCGGATGGTAACAGGAGACAAGGGACACGATATTTTTACCCAGGTTCGGGCCCTCTCGATGGAGGTAAAACCCTACTCCTGCTTGATTAATATTGATGATATGGGTAGTACAAGAGTGGATCTACCACGAGATCAGAGAGGCTAAACCCTAGAAGCTAGCCTATGGTATCATTGTTCTTCGTCCTACGGACTAAAACCCTCCGGTTTATATAGACACCAGATAGGGTTAGGGTTACACAAAGTCGGTTACAATGGTAGGAGATCTACATATCCGTATCGCCAAGCTTTCCTTCCACGCCAAGGAAAGTCCCATCCGGACACGGGATGAAGTCTTCAATCTTGTATCTTCATCGTCTAGGAGTCCGGCCAACGGTGATAGTTTGGCTAATCGGACACCCCCTAATCCAAGACTCCCTCAGTAGCCCCTGAACCAGGCTTCAATGACGACGAATCCGGCGCGCATATTGTCTTCGGCATTGCAAGGCGGGTTCCTCCTCTGAATACTTCATAGAAGATTTTGAACACAAGGATAGTGTCCGGATCTGCAAAACAAGTTCCACATACTACCGTAGAGAGAATAACCTTTGCACAGATCTGCTGACGTATTCCGCAGCGTGACATCACACCACGGCCAGGCCTTTATACTAATCGTTTTTACTGTCCCACCTCAGCACGTTTAGCGAGGCGGTTTCTTCAGCACGTCTTATCAGAGCGGAGATCGTGCCCCATTTATTCTGGGATCCTCATCAATACGGGCGTGGGTAACCCAGTCGTGCCCGTTGGCACGCCTCCTCCTTCGAAGGCGAGTCCCGAACGGTCACGGGGAGGGCTCTTGGTATTCAACCTCTTTATAACGAGACCAAGGCCCGCTCCTTTCTTTCAATCTCAATCGAATCCGCCCCTCGCCTCGAGTTTCAACACCCAAAGCCCCAGATTTAGGCGCTTCGGACCTTCAACGATGTCCGGCTCCGACCTGCACGGCCGGTGGATGTCTTCCTCCGTCACGGAAGAAGATGTGCTAAAGCTGAGAGACGCCAGGTATCTAACCGGCGAAATTTTGCATAGGCTGCCTGCCCAAGGGCAGGTTATTCCCACTCCCGAGCCTGGTGAGATCGTGGTATTCGTGTCTCACTTCCTTCGGGGTTTAGGCTTCCCGACGGACACCTTTGTGAGGGGGCTCATGTTTTATCACGGGCTGGAATTCCATGACTTGGATCCGGAGTCCATCCTCCACATCTAGTCGTTCATTGTCGTATGTGAAGCCTTCCTCCGCATTACCCCTCACTTCAGATTGTGGCTCAAGACCTTCAAAGTGGAGCCAAAGATGATCAAGGGGCATCAGGCAGAGTGCGGAGGGTCTGTTATAAGCAAGAATGTGGACGCTCCCTGGCCTGAGGGCTCTTTTCAAGAGGAGCTCAATTTATGGCAACAGGAGTGGTTTTATATTACCGCTCCCAGGGGCACCAAATGGGCGGCGCCACCTGCCTTTCGCTCGGGTCCTCCACTGCGACGGGCGTCATGGGTCAATAAAGGGCTCGACTAGGGACCGTCCAAGGACGTACCTCTGTTGCAGGGCCGTATTCGAGACCTCCGAGAGAGAGAGAGAGAGATCAATCTGGTCGTAGTAGCGCAGGTCATGCTGATTCGTCACACCTTTCCCTGCAAACGTTGCCCCCTTCGCCTGTGGGAGTTCAATCCGGAGTGACCACGAGCTCTCCAACATTTATGGGCATAACGCCCGTGGAGATGTACCAACTGTTCTTCGGATCACAAGCAATGTGTCCGGACTTAACCGAGGATGCAGGTCTGAGCTGCAATCGCCTGGATACTCAAGTAAGTAGTCCTGTACCCGGACATGCTATCCGTATATTTATCATACACTTGCCCTTAAAAGAGCTATCCTTTAAACAGGAGTGGATAGCAAAAGCAAAACTGATCAGGTGTTCGGCCCCCCTCCCTGAGACCACGCCGGATCCTATATTAACCAAGATGCTAGAGGCTGTGCCGTTTGAAGAAGGCGAAGGGGGGAACAAGGGAACTACTACCTCCGTGAAGGAGGCTATCAAGAAAGGGGGGATCGAGAATCCCTCCCTCCAAGGGGAGAAGAGGACCGCTTCTGAAGATCCGGAGACCAAAGCCTCGAAGCAGGGGAAGAAATCTTCACCAGAGGGTCCTGCAGCGGGAGATGCCCCGGCCGCACTATTTCCCCAAGGAGATCAGCCCTCCAGCGAGCGGTAAGTAAAGGGGGGTGTTTTTTAAAAGAGAGACATCCCCATTTTATTTCTGAAGGTAACCGAAAGTTTACCTTGTAGTTCGGATCTCAGCCCTTCACAGCAGAGCTCGTCTTCAGGGGATCTTGGTCCGGAGATGATGGAGAGCGAAACGCCTCCGCCTGCCGTACGGTTATGCGAGGTGGACGACCCTGAGGTGTCCTCGCGGAGGGCTTCTCCGAATCCGACGAGGCGAGAAGGCAGCCGTATGTCCCCTCAAAGCCCTCCGTGTCCGGCCTTCGAAAAATGCCACCGGACGAGTCCAGCACCAACGGGTGTACGGTCGGAGGAGCTGAAGGATCTGCTTGGGCGAGCGTCTATCTCGGAAGATCACCGTACGTTAATGGGTACGGTGATTGAAAGGATTTCATCCGCTGAGAGCGGATTGCATGAAGCCGTCGTAAGTTTACTGATGGGTTTTGAGGTACGCAACATGATGTACCTTCTGACAGTTTTGCATATAAAATGTGCCCTGTATAGATAGTAGCCCCTGAGACTTGGTGCGGTGTCAAAAATGATGGCGCGCCGAGGATCATAACCCTAGGTATAATATGCGCTCTTCCTATGTAGGTGGCGAAGCGTCCGGTGGCTAGCCGGGCTGATGAATTTGCCGAACTGAAGCGGCAACTTGACGTGGCGGATGCGGATATCACGCTTGTTAATAAGCGGGTTGACGAGTCACAAGGTATGCAACTTCTCCGCGGACACCTGGTAAGGGAGCTTGACGCTCATGCCTTACAACATGTATGCTTAATGCAGATGGTGCCGCTGCTATGGAGAGCCTTCGGGCGGAGCTCGCCCGAGCCAAGGAGCAAGCTAGAAAAAGTGATGCGGCTGCCTTAAAGGCGGCCGCAGAGCTAAAAGCCTAACAGGCTGCTCACTGCCGAAGCAAGAATGAAATGGCCGAGATGGCCGTGAAATTGAAGGATGCTACTCACCGTTGCGAGCTTCTTGAAAAAGAAGGTCGAGCGAAACAAGAGGACCTGAAAAAGGCCGCCACTGAGGCCAATGATACTCGGTCTGCAATGAGAGCTATGAAGGAGGAGCTACGTCAGGCCGGAGATATTACGGCTGGAAAGCCCTTTCTGATGCGGAGGAAATTCACGGATCCTAAGTACGCTCAATTGGACCGGCTGTGGGGTGCGAAGGATGCTTATCTGGACTTGGCGGCGAGTGCCGCAGACGAGGCGGAACACTTCCGAGGTCAAAAGGATCACGGAATGGAAGAGCTTTTTTGGTCGCAGTTCCATAGTCCGAAGCGTCTCCTTTCATTAACCGATCGTTTGGCCGAATGGGCTGAGCTGAATAGGTTGTCCGGACTTGCCATGAAGGCTGTCATGACTCATTTGTGGCCTAAAAGGCCCGAGCCGAAGAGTTATTTCGGCTTGGTGCAACAGTTCCTTGGTGCGGTGCCGCATATCGATGCAATGAAGTGGTCAGCATGCATAGAGGGTGCGCGGATGGCTCTTGCCCGTGTCAATACATACTGGGCGGAGATGAAGGCCACCGACGTTGCATCCAAAGATTCGGGCAGAAGTTGAGTACCTACCGAGCACTATTTTGAGGAAGTCCTGCAGGGCGCTCGTTTAATAGAGACAGAGTGCTCGAAGGATATTATGTTTTAATGACATGTATGATTTGTGAAAACAATGTTTCAATATAATATAAGAGCTTCTTATACTTGTGCGTTCAAGTATTAAAACACCTCCTGTGCGGCCGTTGATGTATATGTGTATATAACCTGAAAGATGGCAGTCTTCGGCTTCAGCCCCCACGCACATAGTGCGGGGGTGTTTGCAAAAAGGAGCATTTTCACACTTAATCCAACGTCTTGGTCCTGTAAAGGAGGTGATAGCGTAGCAAACTAGGCAACCGGACTATAATGCTTTATCACTTTCACTTAGCCATAGGAGTTCGATGGTGGGGCTACTATATAGCCCCTAGGGGCACCGCGCTCTCCCGAATTCGGGGCACGTATGTGCCTGACCGGGAAACGGTCCTTCGTTAATGTGGGGGAATTCCAAACATTCCGGTGGGTCATCGACTGGTTGACCAGTCTCACGCTATATCATGACACTCAGTTTTCGGATTTCTCTACTGAGGTGCTCACCTGGCCGAATCGGGGCACAATCGTAGTAGTTCTCCTGGTGCCGCGTTAGCCGATAGAACGGAACGTAAGGCAGCAAAACACAGGAGCCGGGCAAACCCAACATTTGACCAAAGACATGATTCGGAGGTGATGCATCTAAGGCCTAACTCGAGACGCCGAACACTCCCTAAGGTATTCGATCTTTATGAAAACGGGCAGAATAATGCCCTAAGCCCCTGGTGTCCAGGTACGCGCAAAAATTCGGGTGCGGCCGATGCCAAAACACCAGCCTCCTCCTCGGTTATAGCAAGAAATCCGGGGATGTGTATCAACAAGAGACAGTAAAAAAGGTTTACGCAGGGTCTTAATCTGAAAAGAATCCTTGCAACTGGTCCCTACTGCACGTCTGCGCATGTGTCTCCGTTCTGCCGTATCCTGGACGGGTGTAGCACGGTGTTCATATGTAAAAGAGAAGAACTTAGTTGAAAAGAAAAAAAAGATCATGCGACAAATGTACTTTATATTAAATAAACAGAGTACGGTTCGAAAAGTGAATAAAATTGAGCTTTTTTGTCTCTTGTTGTACATGCGTGCAGCCCCTTGTACGGGGGTATGCTGCTAGTAGGAGTTTATATGTTTACGCCGGACTCGTCTAGCCATGTTCGGGGTTCGAATGACCTATTCAGGTGCTTTGATTAGCGGACCTATTCAAGTCTCACGTTCTTCCGTGCTCGAGTAACACTTGATACTCCCTTTTAATGAGATGATGCCGCGTGGACCGGGCATTTTAAGTGTAAGAGATGCATAATGCGGTATTGCGTTAAAGTGGGCGAAAGCTTCACGTCCTAGTAGTGCTTGATAGCTACTTTGGAATAGGGCGATGTGGAAGGTTAACTTTTCGCGGCGGAAGTTGTCGGATGACCCGAACACAACTTCTAGCAGTAGGGAGCCCGTACAATGGGCATATAGGCCTCGCATTACCCCTTTGAAGGAGGTGTTGCTATGGCGAATTTTGGCTGGGTCTATCCCCATTTTGCGGATTGTGTCCTGATATAGCAGGTTTAGATCGCTACCTCCGTCCATTAGGACTTGTGTAAATTGGAGTCCGTCGATTATAGGATCTAATATCAAGGCAGTCCATCCTGCGTTCCGGATACTTCCGGAATAGTCCTGATGATCGAAGGTGATTGGTTTTGACAACCATCGTTTGGACTCTGCTGGGATAGACCGTGCGGGCGTGTTTCTATGGGCGCCGCTCTGTTTTCCCTTTGTCACTTGAAGTGAGTTCACTGTTTTGACTTTTGTGGGAAATTCTTTTGTTTTCCGGTGCTCGCTTGTGGGGTTCGTCATCGTCCTCGCTTGGTGTGTCGAGCCCTTGTGTTCGGCATTGAGTTTGCGGACTGCTTGAAGACCCAACAATCTCTGTGGGTATGGTTTGCGGCTTCCGGAGTATCATGGATTTGGCATATTTTGTCCAAGATTTTGTTTAGGTTGGATAGCTCGTCGCTGTTGTCCTTGAGGGGCAGTTTTTTATGATTCTGCAGGGAGCTTCTGAATCCGGCGTTGACTGCCGTGCTCTTCGGGCTGTTTCCCTTTGTCCGGCGCTGGTCCTTGCTGCGTCACGGTTTTCCATTTCCATCCCCGACTTCAGATGTACTTGGGTCGCTGGTACGCATCTTGCCAGCCAACTATCCTCTCCAGCAAAAGCGGGTCATGAGGCTTGTTAATGCAGCCATTGTTCTCGGCTTCTCTGGCGAGGTGTCGCAGCGAGCCATTCATCTCGGACGTTGTGTTTGAAAGCTGCTAAGGCTTCAGCGTCCGGACAGTCGACTATTTGGTTCTTTTTTATGAGGAACCTGTTCTAGAATTTGCGGGCTGACTCTCCGGGTTGTTGAGTTATGTGACTTAAATCGTCTGCATCCGGAGGACGGACATAAGTCCCTTGAAAATTTGCCCGAAAAGCATCCTCGAGCTCTTCCCAACTTCCAATGGTATTTTCAGGGAGGCTTTTGAGCAATTGCCGGGCTGGCCCTTTGAGCTTGAGGGGTAAGTATTTTATGGCATGGAGATCATATCCTCTAGCCATGTGTATGTCGAGGATGTAATCCTCAATCCATACTCCAGGGTCTGTTGTTCCGTCGTATGCCTCTATGTTTATGGGTTTGAATCCCGCTGGGAATTCGTGATCCAGCACCTCATCGGTGAAACATAGGGGGTGTGCGGCACCCCTATATTTGGGTGTGCCGTGATGTTCGGATATTTCGCGTGTTGCATTGCTTGGAAGAGCTTGCTTTCTCAGCCCATAGATGGACCTAACTGGGCCATCCTTTTGATGCGAATCCTTGTGCGGATCGCGTGCCGACTTGTGTGCGGCGCCGTTTGCGCTCCATGTTTGCCATGTGGTCGTCTATCCGACCGGGCGACCTCTTTGTTCTTTGATTGTGGGGCTCTACGGCCTCCTCATCGAATTCGGGCAGTAATTTGCGCTTCGGGTAGCTCTTTGTTTGGCGACTGTCGCCGTATTTCTCTGCGGTGTTGAGTACTTTGCTCCATCTGATTCTGAGTGCATCTTCCGCTATTTTGAGCTTTCGCTTCTGCTTTTTCAGGCTACGCGCGGTGGTGACGAGCCTTTTGTGGAGGTTCTTCTACTCCAACAATTTGTCCGGCGTGAGATCGTCCGGACTGTTATCTTCGCCGGGGACGGGTTGTTTATCCAAGTTGACCTGTTCGGACGGTTGCTCGATAGCATGTTCGTCGTCCACCGGTTCGCCCTGCTCTATGGCTGGGTCTGTGTGGCTGCCGTCTTTGTCGGCGGGACTTGTTCTGGCGTTACGTTGCCGTTTTGACTGCTTTTCGAGGGATTTATCCTTCGTAGTGTCCCGTTGTTCCTCGTCGTCACTTCCTTTAGGTGTATCCACTATGTATACATCGTGGGATGAGGTGGCTGTCCAGTATCCTATAGGTGCTGGTTCATGGTTGTCTCCTACATCATCGTCCATACCGTCGATGTCTTCGGAGTCGAAATCGAGCACGTCGTTTAAGTTTTCGATAGTGGCTACAAAGTGGGCGGTGGGTGGGCGTTGAATTTCTACGTCGTCCACATCCCAACCTTCCTGACCGTAGTCCGGCCAGGGCTCTCCTGATAAAGAGAGAGACTTTAGTGAATTCAGGATGTCGCCAAAGGGCGAGTGCTGAAAGATGTCAGCGGCAGTGAACTCCATAACCGACGCCCAATTGGATTCGATTGGCAGGGGCGCGGAGGGTTCAGAGTCCGGAGAGGAGTCCGGCACCTTGGAGTCACGGTCTTCGCAAAGGACAGGGATGGAGTGTAACGCCCCGGATTCGATGCGCCAGGTGTCCGTCAGTTATTCGCCGTCCTTGCCATGTCATTTGCTTGCGTGTTGCACTTTGCCATGTCATCCTCTGCATTTCATATCATGTCATCATGTGCATTTCATTTTGCATACGTGTTCGTCTCATGCATCCGAGCATTTTCCCCGTTGTCCGTTTTGCAATCCGGCACTCCTATGTCTCCCGGCGCCCCCTTTTACCTCTTTTCGTGTGTGGGTGTTAAACGGTCTTGGAATGGACCGAGGTTCGTCAAGCGGCCTTGGTATAGCACCAGTAGACCGCCTGTCAAGTTTCGTGCCATTTGGAGGTCGTTTGGTACTCCAACGGTTAACCGGGTAACTGCAAAAGCCTCTTTTGTGTGCAGCCCAACACCCATTTCTAAGTTGCCCAAAACCCACCTAACTCCCCTCCATGCTCTCGGTCGTTCGATCACGATCGCGTGGCCGAAAACCGCACCTCATTTGGACTCTCCTAGCTCCCTCTACCTATATATATGCTCTCCCCCCGAAATTCGCGGATGTTTTCTCCCCCGAAACCCTAAAATTCCCTCCGCATCAAGACCGGACATGTCCATGGCCGGACGAAGTCCCCGCCGCCCCGGCCAATCCGGGCGCGACACGTCACCGCCTCCGTCCTCCCGCCGCGCCCGCGGGGCCAGTGGCAGGGCTGGCGCCGCCGCCGCTGGCCACACTACCACAGCCGGCCCGCGCCGCCACGGCGCCCGGATCCCCGCCGCCGCCGCTGCTGCGTGCGCGCCGCGCAAGAGCCGGCCGCCGCCGCCGTCCGCCCGTCTGGCCCGAGCCCCAAGCTCCGCCCGGCTCCACCGCACCTCGCCAGCCACCCAGCGCCGCCGCCGCCGCTCGGCAAGCCTCCTCGCGCCGCCCGCCGCCGATCCGCCCGCGCGCGCGCGGCGCTGCCCGCGCTTCGGCAGCGCTCACGCCGCCGCCAGGCTGCCCAGCGCGCGCTCCTCCTCCGGCGCCAGATCCGGCTGGCATCCGCGGATCCGGGCCCGCCGACCCTGCCCGCCATCTGGCCCCGCGGACCTCGCCGGCGTCACGCGCGACGCCGCCCTGCCTTCCCTCGATCCCTCTGGATCGAGGAGGACGCCGCGGCGCCTGTGGGCCGCCCCCGCCCATCTCCGGCCCAGCGCGCCCGGCCTCCAGGCCCAGCTGGCGCCCTCCCTGCAAACTGGGCCAGGCCCATGGTGAGCAGCCCCGCTAAACTCCTCCCCGTGCGTCTAATGGTTATTTAGCGCTCGTTGGTTTTTTTTTCAGAAATCGGCTAAGTCCCCAGATTCCAGTAATTTTCATGCATTTTCATCACATTATAACTCTGCATCCGTAGCTCCGTTTTGCGCGTGTAATATGCCGAAATGTTCGCCTCGACGAGTACATCATTTCATCTCATTGCATCATTTGCATTTGAGCTCATCTTGATGCCCGAAATTCTGTTATAAGAGTGCTATGTGATGTTAGTTTCTGTTTCTTAACAGAACATGCACTTTTGTCATTTTTGCTATGATTGATGTGTGCATCCTATGAACTTGAGTCCTACATGTGTTTTGTAATATGCCATGCCATCTTTACAGGGGTGTATGCCATGTATTTTTGTGATCTCTGTGGTGACTAGCACAAGCATGCAAACTAGGCTTCACGATGTTGCTGTTTTAGTCCCTGCTCTGCTGATATTTTTATGCCATGTTGACTTGATGCTACAGAGAGTTCCATGCATATTTTGAGATCTTTCAGTAAGGATGTTTTGAACATATGGTTATTCTCTATCCATCCATTCCCTTGTTTGCAATTATGGAGTAGTCTAGCTTGAGTCAATCGAGCTCTACTTTTGCTATAAAATGTTTCCTGGCAGATTGTTTACATGTTATTCAATTTTGCCAAGGTTGTTGTAGTTGATCCAAGCATGCTATGATGTTGTTCTTGCCATGTATAGCTTCTATGCCATGTCTTCTTAGTGTGAGTTGCCTTTCCATTCCATGTATTGCTCTGTGGTGAGGGGTTCAAGCTCACCAACATGCCTACTTATCGTTGTTCCTGCCATGCATGAATCTGTAATATAACTTGCCATGTTTACATGGGTGCCATCATATTTTCTGATCCTTTTTGGCTTATGGTCAGTAAGGTACTTTTGATCTATGCATTTAGTAGATTCATGCCATCCCTTTGTTTGCCATGATAAGTTCCTGTAACATGTTGTTTCATAGCTCTAAACATTGCAACCTGATGTTATTTCTGCAAGTCTGAAACTGTTATTATTTGCAATCTTTCCATGTCCTTTTGAGCATGTTCTAGTGATTTCTGGAGATAGCTCAGTGTTCATGTTTTGTCATGCTTTACCTGTACATCATGCCCATGCCTTTTGTTTTCATATTCTGGTGCTGTAGCTTGTTGGTTTGATGCTTGCAATATGCCTACTTGCTGTTATGGACAGATTGTGGTCATGACTTGTATTGTGTGTATGTGTTGAACCGTTGCTCCGTTTTGAGTGTGCTCTATATGTAACTTGCTTGATTTTGCATGTAGCTTCATATTATCATGTTGCATCCTTGTTTTGAGGTGTTTGCTTGATGTTTGTATGCATTTTGCATCAATGCCATGTTTATCTTGTTTTGCTCATATCTTCTAGCCCGTAGCTTCGATTTTAATGAACTTTATATGTAACTTGACTAGAATTTCGTGTAGATCATCGTGGTGCATCTTAACTTGCTGCTTAAAAACTTGAACATAAGGTTTATTAAGATCTGGACCAATTTCGAAATTTGCATATGAGGACTTGAAAGTGCGTTATAGCGATTAGAGGGGGGGCGAATAGGCGATTTTTATGAATTCTTCACTGAGGAATTTGCTGGTGAGGAAATTCCTTAATGAAGAACTTCTTGCAGCGGAATAAGTACTCAGAAGTAAGAATAACAGAATACACGCATAGTCATCATGATGAAATGAAGACTAGCACAGAGTCTGTAAAGCGTAATCACAGGATAACACAAGATGAAGACAAACAGATCAAGAAATTGAAGCGAGGAAATTGTGAAAGTCTTGATCAAAGTCTTCAAACACAGATATGAACAAACACTCAACACAGAATGAGGAAATGAAAGGGTTGAGGAAATAGAACCAGTTATGTTGGTGAAGACAATGATTTGGTAGACCGGTTCCAACTGCTGTCTCGGTTATACGTCTGGTTGGAGCGGCTGAGTATTTAAACTCGAGGACACACAGTCCGGACACCCGATCCGAGCACGCAGCTCGGGACACCAAGTCCTCACCGTATTCTCGTTGAACTAAGGTCACACAGACCTCGTCCAATCACTCGTGGTAAGTCTTCAGGCGACTTCCAAACCTTCACAGACTTGGTCACTCGGCGATCCACAATTCCTCTTGGATGCTCTAGACCATGACGCCTAACCGTCTGGAAGAAGCACAGTCTTCAAAGGTAAAAAGCGTCGGATCCACGCAGGATCAATTTCTTCAGTGATGCTCAATCACTTTGGGTTTGTTGGGGTTTGGTTTTTGGGTTTTTCCTCACTTGATGATTTTCGCTCAAATTCCTCAGAGGATGGGTTGCTCTCAAATGACAAGTGTCAAGTTCTCTCGGAGCAGCCAACCAGCAAGTGGTTGTAGGCGGCTATTTATAGCCTAGGAGCAGCCCGACATGATAAGACATAAATGCCCTTCAATGATATGACCGTTAGGTGGATAAGATATTTGGGACAGCGGTAGCAGAAGATAAACAACGGTCGGAATTTTGAATATCAAATTCCTCGGGGCTATCATGTTCTTTCTTTGTGTAGGCCATTCGACATGGCGAATTCCTAACTCCTCGGTCAGAACAAATTCTCGGTGACCGTAAGAGCTTCGTCTCATCCATCAAGAAATTGACTGAACTGTATGAGATTTCAAAAGCTTCACTCGAAGGGATTGGTAGGTGTAGGATTTTGAGTTGAGCATCACATGGAAATTTTTCCTTAGTATTTCCTCGACCCCTTTTTAAAGACGGTGTTTCCTATGACTCAAGAAAGAGAAAATGAAACTACGAAAACAAAAGTCTTCACGCTTCATGTTCCTCAAATGAATACCAAGTCTTCAAGGTCACACCAATTTCTTCACTTTCAAAGTCTTGTAAAGTCTTCGAATATCAAAGTCTTCAGTTGAAGAACTTCATTTTAGGGTCGACTTTTCTGTAATTATCAAACTCCTCATAGACTTATAGACCTGTGTACACTCACAAACGCATTAGTTACTTAACCTATAAGTCTTCAATACACCAAAATCACTAAGGGGCACTAGATGCACTTACAATCTCCCCCTTTTTGGTGATTGATGACAATATAGGTTAAGTTTTCAACGGGGATAAACATATGAAGTGTAAATACTGATAATGAGGAATTTGATTGCAAGATATAGAAGAACTCCCCCTGAAGATGTGCATAGTGAGGAATTTGCTTTTGAGGCAATGCACATTTGAAGAATAAAATCATGGAGATCTCCCCCTATATCTTGTAATTCATACACGCATTTAACATATAGTATGAAGAATTTGAAATGCATGATGAAATATGGTGCTTGATGTTATGCAAGGTAATGCATCAAGAGTATCAGAGCCCAAAGGCCAAATTGATTTGCTATGAAGATTTTCAAGGAGCTCACGAGAATCAGAGCATAACTACTGTAATGAGAGCATAGAGCAAGAGCATAATGCATCAAAAGTATCAAAGCACCATCGGGTTTAAGATTACAACTCGATCCAATAAACGGTTTCAGAAGAACGAGAGTTGTAACTTAATAAAATACTGTATATAGACAAAAACTAGACCCGCTTGAAGACTAACTCAAATTTCTCCCCCTTTGTCATCAAATGACCAAAAGGATCGGCGAGGACTAACGCTCTTGAAGAATTTCAAGTTGAAGGCGGAGCGCCAAACATTATTGGGGTCGGTTGTTGAAGTAGGACCAGCAGCAGTGTCTTCCAAATCTTCATTTTCATCAGTGTCGCGAGATGAAGAATAGGAGCTGGCCACCAAGGAAGGAACTTTGACTTTCTTGAATTTCTTCGGAGGAGGTGCAGACCAGTCAAATTCTTCCTTGAGTCCCATTGAAGTCAGTTCTTCTTCACTGTAGACATGTGAAAGAACAGCCCAGGTGCGCTTGAAGGTTTCATGAAGGTAGTAGTGGTTTTCTTCTTTGCATTGTGTGTGGAGGTCATGTTGTAAAGAAGAGTACCAAAGCGACGCTTGACCCACTTATGATTGCGATCAACCTTCCGATGAAGGCGAGGAGTAATTCACGATCAGTCATCACCACAGGTGCGATAGCTTGAGGACTTTGCTTGGTCGAGGTATTTGCTGCCGAGTCATGTGTGGCGAGTCATCATTGGTGGAGTAAGATGCTGCTTATAAACTGTCCATCCAATGGACGAATGCCTTCATCAATCACAGCAGTAGCCTTGCCCTTTTCATCGGTGAGGTAAGCTGTCCGTTTGAGGACTTCAATCGGGGCAGTAGCTGCAAAGTGGTTGAAAGTATCAGCCTTGTAATTTAGTGAAGACCTTGACTGATGAATCTCATAATCCAAGGCGCATAAGGCTTCAGCTCAAAAGGTGACATGGCAATGTTAGCCAGAGTCCTCATGAAGAAATCATGGAAATTGACGGGAACGCCATGGATGATGTTGAAAAGCATATTCTTCATGATGCCAACGACTTCTTCATCGTTCGAGTCGTGGCCTTTGATAGGACTCATAGTCTTCGTCAAAATTCGATAGACTATCCGAGGCACATATAATAATTCCTTGACGAGGAATTTGGTTCTTGGGGCCTGCCTTGGCTTCAAAGGCTTCATCAGCACTTGCATATAGTGATTTGAAACTTCTTTTTCTTCGTAGATACGACGTGCACCATCAAGCGGAGGACTGAGTGGTAGGGCACGAAGCAATTCACTTGCTGGTGCCTTGTAGTGAGTGTTTTCAGTCATCCAATCTAAGACCCATGAATTTACGTCTTCAGCATCTCCGGTGATGTGCAGGGTTGCATAGAACTGAAGAATTAGCTCTTCATTCCAGTCACACATATCAGTGCAGAATTTTAGAAGTCCTGCGTCATGAAGAACACCGAGGACTGGCTCAAAGCCTGGCAGCGACTCCATATCCACATGAGGAATATGAGCATGATCGAAGATTTTATCCTTGTTGAAAAGCACTGAGGAATAGAAGTTGGCTTGGCTGGCAGTCCAGAAGCGCCTCTTCCTAATGCGAGCAGAATCATAAGGATTATATTCAGTGAAGAACACGTGCTCGGCAAAGAAATCTTCAGCCTTGAACTTTTGCTTGGTTGAGAACGGATTCTTTTGCTTGGGCAGAGGGGTGTCAGTGAGTTGCATCACCACCTCAGGAATCACAAGTTCAGGTTCTTCAGCCTGAGGAATTCCTTGTTCCTCAACAGGTGCAGTCTGAGGATTAGCAGCAGCAGCAGTTTCATCAGCACTAGTGGCTGGAATTTCTTCATGCACAGAACCAGTGGGTTGATTTTCTTCAGAGTCTATTTGGACTGTTTGTGCAGGGGAGTGAGGAACTTGTTGGAGCGGGGTGAAGAGAGGAGTATTGGGATGCTGACTTTCCCAAAAGTCATCATTTATCACTGGAGTGGTGCATCCAATATCCACATCTTCATTTTCAATTTCCTCAGCACCAGCTTGAGGAATTTCATAGTCTGATGAGGAAATAACTGGGGTTGAAGGGATTGCTTCCACTTCAATTTCTTCATCAAATTTCTTTGACGAAGCAGCAGACTGATGTTCTTCATCAGATCCGATTGGGATCTCATAGTCTTCTCCAAAAGGAACAACTTCCTTTGATGGTATGGAGGAAATTGGAACAGCATCAATTGGGTTTTCAAATGAGCTGGTCATTGGCTTCATTTTCTTCATAGCCGAAGAATCTGACGCAGCTGATGCTTTCCTTTTCTTCACAGCAGCTCGTTCTGCAGCCTTGGTTTTCTTCACATCAGAAGCAGATGGAAGAATTGGAGTTGGAGTTGGCGCAGGAGGAGCTGAGGAATTTGGTGCAGTTTCTTCAGGAGCAGCTGATGCAGTTCCCCTGTCTTGAGCAATTTCTTCAGGCGCACCACTAGTGGGTGCCCTGGC
This sequence comes from Aegilops longissima, assembly GCA_021605205.1. NCBI lineage: Eukaryota > Viridiplantae > Streptophyta > Magnoliopsida > Poales > Poaceae > Aegilops > Aegilops longissima. Next base: position 222,288,021 of record CM038679.1, read on the forward strand.
AGTTTCTTCAGCGGCTGGGATGGGATCATCAGCCCTGGAATTAGCATTTTCTTCAGCAGGCTGAATGACATCAGTGGTGCTGGCATTTTCTTCAGTAGGCTGAGCTGAGGCTCCAGCCTGAGGAATTTCATGTTGCACTGGGGCAGCAACACATGTGAATTTCTTCGTCAGGTTGACGAATCTGGTCTTTACTCCTTGCCAATCATCATAGTGGGTATCGAAGTTTTTTCTGAGGTCTTGAATTTCAGTTTAAACTTGGAGAAGCTCCTCAGGTGTCATCTTGACAACATTTTTCTTCAGGAACTTCTCCTTCCTGTATTGAGCCTTTTTGATTTCCCTCGCCTTCTCAAACTTCCATTTTCTTCAGCGATGAAGTGAGTCAACGCATGACTTTGACCAGGTGTCGATGAAGATCAAGCGAGAGGGTATTGGGATCCTTGTGCCGAGATCAATAAATTCGAGGACTTTCTTGGATCCAATAGCGAAGGGCACAGATGTACCTTTGGCTCTAGCGGCCTTCACTTGAGCGGTCTCGATGATTTCTTCAAGTTCTTCATCGATGCCTCATCATCGGATGGCACATGGAGTACAACCTGTTTCATCCTTGGACTAGGCCGAGGACCTCGTCCATTGTTGCTTTGGTCTTCAAATGAGCGGGCGAGATGAAGAAATGGGAGCAGCTGAGGAACTTGCAGAAATGCCTGAGGCAATTGAGAAACCAGCAGTCCTTTGACAAGTAGCAGGTGCACAGGAACCGAAGGTTTTGACGGAGCTGTTGAGGACTTTGGTGGAGCAGCAGCGGTGAGGAAATTGCTTGGAGGGTGCTGCTAAGGAACTTGGCCGTGAGGGCGCAGATGGTGAAGCACTTGGCTTATGAGCAGGCTTCTTTTGCATTAATTTCCTCGGTTTGACCGAGACCTCAGTCGCAGTAGCAGTGGCAGAATCCTCATTGAATTTCTTCTTGCCTCCTTTGCTTGCTTTGCCAATTTTTCTTGACGTTTAGCCCATTCATCGGAAAGTCCTCACCTCGTTTGATGCTTGTGGGATCAGCTACTTGGCCAGTGCCAAAGGAGCTCTTGGGCATGGAGGATTTAGAGCGAATTTCTTCATGTACTTAGGAGTTACATATCTGTATTCCTTCCATTCCGTGCCCATCTCCGTTCAATCTTACGAATCGCACCTTGCGCTGATTTTTGCTTTCTTCATCCGGTGTGCAGAGTCACATATATTTCCTCGGGGATTTCAAACGCTGTCATAACCTCAGGTTTCTTTCCTCCCTTCTGCGGCTTCTTACCGTCGCCATTTTCTTCAGATTGAGGAAATTGAACAATTGAGTTCTCGAAGAAGTGTGCAGTTTTTCTTCGAGGAATGCTGCAAATGAGTTAAGTTGATGAGAACCTAGGGATTCAACAGCGGACATTTGTACTGTGAACAGAGTATAGGTGCGAGGAATTTGGAGAGGTCATATCGTTCTCGGAAGGTTTTCAAAAGAACAAGTTTTGAGGATTTTGACCAGATGAGCCTTGAAGAATTTCACTAAGCGTTCTTTGTCTTAGGTTCGAGTTGTATAGATCGAGGATCCACACAATTGAGGAATCTTGAAGAAAATCATTGCTTAGAGAAACGAATCAAGAGATTTGAGGTGTTCATATCTGTGAAGAATTTGAAGAATAAACACCTTTGAAGAATTTGAAGAAGATTTGAGAATCAAAGCGAGTAATAAAAGTTACTTTTAATTACCAAGTGAAGAACACGATTTAACCGAGAAGAACAGTTGGGAAGTTCGTCTGTTCAGATCTTCCACGCCCTAACTTGGCAGAGGAAATCAGCTACGGCGACGGCGGAGTGAAGATTTTCCACGGTCGGCGCGAGTACGTCGGCGAAGAGGTCAAGGCAGTGAAGCTTTTCCTCACCGGTGACGATGGAGTAGCGGCGGCGCTAGGGTTTTGAGGAGCTCGAGCGGGAGAGAGAGATCGGCGGAGTAAAAGAGTGAGGAAGGGAGAGGGTATTTATAGACACGGTGAAAACGGATCGCCCAAGATTTAGGACGAACATGCCCCTGACCGCTTCCCTTCTCACGACATGTGTCACCCACGATGTGTAGTGGAGATCGTGTCGATCGTGGGTGAATAAAGTAATGCATCGTGGGATGCGGAACAGTTTGAGCGGTAAAATGAAGGTTTGAATAAGATTCGTTTTAAAGTTCCGTTGCAATTTCTTCAGCTGTCAAGGACACGGTGAAGAATTTGAGCGAGTTTCAAAGTAGAACGATCATGAAGAATTTGTGAATGGATTGGGTTGAGTATAGCATAGAGGGAAAGGGTCGATCACATTCACTTAGCGTAAAAAGCGACTTGAAGAAATAGCCATAAGTGAATGATGTAGAGGACATAAACTCATATATATATATATATATATATATATATATATATATATAGCCAATGAAGAAACACGACGGAAACAATGAAGATTTTGCAAAGTTGAAGAATTTAAAAACTGAAGAATTTCAAAAGCGAGGAAAAACTCAAATTGAAGATTTTCAACTTTGGTGGTGGCGTGACCCACCGTATAAGAATGATGATTTCAGACACGCGTACAATTGTCGAGGGTTACGAGAATCAAATTCTTCATTAATTTCTTCACACTTAGAGTGTTATTCTTCATTGATTGAAAAAAACGTTTCTTCATGTGTTGCACATCTAAGTCATCAATTTTGCATAAGTGTTAGGATGTGTGCCTTTTCAAAGAACATTCAAGATTCTAAGATATTTAGCTCACACGCAACTTGCTAAATCTCTTCTCATCCAAGGGCTTAGTGAAGATATCAGCTAGCTGTTCTTGATCTTCACGTGCTCGATGGAGATGTCGCCCTTCAACACATGATCACGAAGAAAATGATGACGAATTTGAATGTGCTTTGTCTTGAGTGCTGAACAGGGTTGTGAGCAATCTTGATGGCACTCTCATTGTCACGAGAGAGAGGCACATTCTTCACGTTGATGCCGTAGTCCTTGAGGGTTTGCTTCATCCATAGTAATTGAGCACAACACGAGCCAGCAGCAATGTATTCAGCTTCGCGATGGGACGGTGATACGCAGTTCTGCTTTCTTCGAGGACCAATGGACCAAAGATCGTCGAAGGAAATGACAAGTACCAGATGTTGACTTGCGATCCACACGATCACCAGCATAGTCAGAGTCAGAATATCCAATGAGATCAAAAGTAGAGCCCTTGGGGTACCATAATCCTAGTGTTGGTGTGTGAGCTAGATATCGAAGAATATGTTTCACAGCCTTATGGTGTGATTCCTTGATGTAGCTTGAAATCGGGCACACATGCAAACACTAAGCATTATATCTGGCCTAGATGCACATAAGTACAATAAAGAACCAATCATGGGCGGTATACCTTGTGATCGAAGTCAATACCATTTTCATCGATTGCATAGATGGCCATTTGTGGGCATAGGAATTTTGACGCCTTTGCAATCTTGCATGCGAATTTCTTGAGGACATCTTTGAGGTATTTCTCTGAGATATGAATATGCCATTGTGTTGTTGCGAATTTGAAGACCTAAGAAGAATTTCAACTCTCCCATCATAGACATTTGATATTCTTCACTCATCATATAGGCAAATTCATCACTATAACGTTGGTCGAGACAGCCAAAGATAATATCATCAACATATATTTGGCACACAAAAGTTCACCATCATAAGATTTAGTAAAGAGAGTAGGATCGAGTGAACCGGGTGTGAAGCCATTCTTCACAAAGAATTCCTTCAATGTATCATACCACGCTTGAGGGCTTGCTTGAGGCCATAGAGGGCCTTATTGAGTCTGAAGACTTTGTCGAGGATTCTTTGGATCTTCAAAACACGGGGTTGAGCAACATATACTTCTTCCTCAAGCTTACCATTGAGGAATGCACTTTTCACATCCATTTGATATAAAGTGATATTGTGATGGTTAGCATAGGCGAGTAATATCTGAATAGACTCAAGTCTAGCGACAGTGCAAAAGTTTCATCAAGTCAATTCCTTCAACTGCGTGTAGCCTTGAGCTACTAGTCGTGCCTTATTCCTCACCACAAGACCATTTTCATCTTGCTTGTTGCGGTAGATCCACTTTGTGCCAATGATATTATGCTTGAGAGGATCCGGACGTTTGACCAGTTCCCAGACATTGTTGAGCTCAAACTGATGTAATTCTTCTTGCATGGCCTGAATCCATTCCGGCTCCAGAAATGCTTCATCTACCTTAGTGGGCTCTGTGATAGAGACAAAAGCATAGTGCCCACAAAAGTTAGATAAATGTGAAGCTTTTGAGCGAGTGAGAGGACCTGGCACTTTAATGTCATCGATGATCTTCTCCACTTGTACTTCTTTTGCAACGCGAGGATGAGCTGGTTGTCTTGAGGAATTTGATCATTTTCCTCAGCACCATTTTCTTCAAAGATTATCTTCAGTGCATCACTCGGCGTTCTTGGCGTCTGAGGATGAATTCTTCAGCAGTTTCTTGATGGGAATGACATCCTCGGTTGCCTTTAACCTGATAGAATCCTCGGTGCGGGTTCGTCTAACATGAAGGTAAGTGCTCTCTTTGCGAGCCATTAGTTTCATCGAACCGCACATCTCTGATCTCAACAATCTTGTGTTGAGTGATGTTGAAGACTCTGTAGGTGTGCGAGTCCTTTCCGTAACCAAGCATAAAACCCTCATGTGCTTTCGGTGCAAATTTAGAGGTGTGGTGAGGATCTCTAATCCAGCATTTAGCACCGAAGACTTTGAAATAACTTACATTGGGTTTCTTGTCAGTGAGGAGTTCATAGGCAGTCTTCTTGAAGAATTTGTGAAGATATACTCTGTTGATGATGTGGCACGCAGTGTCAATTGCTTCAATCCAGAAACGACTAGGCGTTTTGTATTCATCAAGCATAGTGCGAGCCATCTCAACAAGAGTTCTGTTCTTGCGCTCCACTACGCCATTTTGCTGCGGAGTGTAGGGAGCAGATAACTCATGAGTAATACCAAGTTCATCAAGATAATCCTCAAGACCGGAATTCTTGAACTCAGTTCCATTGTCACTCCTGATGTGCTTGATCTTCACACCAAAGTTAGTTGAAGCCCTCGAGGAAAATCGTTTGAAGATTTCCTGCACTTGATTTTTGTATGTAACAATGTGTACCCATGTGTAGCAAGACTAATCATCAACAATAACAAAGCCATATAGTGATGCTTCATTAACGACAGCTGAGTTATGATTGGGACCAAAGAGGTCCATATGAAGCAATTCGAAGGGACGAGTAGTGGTCATGATAGTCTTCGCTGGATGCTTGGCCTTGGTCATTTTTCCAGCTTCACAGGCTCCGCATAAGTGATCCTTGAGGAATTTGACATTTTCAATGCCAATGACATGCTTCTTCTTCGCAAGCGTGTGCAAATTCCTCATGCCTGCGTGACCAAGTCGTCGATGCCATAGCCAGCCTTCTGAAGCTTTTGCAAGTAGGCACACGGCTGGTTGTGGTCCTGTAGAGAAGTCAACAATATACAAGTCTCCTTTCCTAAAGCCTTCGAAGACTTTGGAATTGTCAGCTTCCATAATCACAACACAACGATACTTGCCAAAGATAACTACCATATCAAGATCACAAAGCATTGAGACTGACATGAGGTTATATCCTAAAGACTCAACAAGCATGACTTTGTCCATGTGCATGTCCTTAGAGATAGCAACCTTACCAAGTCCCAATACCTGACTTTTGCCTTTGTCAAAAAGATGATATGCTTCGAGATGTGGCGGTGATAAGGGAGCATCCATCAATAGATTCTTGTCACCAGTCATGTGATTTATACATCCACTATCGAGAACCCACTCAGTGGCTTTGGGTTGATCATCCTGCAGATGAATTAGTACAACTTACGATCTCATATACTTCATCAGTGAATAATATGATATCAAGTTCATCGATGAATTTCATCGGTCAAGTATCAATCGGATAAGCGATATGAGGGCGTGTGAAATGAAAGTTCATTTCATCATGATTAGCTGCGTCCTTTCAGGAATTTTGTCAGGCCCCCAGCAAATTCTTCAGACGTTGAGGCACGTCTGGAGACCTGACCCTGCAGAAGAGATTAGTTGTTTTTCTTCACCACCCACATCTGAAGGGGTGGCAAAGAGTTCATCACTCTGCGAGCACCATATGAGAATGGTGGCATAGAGGCCAAACCATTTCGTTTCACATAAGAGGGGTTAGGGTAAGCATATGAATAAGCGAGAGAAATTCTTGAGGACTTATGAACATATTGGTTTGAAGAATAATGCACATATTCATAGCCCTTAGCTCTACCCTGCGAAACAGAGTTGTTAGCACGATGATAATCATATGAGGACTTTGATCCTTTTGAGGAATTTGAACCATGTGAGGAATTTGTTCCGTATGAGGACTTGGATCCATATGAAGAATTTGGTCCATATGAAGAATTTGATCTGGGGTTCCTATTCTTCATAGGTGGTGTCATGAGGACATTCACCTGAAGACTTTCAAGGCACTTCTTGGGAACCCAGATTTTCTTCATAGGGGAACCGTTCCTGCAGTTAGTGCCAACATATCTAACAAATACTTCACCATTCTGATTTTTGAACAGTTTATAATTTGAGTCGAATGACTCATCAGCAGAATGAGGAAATTCACATGTAAAACCAGATAAGGTAGATGGATCAACTGGAGGTCCCTTTGCAGCAACCCATGAGGTTTTGGGATACTGCTCGGGCTTCGAAGACGTTCCATCGACATTGAGTTTCCTCTCAAAGGCAATACCCTCTTTCCTAGGGTTCTGTTGAGGATCTGCTTTTAAGCACATCACAAAGAGTCGATGCCCTTTGAGGCTTTTGTACATGCCTGTCATGTACAATTCCTTCGATCTGCATCGTCGGTGATACTAGCAATGTCCTCGGTGAGGAATTAGTGATAGCAGAGGCAGGTGAAGAATTTGTAACAGTTGAAGCATTTGAACATTCAGGTGAAGAATTAGCAGATTCACGTTCAATGCACTTTAAGCATGGAGGAACAAATTCTTCTTGAGAAGCGCTGATTTGTTGAGCAAGTAATGAATCGCGCTCCTTCTGAAGATCTTCATAACTCGCTCTTAGCTTCTCAAGATCTTGCTTTCTTTGAAGAAATTCATAAGAAAGTTTCTCATGGTCAGATAAGAGAGTGTTATGATGACCTTGAAGGCTGTCAAGCCTAGACTGAAGTCTCTGAAGATTTTCAGTCAGGGCTTGAGTGCGATCCATTTCTTCACGTAACATATCATCACTTTTACCTAACATGTTTTGAACCTTTTCCAAGGCATGTTGTTGTTTGGTGGCAAGGCAAACAAGTTTTGTATAGTTAGGTTCAATATCATCATCAGATTCATCATCATCAGATTCACAGTAACTAAGTTCAGATGAGGAACATTCGGTTACCTCGTGACCCTTTGCCATGAGACATAATGCAGATGATGATGATTCTGGCTCGAAAGTCATCGTTTTGAGAGATTCCTTGAAGTCCTCAAACCAGGGATCATGACGAGTTTGATGACCTTCATAAACATCGGAGATTCGGTCCCAGATAAGCTTCGCATTGCAAAGATGCATAATGCGCTTGAATTCATCTCTAGATAGGCAGGAACAGATGATATCCTTCGCCATGATATCAAGTCGAGTGAACTTGCGAATATCATCGGTGTTCGCCGCCTTGCATAGATCAGTAAGGCCAATTTCAGTGACGGTCCACAGCTCACTGTCCATTGCCATGAGGCGCTTCCTCATCATGGCCTTCCACTTGGGATAATCGTGACCGTCAAAGATAGGGCATGTCACTTTCTTCATACCTGCGGTCGACATAACTAAAACTCCAGGTGGTTAAACCAAAATCACACAGAACAAGGGAGTACCTTGCTCTGATACCAATTGAAAGTGCGTTATATCGACTAGAGGGGGGTGAATAGGCGATTTTTATGAATTATTCACTAAGGAATTTGCTGGTGAGGAAATTCCTTAATGAAGAACTGCTTGCAGCGGAATAAGTACTCAGAAGTAAGAATAACAGAATACACACATAGTCATCATCATGAAATGAAGACTAGCACAGAGTACAGAAAGCGTAATCACAGGATAACACAAGATGAAGACAAACAGATGAAGAAATTGAGGCGAGGAAATTGTGAAAGTCTTGATCAAAGTCTTCAAACACAGATATGAACAAACACTCAACACGAGAATGAGGAAATGAAAGGGTTGAGGAAATAGAACCAGTTATGTTGGTGAAGACAATGATTTGGTAGACCAGTTCCAACTGCTGTCTCGGTTATGCGTCTGGTTGGAGCGGCTGAGTATTTAAACTCGAGGACACACAGTCCGGACACCCGATCCTTGAGCACGCAGCTCAGACACCAAGTCCTCACCGTATTCTCCTTGAACTAAGGTCACACAGACCTCGTCCAATCACTCGTGGTAAGTCTTGAGCGACTTCCAAACCTTCACAGACTTGGTCACTCGGCGATCCACAATTCCTCTTGGATGCTCTAGACCATGACGCCTAACCGTCTGGAAGAAGCACAGTCTTCAAAGGTAAAAGCGTCGGATCCACGCAGGATCAATTTCTTGATGATGCTCAATCACTTTGGGTTTGTTGGGGTTTGGTTTTGGGTTTTCCTCACTTGATGATTTTCTCTCAAATTCCTCAAAGGATGGGTTGCTCTCAAATGACAAGTGTCAAGTTCTCTCGGAGCAGCCAACCAGCAAGTGGTTGTAGGGGGCGGCTATTTATAGCCTAGGGAGCAGCCCGACATGATAAGACATAAATGCCCTTCAATGATATGACCGTTAGGTGGATAAGATATTTGGGACAGCGGTAGCGTAGACAAAGAACGGTCGAATTTTGAATATCAAATTCCTCGGGGCTATCATGTTCCTCCATTGTGTAGGCAATTCAGACTGGCGAATTCCTAACTCCTCGATCGAACAAATTCCTCGGTGACGGAAGAGCTTCGTCTCATCCTTTGAAGAAATTGACTGAAGCTGTATGAGATTTCAAAAGCTTCACTCGAAGGGATTGGTAGGTGTAGGATTTTGAGTTGAGCATCACATGGAAATTTTTCCTTAGTATTTCCTCGACCCCCTTTAACGAGACGGTGTTTCCTATGACTCAAGAAAGAAAATGAAACTACGAAAACAAAAGTCTTCACGCTTCATGTTCCTCAAATGAATACCAAGTCTTCAAGGTCACACCAATTTCTTCACTTTCAAAGTCTTGAGAAAGTCTTGAGAATATCAAAGTCTTGATTGAAGAACTTCATTTTTAGGGTCGACTTTTCTGTAATTATCAAACTCCTCATAGACTTATAGACCTGTGTACACTCACAAACGCATTAGTTACTTAACCTATAAGTCTTCAATACACCAAAATCACTAAGGGGCACTAGATGCACTTACAGGACTTACCGGAATTGTTCTATGTTGTTTTCGGCCTCATTTAAACTTGCTTTGATGTGTTGCTCTTGTTTGCATCATCTCTTGCCATGAGTAGCCTCATGTAGTTGTGTCATGCATCATGTTTGTTGTGCATCATGTCTTGTCTATGTGTGGTGTGTTTACTATGTTGTGTGCTTCTTCTTGTTAGTTCCTGTTTCGTTGCGATCGTGAGGATTCGTTCGTCTACGCTTGGTTCATCTTCGTGGCTTCATCTTCTTCATGGACTCGTTCTTCTTCCTTGCGGGATTTCAGGCAAGATGACCGCTACCTCGGATCTCACTACTATCATTGCTATGCTAGTTGCTTCGTTCTATCGCTATGCTTGCGCTACCTATTACCTGTTTATCAAGCCATCCCAAATTGCCATGTGAGCCTCTAACCTTTTACACCCTTCCTAGCAAACCGTTGTTTGGCTATGTTACCGCTTTGCTCAGCCCCTCTTATAGCGTTGCTAGTTGCAGGTGAAGATGAAGTTTGTTCCTTGTTGGAACATGGAGATGTTCTTCCTTGTTGGAACATGTTTACTTGTTGGGATATCACAATATATCTTATATTATTAATGCATATATATACTTGGTAAAGGGTGGAAGGCTCGGCCTTATGCCTGGTGTTTTGTTCCCTCTTGCCGCCCTAGTTTCCGTCATATCGGTATTATGTTCCCAGTTTTGCGTCCCTAACGCGGTCGGGTGATTTATGGGACCCCTTGACGGTTCGCTTTGAATAAGACTCTTCCGGCAAGGCCCAACATTGGTTTTACCATTTTCCTCACCTATGCCCTTTTCCCTTGGGTTTAAGACCCAAGGGTCATCTTTATTTTTAGCCCCGGGCAGTGCTCCTTGAGTGTTGGTCGAACCGGTTAGCAACTGGGGGGCCACTGCGGGAAACTCGAGTCTTGGTTTTACTCGTAGCTTGACTTATCCGGTTTGCCACGAGAACGAGTACGTCGCGACTCCTATCGGGATTTGTCGGCACATCCGGTGACTTTGCTGGTCTTGTTTTATTGCTGTCGAAATGTCTTGTAGCCGGATTCCGAGACTGATCTGGTCTTCCGGGAGAAGGAATATCCTTCGTTGATCGCGAGAGCTTATCATGGGCTAAGTTGGGACACCCTGCAGGGTATAAACTTTCGAAAGCCGTGCCCATGGTTATGTGGCAGATGGGAATTTGTTAATGTCCGGTTGTAGTAAACTTGAAGCAAACTCTTCTAAAATACACCAACCGTATGCGTAACGTGAGTGTCTCTTTTGGGGTTGATCGAGAGGAGAAAAGCGGTTTACGGGTTATGTTTGGCGTAAGTAGGAGTTCAGGATCACTTCTTGATCATTACTAGTTGACGACAGTTCCTTTGTTTCTCTTCTCGCTCTCATTTGCGTAAGTTAGCCACCATACATGCTTAGTCGCTGCTGCAACCTCACCACTTTACCCTTCCTTTCCCATTAAGCTTTGCTAGTCTTGATACCCATGGTAATGGGATTCTTTGAGTCCTCGTGGCTCACAGATTACTACACCACCAGTTGCGGTACAGGTTTGCGATGATCATGGCGTGAGGCGATGTTTATTTGTGTTGGAGTTCTTCTTACGCTTCTTCTTGATCATGGGATAGGTTCGATCGGGCAGCCTGGGCTAGCAGGGTGGATGTCGTTTGAGTTTCTGTTTATGTTTCGTCCGTAGTCGGATGTTGATCTTGTATATGATGTTGATGTATTCTTGTGGCATTTGTGCCTTGTGTATGTATCCCCATCTATTATGTAATGTTAATGTAATGATATCCACCTCGCAAAAGCGTCTCAATATGCGGGTCTATCCTTGGTGGGACCGTCGAGTTCCTTTTGGATAGGGTCGCATATTGGGCGTGCCATGGAGTTCGGCTCAATCGCCGTAGAGATCATAGCCCCCGAGGCGGTGTCCAACCACTCGTCATCGATCGGCGGAGTCGGCTCCGAGCTAAGGTCGGAGCGAGACGCTGAGTGCGGCCTCGAGGCCTTTGTTTGGCGGCGAGCTAGATCGTGCCCATCGAGACAGCGGGCGCTGCGCTTGGATGTGGCTCGAATCCGTCGAAGATCAAGTCTCCGCGGATGTCAGCCGTGTAGTTGAAACTCCCAAATCTGACCTGATGGCGGGCGTTGCTTCGATCTCCTCCGGATGGCCAAGTGAATTGGCCCATGATTGCAAAGCCGCCCGAATCGAAGATCTGTCCAGGAGAAAAGTCTCACCTGGACGCGTCGTTGTTGATGATCAAAGGAGCCATCGGGCCTAAGAATGGCGACACGGAGGAACTCTCAATGAAAGCACCAATGTCGGTGTCAAAACCGGCGGATCTCGGGTAGGGGGTCCCGAACTGTGCGTCTAGGCGGATGGTACCAGGAGACAAGGGACACGATGTTTTTACCTAGGTTCGGGCCCTCTTGATGGAGGTAAAACCCTACTCTTGCTTGATTAATATTGAAGATATGGGTAGTACAAGAGTGGATCTACCACGAGATCAGAGAGGCTAAACCCTAGAAGCTAGCCTATGGTATCATTGTTCTTCGTCCTATGGACTAAAACCCTCCGGTTTATATAGACACAAGATAGGGTTAGGGTTACACAGAGTCGGTTACAATGGTAGAAGATCTACATATCCGTATCGCCAAGCTTGCCTTCCACGCCAAGGAAAGTCCCATCCGGACACGGGACGAAGTCTTCAATCTTGTATCTTAATAGTCCAGGAGTCCGGCCAACGGTGATAGTTCGGTTATCCGGACACCCCCTAATCCAGGACTCCCTCACATGGGTTGCTTGCGAGTACATTCAAAGTACTTATTAGCTTGCCACTGGTTATTTTATTGGCCAGGCATGAAAGAACAGGATATAATGAAGAGTACCTTGGTGACGAACATGCGAGCTAGGACGCTTCCCAGTCAGAATGCCTGTAGGGTTAAGGCAGATGGCATGGGTCCTACTTATTATTGAAGATTTCCACTGCGATGATACACTCAAGGCTTGACCATAATGGTCCTACTTTTGTAAAACGGTATGTATGGATGTAAGACTCTTGTTATTCAGCTTCTGTGTGTTCAGTGAGCATTGATCTCTGGGATCACTTTACGCGTGCATTCGGTGATCTCGACTTATGAGTCGGCGTCCCCACAGAGCTAGTATCAGAGCCATCCTGACTGTAGGAAGCCTTAGTTAGCATGGTCGTTATTTAGGGTAAAGCTATTTTCAAAACTATTACTAATTTTAAAAACTATCTATACTTCTCTTCCCCTTCTGAGTTTTTCGAAAACTAAGATATACTTTCCTCCTCCCCTTCAAATTTAATGGTCGCTAGAATCCTTATGCCCCTGACCACGGGATTCCTTGTAATCCTCGTGGATAATCTAGAAGGAAGACGCCTTGCAAGACACTCCCCCACCTCTTCTGAACACAATATTGGCAACACCACAGCAAGACGATGCCAACAGAAGGTACGCCCTCAAGGAATGAGGACATGAAGACCCAGAGGATGGTGACACCTTTGAAGATTGCCCCAGGATTATGCAACCTTGGCCTATGATGACCAGGGCATAGGATATGCAAGGTCATGGTATACATCACTAGTAGAGCAACCCTGTCCTTATCATTGTTGTGTCGGCAACCACCGATGGATGAGAACCTAGCCATTTGGTCCGCCTCACTATAGTGAGCAGGAAAACGGTTCTCTTCATCCCCCGCTCTCGGTGACGATACTGGCAACAGTGTATCCGGCAGATTGGACCTCTACTATGCCTTGTTAGTGTCATTACATAAAGGATTGCCTACCTGGTACACTCGACGCCGTAGAAGGCAAAAGGGATCGTCATGATTAAGAAGACAAGAGGAGACCAAGTCAATCGAGCTACAAGGGCCACCTTCACCCCATCACTCCAACAGGTAGAAGTTGTTGAAGACTCTTCAAGCTTAACAGGATCGTTCATCGAACAAGCGCAAGAGGCGTAGCAACACCTAAGGAAAACCGGAAGGCTGCACGAGGCACAAGGCACGACTACTGAGTCCGAGAACCCCTAGGGTAGGATAAGTCGTGTACCCCTATGCGCAGTCGAGTCCGTATGATGGTTCGAATAGAACCATGATTGTGCGTTGCTTGCTTTTAATTGTTTATGTTTTGATATCAGTCGCCCTTTTGCCCTTGGCAACACGTACGCGACTATATCACCTTCCTTGTTTTCGTTTGTTTGGCCCTTTTTGGCGCCCGTTTGTTTGCACATGCACTATAGAACCCCCTTTAGGCATTCCCCTCCTCTATGCTACTTTTCCCTCTCATCTCTCTCTCCTTAACCGAAGATCGGCAAGACAAGGTACACCATGGATTCTACTTCGACAACCACCTAGCACTGAAGAACTTTTCTACAGCCTCCTCGACCAAGTAAATCCCGTAGAGTTATGTTTAATCCCCCAGACTAGAAACCCATTCCTAGACCCTTCGAGACTTCACGAGATACCCCAGCTCGAGTCCTTAACCATGTGCTTAACCCATAGAATTGTAAGAGAACCAGTTAAGCCTCTGTAAACCTTGCACAACACTGGGTTCATTGTGGAACTAGTGGACAAAGTGAACGAGCACATTGTCATCCTAAGATAGCACCAAAACCGACGATGCCATAGGAGGAACCAAATTGAGGATATAGGAATAGAGGACAGATGACTTGATGAGTTTATATCAATGACTTGAGGAATTATATGAGACTATTTGGTGGATTATGAGGCTTTGATGTTGGTAGATGAACTTGGTGGGATCATGATTATAGAGTAGCGTAGCTTTCATTACTCCTGAGTAAATTGGATTTATAGGACAATTATGATAGCAAGATGAAACTCCTGGAAGTGCAAGGATTTGACTTGATCAGATGATATTGATAGAAGACAGTTGATATTACGTAAATAACTTGAGGGAAACATGTAGGATTCCTCGTTGGACAAGAGATTTGGATTTGAATAGGTGATCCCAGTTGAGTATAGATGCTAAGTAAGTCTACATGGTTCGGAGTAAATTGGATTTAGACTGATGATCCCGATCATGATACCATGATTCTTGGAGGACAATAAACTAGGAGATTGGATTAATTGTCAGAGTTGATATAAGCTTGACCTTGGAGTTTACTTGACCATGATAATGGAAATTGGTGGACTTACTATAGTAGAGATAGCCTTTCCGAATATTCGGGGATTACATGGACTTTAGGAGATCATATGGAACACCATAGACATTGGATTTGTAGAATTAAAGGATTAGGTAATGATTAATGGAAGTTGACGGGTTGTTGGAGGTGATTCATAGGAAGGAAACAAGATTTTGGAGTGGCATACGACGTGTTTCCTTAGGATAGAGATGCACTAACATGGACCTTGGAAGAATAGGATGAGCACTTGGATTGTCGTGCTTTATTCCAGCTTGGAAGCCTGTGTGCTCTACCCATGGATTTTTAGGGGTAGCCATACATATGAGTTTGGGGATCGTAGACATATATGATCTTGTTAGACCTACTCTTGGGAGTCATCAGGATATGAATAGCATGAGTGATGATTGGAGTTGACCTATACGAGATGATGCTTTCAGCGGTATAAGGTGATCTGTTTGGAGGACTAGATAGAACAATTGGCATCTCAGGAATTGTGCTCAAGGATAAACATTCACTCGCACCCTAGAATCCTTGAAACCCTTAAGCCCTACCAAGCTACAACATGGTCGGACCATGACAGTGGGTCTTGACTCTAGATCGAGAACACCTCGGACCATACTCTACCGTGAACACCACCAATACCCCCATCCTACTTTATGTACCTCATGAACAAAGTCTTCATGGAGTACTTGGACAAGTTGGTTGTCATCTTTATTTTGGTAACATACTTGTCTACCCGAAGACGGAAGAAGAATCACTGAGCTAGTCAAGGAACATCTGAAGACCGCCATGTCCAGGAGGAAGAACTACACTAACCACCATCGTCAAGAAGTAAACCTCCGCATCGAAGACCAGGCATATTTGCAAACCACTTCTCTCAAAGGAACCAAGCATTTCCATGTCAAAGGGAAGCTCACACCAAGATTTATCGGCCCTCTGAGATCACTACGAGATGAAGAGAAGACAGTTACCAGCTGGAGTTGCCACATGATTTACCTGATGTGCACAACGCCTTCCATGCATCACAACCCCAGAAGTGTTTCCAACTTCCTAACTTGCCCGCTCTCTACGAGGGCATTGACCACCAAGCCATCGACCCCTAGCCCAATCTAACCTACCGCAAGCTACCCATTAGCAACCTGGATCAAGAAGAACGTCATACATGAAGCCACGCCATCGAGTACTTCAAGGTTCAGTGGGGCACCAAACGGAAGCAGAAGCAGTATGAGGACGTGAAGACTACCCCGGATCCAAGTTCTCATATTCCTTTCCACGCCTAGTTTAGGAATCTCGGGGACGAGATTCTTGTAAGTGGGTAGGTCTGTCACACCCTGATTTTCATTCCACTACACTTAAGCTAACAATCATGATAAAATGTGGTTTGACAAAAACTTTTGAGTATTTTGGAGCTTGCCTTGATTGGTTTTTGTCTGTTGTTTGCAAGTGCTCTAAAAATAAAATAAATCCTCCAACTCTTATACTCCTTCTCCTTGATCCAAAAACCTTTCCCAATGATCATGCCATGTGTATAGGACATAAAAATAATTTCTTGCAAAAATAATTTGGCCAAATAGTATTTTCAAAAATTAGTTTTTCAAAAACCCATGAATTGAGGTTTGCACTATAAGTACTTAATTAAGGGCAGTAAAAATCTTTCCAAAAATGTATTTGACTCCTCTTAGATATAGTATACCCATAAACCACAAGCATATAATTTTAAAAGTTATTTTCCTATTTTATTTAAAGGATTTTTCTTAAGTGCAGAAATGGTATTTAATAGATTAAAATTATTTTAAAGTTTTAAAATATTTGACAAAAATCAGAGGAACCGATTGTACTAGAGTAGGGGTACCCTAGTATCCCGAACTCGTGCCGGAGACAGATCCTGACCTACGGCAGGCTGGCACGGTGACCGCCAAGATCCTCAGTGGCTCCTTTGGAGCCACTCAAGAACAAAGTAGTCAAGGCCCCGGCAAGAGGAGCTTGCCGGAAGGCCACTCAGGGCACAAAGGAAACAAGACCCCCGCAAGAGGAGCTTGCTGGGAAGGCTTGGTGAGCGACAAGCTCCCGAGTGCGACAAGAAACTTACATGACAAGGCGCTCGCGCCATGCAAGTGACCTCTCTTCATCTCGCTCCAGCTCATCCGCCAGCGATGTGCCATGGGGCTTTCCCGGACACGCGTGTCGATGGGCTGTGCAGCCAGCGGGAGCGGCGATAAGCAGCGCCGACAAGCTACCATCGTGGCAAGCGGAGGCGTGCCAGCGGTCCCTGTTGCCTTGTTCAGCGGCAGTGGACGGACATTTATGGCTTTGTCCCTTGCCGTCGAGTTAGGTACAGATCATTGTACCTTTGTACAAAGCGGTGTACCAACCAATGTTTTAGTATTTTACCCTAGTCTACTTGCCACTGTGGTGACCCCTTGCACCTATAAATGAGGCCCAAGTGCAGCGTGAAAGGGTTCGGCTCGGTTCAGTTCATTGACCCATTCGATACACACACACTCGAGCTAGGTTACATGAGCCCTCATTGCTCCCTAGCAAGAATACAATAGAATCAACCAAGCAGCAAGAGGAGTATTATCTCTCCGGAGAGCTCGAAGCTGGGTAAATCTGCTCGTGTGCATCGCTTGATCCGCTCTTTGCGCAATCTCCGCCCCCTCCGAACCACAAGGGACCCGGTCCCATAGGTGTTCGTGGGCCACGATCAACTTCCCGACATCTTTGGGCGCGCCAGGTAGGGGGCGTCGAGGCTGTGTGAACCTGATCCAGCGGTCACACGAGCAACTTCATCATGATCTTCATCAACATGGCGCCGAAGAAGAAGTTTTCTACAGCAGCAGAGCCGTCCGCGTCAAACCCACCACCACCGGAGCTGGCGGGTGGTGGGGAAAACGTTGGTGGAGGCAGGCGTTGTCGAGAGAGCCACAACGCCGCCAGGTCAAGGACAAGGCAGCGCGGCGTCGGCGTCGAGTCCGCGCGTCCTTCTCGAGGCGCGAGACCGACAGCGTCATGATGCTCGCAGCACCATACGCTCGTTGGATCAAGGCCAAGCTGGAGGATCCCGAGGCCCTCGAGACCGCATGCACACCAGCATGCGATGCGGCGAATGCTGAGTCGTCAGGCGGGATGCTGCTCCTCCTAACTTGGTTGGGACTCGAGCACATCCGTTCCTCGCCACGCACGCCATTGCCACCCACTACTCCAGCGAAGCCTTGGCGAGAGCTCGGCTACTTCTAGACTACCCTCCAGCGGCCGACAAGGTCGGCGAATGGAGGCCACAATCGAGTCTCATCGGATTTGCCAGCGGCGCTTTCGCGGCAACCAAGCTGCGTCCTTGCCGCGGCGAGGCGACAAGGCACGAGCCGGTGGCGGCGAAACCTGCGGGGTGACACCACCATGCACTCCCCTTCCGAAGGCCAAGATCACCAGCTCCTCGGATCCACATCGACAGCGACTCCACGCGTCGTCGGATCCATGAGCTCGCCGTGATCAGCGGCAAGTTCTTAAAAACGACAAGAAGAAGACGCTCGAACCCGTATCGGCGCCAAGAGAAGCACGGCGTCAATCCGACCAGCGCGGGCCCACTATCGATATGCATGCGCCCGAAGGAACCAGCGACTTGCCGTCTGTGATAGGTTGCCCTGCGTTTACTCGTGAGCTGCGGCAAGTCCAGTGGCCCGACAAGAAAAACTTCAAGCCAGATGTGCCAGAGAAGTATGATGGCGGGACACACCCATCGGAGTTCCTCAGCATCTACACCATCGTGGTGCAGGCTGTGGGGGGACGAGACGACAAGATTCTTGCCAACTACTTCCCTCTGGTGCTCAAGCCAAATGTCAGATCTTGGCTCATGCACTTGCCGGACAGTTCCATATCCTCCTGGGCAGATCTGTGCCATCAGTTTGTTGGCGCCTTCATAGGCGGCCACAAGCCTCATGGCCAGGAGAGTGAACTTCACTTGCTTGCCCAGAAGGAGGGAGAGTCCAAGTTCATCCAGAGATTCAGTCGTGTGCACTACAACATCCAGGCGTCCACCACCGCGCGGTGATCAGCGTTCCATCGAACATGCGGAACCGCAGGATGAGGAGGAGATGGTGATGTGCAAAGTAAAAGACATCAGCAAGCTCATACTGGCCAACAAGTGTGCACGTCTTTGAGGAAGGAGGAGACTCAGAGAGAATGTTGAAGCAGGATCAGACAGTGAGGAGACCGCCCCGGCAAGGAAGAACCGGCGGCGGAACAACAGAAGGAAGAAGAACAAAGTACTTGTTGTCGAGCAGTCCGGCAACGGAGGTGGCGCCGACAAGGCTAAGGCTGGTGGCTCCAGCAAGGAGGTTGCCGCTGACACCGACCGCCAAGCTGTGGCGGCCGCCGACAAGCAGGACAACTCCAACAAGCAGTACTGCAGGATTCACCGCACCAAGGGCCACGACCTGCAGAGCTGCAAGAAAGTCGAGCAGCTTGTTGAGCTCAGAAGGCAGAATCTGACGGCAGAGACAAGGAGAAGGCCAGGAAGGTGCAGGTGCAGCTAGCAAGAAGAGACCCGGCGGGGAGGCGCCGCGGCAAGGCCAAATAGCGGCAAGGAGACAGACCTCCAGCGCGCGACAAGGACGAAGACGAAGATGGCGATGAAGATATGGAAGATGATGAAGCTGATGAGCAGGAGTTTCAGAAGGCAATAGAGGTCCTCTGCGTTGATGGTGGTGCTTCTCTGCATACCTCGCACCGCCAACTCAAACAATGGATGCGAGAAGTTAATGCGGCAGAACCATCCGTGGAGTCACGCGGGCCTCTGAAGTGGTCCAGCACGCCCATTGTCTTTGACATTGAGGACCATCCTGATCGCATAACTGCGGTCGGGTGCTTGCCGATGTTGGTATCACCAACCATCCGCAACCTCAAGGTCACAAAGATGTTGGTTGACGGCGGGGCCGGCCTGAACCTGATCTCCTCTGCAGTGCTCCAGAAGCTTCAAATCCACGACAATGAGCTCGAAGAGACTGGTACTTTCAAGGAATCAACCCGGAAGGAGCAAGCCCAAAGGGAAGATCACGTTGCGGTAACATTTGGCAGCGAGCTCAACTTCGAAGCGAGAGGTCACGTTTGATGTTGCCGATTTCCCATTGCCCTACAATGGCATACTTGGCCGTCCAGCACTCGCCAAGTTCATGGCCGCCTCTCATTATGCTTACAACTTACTCAAGATGCCCGGCCCGATAAGCGTCATTTATGTCCATGGCGCCAAAAAGATGCGCTTATCTGCGCTGACAAGATTTATCGGGATGCAGCAGCTGCGACAGATAGCAAACCACTTGCCGCTGAAGCTCCCGGGGGGAAGAAGACCACCAAGTCCGGCAAGAGCTCTGATGCCCACTCCGGCAAGCGCACCTCTTCGGAGTGCTGCGCTACCGTCGAGGACGCACCATCGAGCTCCACCGGCAAGTGCAAGAAGAAGATGGCGGCTCCGCCGAAGACCAAGAGGGTGCCCGCCAAGGAGGACGGCACTGGTGGTACCTTCACCATCAGTGCCACGCTTGACCCTAAATAGGAAGGCGAGCTCGTTGCTTTCCTGCGGGCGAATGTCGATGTGTTTGCATGGCAACCATCTGACATCCCCGGTGTTCCCAGGAAAGTAATTGAGCACCACCTAGCTGTCTATCCTCACGCGCGGCCCGTCAAGCAAAAAGTTAGGAAACAGGCAGTGGAGCGCCAAGAGTTCATTGCAGAAGAGGTTAAGAAGTTGGAAGCAGCAGGCCTTGTCGAGGAGTCCTCCATCCACGTGGTTGGCCAATCCGGTAGTTATGCATAAGGCAAATGGGAAATGGAGACTTTGTATTGACTTACAGATGTTAATAAAGCTTGTCCCAAAGACCCATTCCCTTGCCACGTATCGACCAGATTGTTGACTCCACGGCTGGATGTGATCTGCTTTCATTTCTTGATGCATATTCAGGATATCATCGGATCTTCATGGCGAAGAGGATGAAGAGAAACCGCGTTCATTACACCATGTGGCACGTCTTTGCTTCATACGGATGCCTTCGGTTTGAAGAATGCTGGTTCAACCTTTGCAAGAGTAGTCCATGATGCCTTTGAGCCACGATACACGAAATGTAGAAGCCTACATGGATGACATAGTGGTCAAGAGCAGGGACAAAGCAACTCTAGTTCAAGATTTGGATGAGACTTTTGCAAATCTGCGCAAGATCAACCTCAAGCTCAACCCCGAGAAGTGCGTGTTTGGAGTCCCTTCCGGCAAGCTTCTCGGGTTCTTTGTGTCTCAGCGGGGAATTGAAGCCAATCCCGACAAGATCAAGGCCATTGAGCAGATTGAAGCACCAAAGCGCGTCAAGGATGTAAGAAGGCTTGCCGGTTGCGTGGCTGCTCTCAGCAGGTTTATCTCTAAGTCTGCTGAGCGCGCCCTGCCATTTTCAAGATTTTGAAAAAGGTAGGTCCAATGAAATGGACTCCCGAAGCGGAGGCTGCGCTGCAGGACTTGAAGAGGTACCTGTCCTCTACTCCAATACTTGTCGCACCTAGGCCACAAGAGAAGTTGCTGCTGTATATAGCGGCAACCAATCAAGTGGTTAGTGCTGCGTTAGTAGCGGAGAGGGAGGCACATGATGAGCCGGCAACCGAGGCAGATGCATCCAGCAACAAGCAGGGGGCTTCGCCGTCAAGCTCTGGTCCCGACAAGGACGAATCTGCTCAGGGTCCCGACAAGGCACAAAAAAGGATGGTGCAACGCCCGGTCTACTTTGTCAGTTCCCTTCTGCAGGGGGCTAGGTCAAGGTACTCTGGTGTGCAGAAGTTGCTTTTCGGCCTCCTCATGGCCTCAAGAAAGCTGCGCCATTACTTCCAAGCACATGAAATAACAGTTGTCACTCGCTTTCCGCTGAAGAGGATATTGCAAAATCCAGAAGCGACAGGCAGAATTGTCGAGTGGGCACTGGAACTGTCAAGCTTTGGTCTCAAGTTTGAAAGCACTTCAACTATCAAAAGCGAGCATTGGCAGAATTCATAGCAGAATGGGCGTAGCGCAAGATGAAGAAATTCCAGAGCGAGCATCCCGTCAAGGAGGCAAATAAAGAGTGGCTGATGTACTTTGATGGTGCCTTCTCGCTGCAAAGGCGCCGGTGCGGCGTGTTGCTTATCGCACCCACGGAGAGCACCTCAAGTACATAGTCCAGATGCACTTTCCCAAGGAACGAGCAACAAACAATACTGCAGAGTATGAAGGTTTGCTTGCCGGTCTCAGGATCGCGGTGGACCTTGGGATAAAGAAGCTCATTGTCAGGGGTGACTCGCAACTTGTCGTCCGCTAAATAAATAAAGATTATCAGAGTCCGTTGATGGAGGCCTACGTCAATGAAGTGAGGAAGCTAGAAGAGCACTTTGAAGGCATGCAAATGGAACATGTTCCAAGAGCTCAGAACGATATTGCTGACGGCCTGTCAAAGTGTGCTGCACTCAAGTTACCTGTCGAACCAGGAATTTTTATGCTCAAGCTAACTCAACCAACCATAACACCATCAACTAGGCAGAGCAAGAAGAGGAAGTTGGTTTCTGGTGACTACTTTCCGGCAGAGCTCCACAAAGCCGCCGCCAAAAGGTCCCCAAAATCAGCATAAATATCATTGAGAGCATCTGCTCCGACAAGCCTCAAGGTTTGTTTCGTTGAAGCAGATGCTCCCGACAAGTTTTGCTCTGGCAAGCTTGCCGGGGATCATCGAGCTCCGGCCGAACCACTGGTCCTTGCCGTAGAAGCTGATGTTCCCGCAGCGGCAGATGAGCCTTTAGTCCTTGTTGTCGAGCCACAAGCTCCAGCATGGGCGCAGCAGATCTTCCATTTCCTTCAGACATGAGAACTTCCCGAAGAGCAAGAAGAAGCGGAAAAAGTAGCCCGGCAGTCCAGTATGTACCAGTTTGTTGACAACATCCTGTACCGAAGAAGACTCAATGGTGCGAAATTGAAGTGTATTTGCCGGGAAGATGGACAGAAGCTGTTGGCAGAGATACACGGAGGCATATGTAGTCACCACATTGGCGCAAGAGCACTTGCCGACAAAGCTTTCCGGCAAGGTTTCTTCTGGCCAGAAGCCCTCCAGGATGCAACCGCACAAGTAACCAAGTGTGAAGCGTGCCAGTTCCATTCCAAACAGATACACCAACCAGCTCAAGCTCTCCAGACGATCCCTTTATCCTGGCCCTTTTTGGTGCTGGGGCTCAACATCTCGGCCCCTTCCCCGAAGCTGTCGGGGCTTTGAGTACTTATGCGTCGCAATCGACAAGTTCACAAAGTGGCGGAAGTGGAAGCGATGAGGAAGGTGACAGCACATCAAGCGATCAAGTTCTTTGGTCAATTGTTTGCCATTTTGGGATTCCTAACAGGATCATCACCGACAACGGCACACTGTTCACAAGCCGCACCTTCATGCGTCGCCCAAGATCTTGGCGCCAAGGTCTGCTTTTACATTGCTCATCCGAGAAGCAGCGGTCAGCGAGAGAGAGCAAACGCTGAAGTGCTGCGGGGACTCTAGACCAGAACTTTCGACAGGCTGCGCAAGTGCGGAAGAAAGCTGGATCGAGGAGCTGCCGGTGGTTCTTTGGTCGATCAGGGGACGACGCCAAATCGAGCCATCGGCGCCGACACCTTCGCTCTAGTCTATGGAGCAGAGGCAGTTCTCCCCACGGAACTCGTATACAGGTCACCTCGAGTGCTCGCTTATGATGAGCTTGAGCAAGAGAAGGTGCGACAAGATGACGCGTTGCTCCTCGAGGAGGATCGTCTTCAGGCTGCTGTACGAGCTGCTCGTTACCAGGAAGCTTTGCGCCGCTACCATAGCCGCAAAGTTAATGCCAGAAGCTTCGAGGAAGGCGACCTTGTTCTTCGGCGCGTTCAATCCGCCAAGAATTCCAACAAGTTAACGCCGAAGTGGGAAGGCCCTTATCGGGTGAAACGAGTCACTAGGCCCGGCGCTGTCCGCCTTGAGACCGAAGATGGCATTCCGGTGAGCAATTCCTGGAATATAGAGCATCTTCGCAAGTTTTACCCATAAAGCGCGGTTGCCGGAACCCGTTCCGGCAACCACCCTTTTGTACAAGTCTTGCCGCTGTTGCATGTAATCCTTTGTACAAAGCCGGGCGCAGACCCCGTGCATCAGTAAAGCCTATGTGTTGCGCACAACTTGTCAGTACATGCTTTCATAATCTTATATGCATGTGTGATCTAACATTTTGTGCAGCATCCACACCCGGTAAGCAATAACGAGCCACTAGGCTCCTTAACTTTATTTTCTCTTCTTTCTTCTCAAAAGAGGGCAAGGTTCATCCACCCACAAGTTAACCGGGGGGGAAGGAGAAGATAAGGATGTGGGCCACCAAGTGTCGCTCGAGGAAGTACCACCTTGCCGGGAAGCAAACAACAGAAAAGCTAAGTTGCTAAGTTTAAACAGTCAGTTTTTAAAACTTTTAAGTTATCTTCCTCGAACGATAGTACTTTGTATGGAAAACCCGTGCGCGGAGGAACCAACTCGTGGCT
This sequence comes from Aegilops longissima, assembly GCA_021605205.1. Classification (NCBI taxonomy): domain Eukaryota; kingdom Viridiplantae; phylum Streptophyta; class Magnoliopsida; order Poales; family Poaceae; genus Aegilops; species Aegilops longissima. Next base: position 222,312,222 of record CM038679.1, read on the forward strand.
AGCTTGCGCCCTTATGTTGTTTCGAGTCCGCTCAACGACTTAAGCGTGCTGCAACTAGTTACGACAAGGTTGCTTGTCGGAGGCAGCATCGCCAGCAGGCTGCTGACGTTCCGCACTCAGCGCTCGCCGCAAAGGTGTTTGCACCGACAAGTCCCCTAAAAGCGTAGGGCATAAACATACAAAGGAAGAAATCGAGTAAAGGAAATAACATTGCATTCGATTGCCTAAGATAGTGTATATTAAAAAATAACTTGTCGCAGATCTAATGAATTGTTCTAAACATGTTCAACAACGACAAAGGAAAGATAAACTTGGCGGCCTAGTCCACGCGGTCGCCATCAACCCTCTTCACTTTGCTCACCCTGTCCACGATGGGTGCGACAAGGGCTTTGAGCGCTTCAACGTCAGCACTTGGCGGCAGGGACTTGAGGACATTGGTGAAGTTGACGCCCGGATTGCGGAAGGCCACCTTCATCAACACCTTCTGGAGGGCCCCGGTGCAGACTTGGCGCGACTCCTCAGCTAGCTGCTTTGGGATCTCCTCCTGGAGCCGCTGGAGACCTGTCAATACGCCTTTGAAAAATAGGCTGAGCTTGACGCTGGGTTGGAGATTCTCATCGGTGGAGTACCCAAGATCCACCATCCCTAGCTCCATCAGCTCATTATGAATACCGGCGGCCGTGTCCACAAGACCTTCTGTCCAGTGCATTATGCCGTCTCTGAGATTATTCTGGGCGGTCACAGCATTCGACAGCAGCTCCTCGTTGGCCTTGATCTTCTCCAACAGGCCCGCTTCCCGCTCCTTGGCGCCGTCCAACGTCTCCGTCAAGGTGGTCGGATTTCAGCCCAGATCCGCCTTGGAGTCCTTGGCGGCGTCGATCTCCTTGATCTTCTCAGCGAGACGACCTGCAACTCACCAAGAGTGTAGGCGTCCTTCTCAAGGCTCATGCTAGCGCGGTGACCTCTTCGCCGCTCTTCGAGGCTGGCCTCCAGCTGGGTCACCTCGTCTCTAATTCCTTCTTGGCGGCCTCGGCGGCCGCGGAGCGTCCTTGCCTCCTTGAGTGCTCCGCCACTGATTCCTCGCTGCAAGATCTTCCTCATAGCTGTCGAGGTTGATCTTCCGTTGCGCCAGTTCACCTTCTTGCACAGAGAGCTTCTCACCGCCAAGCCTTTGCTGCTCCTCAACCTCGGCCTTCTCCAAGATGAAGGCCGTGCACTCCTCAGCAAGCTGCTCCCGCGCTTCTGCTATGTCCCGGAGAGTTTCCTTGTTGGCGCGCCGGAGCTCTTCTGCGCGTTTATCCATGTCAACTCCTGCCCTCGCGATAAGCGCCTCCCTGGACTCCAATTTGGCTTGGCAGTCGCGGTAGAGCGACAGCAGCCTCTTCAGTAGCTGCTCCTCCTCAGGCTCGCCGCTGCTCCTGCTTGGAGCGTCAACCAGCGACAGCCCGGCGGAGGCGAGCAGTTCCGCGTCGAAGGTCTCCCCTTCGGCAGGTGCCCTGGAGCTTGACGCCCACGGAAGCTTGATGAAGACACCTTCACCGGCCTTCAGATAGGCGCCGGGCTGGGGCTCTTCAGAGTCTGGTGCGGCATCGGTGGCGGGGGGATCGGCGGTCGGCGCGCTGGCGCCTCTGCGGCCTCGGGGCCGTCATTACGATCACGGACCCTCCCAGCCTCTCGCCCGGCAGCCTTGGCGGCCTCCTCCGGCCGGACCTGTGGCGCGGCCTCCTCCTCCATGTTGGCGGCCTCGTCATTGTTGCCGCGAGCGTCCTCCTCGCCGGCAACCTTAGTCTCCATCGGCCCTCCGGCAGATGGATCTGATGATCAGAAAAAGAAAAGAACAAGTCAAACAAATGTTCGAAAAGAAGAACAAAAGAAAACAAGACCCAAGGGAAATTTTCAAGTAAGAAGGTTACCTGCAATGGGATCTGTAGCCGCGGTCTCCACCACGGGAGGGTCGTCGGCGCTGCCCCTTGTCGGAGAAACTCCCCTTGCCGGAGAGGCCTCCCTTGCCGGAGAGCGCTCCCTTGGAGGAGAGTTCTCCCTCGGCGGCGTAGTTGAAGCAAGCAGAACTTCAGGAGTGACTTCCGGGGCCTCCTGATGAGGCTGCTCTGCTCCTACATAATTCAACAAGTCAGATATCAGTAAGGAAGGAGCACCCAAGCACACCGAACCGTAAGAGATAACCCAAACACTTACGCTGGGGGCTGTGCTGGGGGCTGCTCTGTTGAAGGGTTGCCGGATCCGGCAAGGGAGTCTCAGACGTGCCTCCTGTCGCCACAGGGGGATCGTCTTCAACGACGACCACCGGAGTCTTGGCCCTTTTCGACGCCCTCTGAGCCAGCGTCCTGAAGAAGGAAAGAGCTCAGAATGAAGCAAGTCAGATACAAGACGAAGCAGTAAATTGAAGAATTACAAGTAGCAGCAACAAGAACTTACTCTTCCTCTTCTTCCTCGGAGCTGAGAGCGGAGAAGTCAAACCCGCCTCGAGCGACGAGCTGGAGGAGTAGGCTCCCTCGACGCTTGGCGGGAACCGTGGCTCTGTAAGGCCCCGCCCTGCGTTCTTTGTGGCGGAGGCGCGCTCAAGGCAACAAGAGCTTGCCACGGTGGAGCGCTGCCGGGCGGCGAGGCGGCTGTTGGGCCGTCTGCCGCCCCGCCACTTCTCCGGTCTTATGGCGTCTCCTTGGCGGGGCGCGGGCTCCTCTGCGGCAAGCTGCTTGACGGCGGGGGAGGCGCCCGGCCGCTTCTTCCAGATTGGCGTCGGGCTCGGCCTGCTCCTCCTCACCGGCGAAGCTCTTCTCGGTCGGCAAGGCTTGCCGCCTCGGCTGTTTCCGCCTCCTCGACGGTAAACCCAAACACGCCGGGCGGCGGCAGCTTCTCCTCCTCCAACCTTGTGGCGAGCGCGCGCCATCTCCTACTCGGTGGTGTCGCGGGTGAGCCGTTTACGCTTCGCCGGCATGGATCGGCACTTCCGCCAAGTTGTCGAAGAATCTGCTGCACGACGTCGTCGGCGGGCTCTCGCCAGTTGGAACGATTCCATGGGAATCGCGACAACGGCATCATCGCCGGATGCTGTCAAGCGACGAAGTTGTTGCACAAGGGCACGACTCCCTCAAAGAACATGCACCACTCGGGTGATCCAGATCAGCTTGAACAGCTCCGCAAGATGCCGCCCAGCTCCAAGACAAGAAAGTTCCAGTTCAAACCCGAAGCGCAGCCTCATGATGTCCGCCGCTTTTGGAATTCCCAAGCAGGCCTCCTCCTCTCCTGCAAGGGCGCAATGCGGCGAAGGAAGTCCGCGCCAACAGCTCCTACGGTAAGCCCTGCTGTCGGAGGCGCTAAAATCCTAGTCACGGCAATATTCAACTTGTCGCCTTCCGCGCCAAGTTGCTCCAATCATTGCCGCCAAGACTATGGGAGTTTCATGCAGGGCGGTGAAAGGCTGTGGCTCCTCCTCTAAGATCCAACACCAGTCAGCTCTCCACTCCTCCCACTTGCTGCGCAGCTCTCCATCAAGATGTGCTTCCTCCTTGCCGATCCTGGAGACCCATGCAATCCCTCCGGCAAGCGGCTCTCCTCTCTCTACACGGGGCATGAAGTAATGGCGGAAGAGTGCTACATTTGGGTGGACCCCGACAAAGTTCTCGCAGAGGTGTGCGAAACGCCAAGGTGAGGACAGCGCTGGGGTGAAATCAAGGAGGCGGAGGCCATATGTGTTCATGACATCGCAAAAGAATTCGGAAAAAGGCGGGCAGAGCCCGCAGTGGAAGAAAAGCGCGAAGAAAGGGTACCCGATGGAAACTTTCTCGGATGTGGCAGCGGAGATGACTCGTGTGCGGGTGCGCCTGTCTCCGCCGACTGTAAAAGGTAATACAGCTCCCGCAGCTCCTTCCTGTCAAGCAGGGGATCGAAGAGGGCCCGCTCCTTCCGCAGCGCCGCGAGCCGCTGCGCCTCGGCCGATTTCACCCCTTTGCCCTTGTCGGCTTTCGGAGCCATGGCGGAGGTGGTGGAGGAGGTCGACGGCGTTGATGGTGCCGGTGGCAATGGGGAAGGGGCGGAGCGTCGCTCTCTTTGGGCTCGAGAAGAAGGGGGGGGGCGGAGGTTTCTGATGTGACAGCAATGGCAAGTGGGCGTCCTGCCCCTGTTCCCCCTGCTTATAAAAGGGGAGAGGGACGCTGCCCGGTTTTCCCATTAAAGAAAGCCCCCACGATCTCTCCCACGACGCCACGTCCGGAACGTGCCGTTCGTGGGGGACGTGGTGGGTCCGGGTTTAATAATCGCGCGATCCGGTCGTATGCGTGCCTGCACTCGCTTTTGGGAGTGGCTCAACAGAGCTTGGCGCCGCAGTGTGGCCCAGCCGGGGGCTCTGCCGGTGTACTAGAGTAGGGGTACCCTAGTATCCCGAACTCGTGCACGGACAGTCGAAGCACACCCACGGCAGGCTGGCCTGGTGACCGCCAAGATCGCCACGCTCCTTTGGAGCCACTCAAGAACAAAGTAGTCAAGGCCCCGCAAGAGGAGCTTGCCAGAAGGCCACTCAGGGCACAAAGGTAACAAGACCCCGCAAGAGGAGCTTCTTTGGGAAGGCTTGGTGAGCGACAAGCTCCGAAAGAACAAGAAACTTATCATGGCAAGCGCGCCATGCAAGTGACTCTCTTCATCTCGCTCCAGCTCATCCGCCAACGTGTCGCCATGGGGCTTTCCTGCACATCGCGTGTCGATGGGCTGTGCAGCCAGCGGAAGCGGCGATAAGCGGCGACAAGCTACCATCGTGGCAAACGGAGGCGCATTTGACGGTCCCTGTTGCCTGTTCAGCGGGCTGTGGACGGACATTTATGGCTTTTGTCCCTTGTCGTCGAGTTAGGTACAGATCATCAGACACTGCATAAAGCGTGTACCAACCAATGTTTTTACTATTTTACCCTAGTCTACTTGCCACCTGTGGTGACCCCTTGCACCTATAAAAGGAGGCCCAAGTGCAACGTAGAAAGGGTTCGGCTCCGGTTCAGTTCATTCGACCCATTCGATACACACACACACTCGAGCTAGGTTCTGTAGCCCTCATTGCTCCCTAGCAAGAATACAATAGAATCAACCAAGCAGCAGTAGGAGTATTATCTCTCCGGAGAGCTCCGAAGCTGGGTAAATCTGCTCGTGTGCATCGCTTCGATCCGCTCTTTGCGCAATCTCCGCCCCCCTCCGAACCACAAGGGACCCGGTCCCATAGGTGTTCGTGGGCCACGATCAGCTTCCCCGACAGGAACTCAGTGAGCATATATTTCCCATATATAAGAGTTTAAACACAGGGTCATGTTCAAAATATTGGACAAAACCTCCCAAAACCATTTCTGCCAATTTCAAGGATTTGAAATATTTCTATAGGAAATATTTTCATAAAAATCCAAGAAAATTCTATCATGTCACAAATGCCCTATTTGGAGATCTTGCGAAGTCTCACGTCTTGGAGAACAAGATAACATCATCAAACCCCCTCAAAACCCTTTCTGTCCAGAACCAAATTTGAACAACTCTACATTGCCAAGTATGTCCTTTTAATCTGAATTTTTGTGGACATGTTCAAATCCTCAAATGATGACACTACACCAAGTGGTGCATCAAGGAGAATAGATTTGCAAAACTAAATCTTGGTAAAGCCATTTCTGCTGATTTCTAGGGTTTACCAAAGTTACATTGGCAACTTTCTTCAAATGAACTCAAACTTGGTGGTAAACCTCAATTATGTGTGACATTTGATCCTGTTAATTCTCATGTCAAGTGGAGTTAATTTGCTTGCCCAAATTTGCATCAAACACCTTCTATCACTTTTCAAAAATCACCATTTTGACCACTTACACTATTCGCCTTGAGCTCAACTTTTTACCACAGATCCTTCTAGTCCTCTCCTACCTCCAGTAACTCTCCCCTGGCCATTGCTCAATGATTGAGGGGTAAAATACCCCCATTGACCTCCCTGGACAGCCCCTCTCTCCCTATTCTTCTACCTCTCTCCTCTCCTACTGGCTCCCAAGGGCATCCAAGGCCACAGACCACTTCTTTACTACCCCCTAGAGCTACCAGACACCTTTCGACGCGCCCACATTGCATAGAAAATGGCCATGCCGGCCATTTGATGTTTCGAGCGTGCATCTGAAGGCCTCAAGATCAGAGTAGCCGCCCCCTGCCAACCGCCTCCGACCACCTCGAGCCTCCCCCTCGCGCCATTCGAGGTGCCTCAACATCCGCACCACAACACTGTGCTGTCCCCCTCCTTCCCCTCTCTCTCTCACCCCCTGAGGCGCGCGCCAGATGCCGCCCAGCTCGGCCAATGCATGCGCCCTTGAGGCCCCCCCCGAGCTCGCCCGCTCCTCCTCTCTCTTCCTGGCGCCCTACTCAACGCCCACGAGGGCCGTAGACAGCCCCGAGCCTCCTTCCGTGGCCACCACAGCCATTTCCGCGGGTGCCCATAGGCCACGTCCACGGTGAGCCATGGCCTCGCCATTTAAGGGCTCCCGAGGCCTCCCTCTGGATCCCCTTCGCCCTCTCTCACTCCAAGTGACCCCCTGGACCAAGCCAACTCTCGCCCCGGGCCCTCCATCCACCACCATGGCTGGAGCCTTGTCGTCGGCCCCGGCTTAAATTCGCACAACCCGAGCCCCTTCTCTCCACCTCGTCATCTCAAAACATCGCCGCCGCCATCATTCATATCTCCCCCGCTCCTCTTCTTCCTCTCCGTGGCTGTAGCGCCATGCCCCAATCTCGCCGCCGCCTCCATCCGCTACGGGTGATGCACCGCCCGCATCCGACCGCCCCAGCAGTCGTGGCGCACCTTGGCAGGTGCGTCGCGCTCTCCTGAACCCGTTGATGTGCCGGGCATCGCCGGAGGTGGCCTGTGCCGCCGGAGCCCACGCCCACAAGCGTTTGGCCCTGCCTCCCCTACCTCGCCTCTGTTCGAGAGCGGGAGGTGGGGGACGAACCCGACATGTGGGCCCAGCTGTCGGCACGCACAAAGGCGGGCCCATGAGTTAAGTGGACACGGTTTCTTTGCGGGCCGTTTCCCTGCAGCGAAAGAGTAAAGCGCGAGGGAACCTTCGACGTGGCCCTTCCCGCGCGCAGCTGAGCAACTGGGCCGGCCAAGTGGCTGTCCCTCACCCGATGCGTGTTTTAGGTATAAGCCTAAAGATTTTCTTTTTCTTTGCTGTAGACTTGTAAAATCCATAAATAATTCAACAGATATCCAAATTTGATGATTCAAATTTCTAGGGGTTCCACAAATCATGATCTATCACATGGTGCTATTTGCACATTTTTCCAGAAACATTCTCTTCATAAATATTTATCAAAACCCCAATTTCCATTTTTGTGATGAACTTTAGAAAATCACAGAGAACTCAAATTTGATCCAAATGCCATGATTCAAATTCCTAGATGTTTCTAAGTTCATAACTTAGTTTATGAACATTTTTCTTAATACTTTCTGTACCACATAAAACAATGAGCCATTTCTTCATATTTGTCAACTTTGCAAATTCATAGGAAATTCATTTGAACTCCAAATCCAGTGAAACCAACTCCCAGATGCTTATAAAATCATGATTTGCTAAATGGGTGCCTTTGCTCATTTTTAAAAAATATATTTCTGTACACTTCTTGCAAATCCATAAACCCCTTGATTCCATCATATTGAAATGTTCAGAAATAATCACTAATCCAATTCCAATGAAACCACCCTGGTTATTTTTCATATGACCAGGGAAGTCCTAGAAAAGTCCAATCCATATTTTTAGAGCACTTCTATTTTCTACCTTGTTGTGTTGCTTATTATGATTATTTCGATGTTAGTTGACGAAGTAGACGGAGTACTTGGAGAAGGACCAGAAGATCTCAAGACTCTGATGAACCAGGCATGCAGCCCTTTGACCATGTCTATGAAACCCTTTTATGCATGACATATAGCACCATATTGTTGTTGCAACGGAATCATGATGAGGTGGAACCACTTTGATGGTTTGCCTCCGTTACTTCCTCATTGGTACTTGCATTGTGCATGACCCTACCTCCTTATGAGGGTTATGCCGGTGGGAGTAGATAGGATGCTAAAGTAGTTGCTGCGCAAAAAGGGACGGGAATATGCATGGTGATGGAGACAAAGTATTTTCAAAGGACTTTTCGAAACCCCCGTCGGGTGCCACTTATGCCCGAGGGAGATAATGAGATGGGTAACCGCTTGATGACGAAGTGGTGTACCGAGGCAAGTGTGTGTGTTGCTTTCAAAAACGGATTGGTTTAAGTTGCGACCATTATTCCAACCTTACATGCGCAACCACTCTACCCTTATATGGGAAAGGGCATTATTGATTACCTAGGCCGATACTAGCTTGGAGCCCGCATTACTAGTGATGTGGGAGAGTTGGTGCTCTCTCTCGGGATGGGGTCGTGCCAGGTAGGGCGGCCAAGAACATTTTTATGGGGCACCGGACACACTGTTGGTACCCCGTGCCAGTGGTATGTCATCAATATGGGAGCGAGGCTCCATAATTTTAAGTTGTGAAATGTTGGGCACGGGGGTTACTACCAATCGAGTGGACTCCATGTTAGTGTCGACTAGGGAAAGATAGTGATCGGGTGCTTACCCCGGGTACTTGAGGTACCGCGGGTCGTGGATGACACGGAAGTTCCCCGGATCTTGTGGGTAAAGTGTGCAACCTCTGCAGAGTGTAAAACTATTCGAATTGCCGTGTCCACGGTCAAGCACAGTTGGGTAACCACTCTTGGGCTACGTCCACATGTTTACAAACCAGTGTGTGTGTTTGGATAAGTGGGAAGATCTACTTGGGTCAAGTCAAAGGACTTGACATGATTGAGTTGGGTTGATGCCCTCTCCATTTATGTTGATATCTGTAACCTGTCCTCATGGTTACTTGAATTCTCCTGATGCATGTCTTACAAGTTGTTGAACATTTCATTGCACTCAAAACTAGCTTTCTGCAAAAATTTACCTATATCATGCTTTGTTGTATCTTGAACCAAAACATGGGTTGCTTGCGAGTACATTCAAAGTACTCATTGGCTTGCCACTGTTTATTTTATTGGCCAGGCATGAAAGAACAGGATATAATGAAGAGTACCTTGGTGACGAACATGCGAGCTAGGACGCTTCCCAGTCAGAATGCCTATAGGGTTAAGGCAGATGGCATGGGTCCAAGTTATTATTGAAGATTTCCGCTGCGATGATACACTCAAGGCTCGACCATAATGGTCCTACTTGTGTAAAACGGTATGTATGGATGTATGACTCTTGTTATTCAGCTTCTGTGTGTTCAGTGAGCATTGATCTCTGGGATCACTGTACACGTGCATTCGGTGATCTCGACTTATGAGTCGGGGTCCCCACAATTTTGACAAGGCAATAGATCCCACAACTGATCAAAGGGACCAATCGATGAAGATATCATCTTTCTTCAACACACACACACACACACCTGAGGATATCCCTTTGAATGAACCGGGTCAAATAAAGCTTTTATCTTCCAACTCTCCAATTTATTGTTTAGCTTATCCAACTAGTTCAGGGGTATCCAACACAGATCCTTGGAGAAGGGTGGTTTATGGAAAACCAACTTGATCACGAACCCAACACAGCAGTCAGGTGACAACCTGGTAATACTTCCGAGAAGATATTCGGAAAATCACGAACCACTGATATGTTATTAAGATCGAGAAAAATCTTGCTTTTCAAGGCAAGACGACATGATCAGAAGAGCAAGCGATGGATACAGTCCTAACTCATTGATCGAAGAGTGCACCAGAAATAAGGACTAGGTAGCACAATCTATATTAGAATGATGATTCAAAAACCAACACGCTAAGAATGAGAATATTTTCCATTAACTACCAAGCAAGGGGGTTGCTAGGCGTATCGATTTCACACATCACAGCTCACTTGTCGGCATTCCGGTTACAACAACACTGGACCGAGGAATGAATAATGATAGCGAGAAGTATCACTACGTCAAGAATTCATGAGAAATGGTGAAATTCTTATGACATTCTTGACATAAAGATGGTAACACTCCAAGGTAGAACAGAGCAAAGGATGGATTGACATTTGATCTGCAGAGCACAACTACTTTGACCCAATCCAGGATATGGATGAGGTACTGGAGTTCGTTTCTCCTAGTCATTCCGGAATAGAATGGCTTGACAGACCACAAGGATAATAGGCATCGATAAAAACGATCGCACACATACCCTTGACTATCAATTGATAGACGAGGGTCAGAATACAACTAAAGAGAACAACTCAAAGGAACATACAATTTTCTGAGTTGTGGATGCATATATTAGTATGTCGAGCGAAGATCAACATTTCTTCCGGATAACCCATGCGGAAAGGTAGAACTGACAGATTCACAATTATGAATGGAGAACTCCTCAAGAGTACTCTGATTGTGATCCTTCGGTTCAGCGAGGAACTTCTGCCATAAGCGGTTCATAGTATTTGGAAGAAGGAAATACCACGGACCTCGAGGACTATCGCAAAGTTACTAATATCCTAAAGGAACTAGCAAACACTATCAACAGGAGGTAACTAGGGTGAATCTCGGGTTCAAGAACCCAGGAATAGAATACCTACTATTAAATGGCATCACAGGATGCTTTCGAGAATGATGGCCAGAATCATCACACGGGGAACACAAAACATGGCTAGTTTACTAGGTAATCTTCTAAGACACCTAGGGTCGTAATAATAACTCCAACATATATGTCGAGGCAATAAATTACCTCAACGCACCGATTAGTGTTCTTATTCTGACCATAAAGGACATCGGGAACGGAAAGAAAGGATTTGCAAATGCATCAGGCTAATTAGAAACCTGGGATGACTTGGACAGCATAACGTCTATAAATGCTCAAAATGATTTGAGACATCCTGCAAAAATGGTGGCATAACCACTCGACATCACAATATCAAGGTTCTGAGACCAACTATGAACACACGGAAGTAGTAGAAACTGAACTGGGGCTTAAAACCAACAATCTTAAAAGTCTATGGATTAGTAACACGTCATCCTGATAGATAGATGAGAAGGCCTAGTTCTTATTCCCCGTAGAAGAGAAGAGGTTGACTCAGATCAGAAGGCCATGAGGTATAAGGAGTAAAAAGAGCCTTACGTTCCCTTCCCCAATCAATTCCCTTACATAGCTAAAGCATTTCTAGACACAACTTTGACCGGTTTGGCTTGGTAATCCTACAGCCAGTCAGGCTCTGATACCAAAGCTGTCAGGACCGCGATTCCAAGTCACATCAATCTAGCCGGTAACATCTCAAATCACTTTGCGGTCTCACGCACGGTATTCCCACGGGTGTCGCCTTACCATGGCCCGGGACCGTTTGTGCCTTTTGGCTCACGTATATGGTAGTGTCGCTAGCATCCATATGACCGAGAACCCGGGCCGACATGACTAGTCGTGAACCCAAAGTGGCACTAACTTATAGGGACAGGCATACATGAATCAACATCGAGCATGTCGGTCAGCAGCGTGCGAATCCGGGCTATAGCACTGGGCTAACAGGACTCGGGAACCCGGCTGTAGCAGGCTAGGCAGGACTCGGATGTCAACGCGTGACATTTCCCAAGGGACGGAACCACGAGAACGGTGAATCACATGCCGCCACCAAGTGTTCCGGAGCAGTAGTCTTTGGGATAGCTGGACTCCGGTGAACCGGCAGAAGCGGACTACTATGGCTCATGGAAGCACAAGACTACATTTCCCCATAAGAGAGGCTACCAAGGATAAACAACTAGGTTGTCGGATGCCACACATACCAAGCATTTCAATCATACACACAATATGCTCGATATGTGTAAATACAACATGGCATCACAACATAACTCTATGACTCAAGTATTTATTCATAAGGCCCTGAGGAGCGAGATATTACAAACAGGGGTCTCATGACCCAACATTCAGAGCATACAAGTCAAAGCACATGCGGAAGCTTAACATGTCTAAGTACAGACATCTACAAATGAAAAAGGCTGAGAAGCCTGACTATCTACCAGATCCTGCCGAGGGCACAAGATCGTAGCTGAGGTATCAAGCTATACGTCGAAGTCCACGCGGAACTATTAGCGAGACTGAAGTCTCTCTGCAAAACATAAATTAAGCAAACGTGAGTACAAATGTACCCAGCAAGACTTACATTAGAACTAACTACATATGCATCGGTATCAACAAAGGGGGTGGTGGAGCTTGACTGCAGCAAGCCAGCTTTGACTCGGTGGCTATCCTTAACTACGACTGCAAGTAACTATTTTGAGGTGGCGCACACGAGTCCACATATTCACCATATCAATACACCACTATGGACCCGCTCCCGTCTCCCTACGAGAACGCCATCCATAGCACTCACGCTTATCTTGCGCATTTTAGAGTATCCACTTTCACTTGTCTATGAACTGTTATAGGCAACCCAGAAGTCCTTTACGTGGACACGGCTATTCGAATCATATCATTGAAGGGCATTTATGTATTATCATGTCGGGCTGCTCCCTAGGCTATAAATAGCCGCCCCCTACAACCACTAGCTGGTAGGCTGCTCCGAGAGAACTTGACACTTGTCATTTGAGAGCAACCCATCCTCCGAGGACTTTGAGCTAAAATCATCGAGTGAGGAAAACCCAAAACCAAACCCTCATAACCCAAAGTGATTGAGCATCATCAAGAGATTGATCCTGCGTGGATCGACGCCTGCTACCTTTGAAGACTGTGCTTCTTCCGGATGGTTAGGCGCCATGGTCTAGAGCATCCAAGAGGAATTGTGGATCGCCGAGTGACCGAGTCTGTCAAGGTTTCAAGTCGCTCAAGACTTACCACGAGTGATTGGACGAGGTGTGTGACCTTAGTTCAAGGAGAATACGGTGAGGACTTGGTGTCCTGAGCTGCGTGCTCAGCGACTGGGTGTCCGGGACTGTGTGTCCTTGAGTTTAAATACTCAGCCGCTCCAACCAGACCTACAACTGAGACAGCAGTTGGAACTAGTCTACAAAATCATTGTCTTCACCAACCTAACTGGTTCCATTTCCTCGACTCTTTCATTTCCTCATTACTATGTTGAGTGATTGTTCATATCTGTGTTTGAAGACTTTGACTGAAGACTTTCTCAATTTCCTCAGTTCAATTTCTTCTGTCTGTTTGTCTTCATCTTATGTTATCCTGTGATTACGCTTTCTGTACTCTGTGATTGTCTTCATTTCATGATGACGACCATGCCCGCATTCTGTTATGCTTAATTCTGAGTACTTATTCCGCTGCAAGTAGTTCTTCCCTTAGGAATTTCCTCACCGGCAAATTCCTCAATGAAGAATTCATAAAAATCGCCTATTCACCCCCCCTCTAGTCGATATAACGCACTTTCAATTGGTATCAGAGCAAGGTACTCCCTTGTTCTGTGTGATTTTTGTTTAACCACCTGGAGTTTTAGTTATGTCGACCGCAGGTATGATCAAGGTCTCAGCTGGATGTCCTACCTTTGATGGGACGGACTACCCCTATTGGAAAAACAAGATGCGAATGCATCTTGAGGCAATTGACAACGATCTCTGGTATGTTGTGAAAAAAAGGTGTTCCCTCTGTATCACCCTCACTGAACACTGCCGATGTGAAGAGATTCAAGAAACTCGATTCTCAAGCGAAGAATATCATATGTGGCCATCTGAGCAAAGGACAGTATGGAAGAGTGAGTGCTTTGGAAACTGCTAAACTCACCTGGGACAGGCTGTCCAAAGTAAATGAAGGAGTCTCAACTCAGCGTGACTCTCGAGTTGATGTTCTTCGAAATCTCTTCAACCGCTTCAAAAGACTCGACAATGAAAATGTTCAACAAACCTTTGATCGCCTCACTCACATCTCAAATGAGCTTCAAGCGCTTGGTGCCACTGACATCACCGACCATGAGGTGGTGAAGAAATTGTTGAGATCGCTTGATTCCTCATTTGATACTCTGGCACTGATGATACAAGAGCGTGCTGACTACAAGTCACTTGATCCAGCTGATATTCTCGAGAGGCTGAAACTTCATGAGTTCCAGCTTGTTGAAAAGAGATATCTCTATGGTTCTAGCTATGGAAAATCACGTGCCCTGAAGGCCAAGGCTGTGTCTCAATCTGATTGTGAAGACTCTGGTAGTAGCCTTGGTGACCCTGAAGAATTGAGCCAGGAGCTAGCACTGCTCGTGAAGAAATTCCAGAAGTTCTCAAGACGTGGTCGCTTTGGAAAATCCTCAAGGAGCAGTGATTCCTCATCCAAAGGACTATAAGAGAAGACTATGCCACAAATGCAAGAAACCTGGTCACTACATTCAAGATTGTCCTCAGTGGGAAAAGGAATTAAAGAAGAAGAAATACAAGGATTACAGTTCTGATGACGCTAAGAAGAAGAAGAAATTGTCGAAATCTTCATCATCAAAATCCTCAAAGTCTTCATCTCATAGAAGAGCAGCTCCAAGAAGGCTCGGGCATTCATTGGCAAGGAAATGGACTCTGAAGCTGAATCTGAGGAACATGAGGAAGAGGAGGCATCAGAAGAGTCCGAGTCTGGTGTGGCGAGTCTGGCTCTCGCTACTGCATTCGTCAGCAAGTCCATCTTCAACTCTGAAGAAAATGACCTCACCAACAAAGCTGATGAAGATAGTGATGACTATGCTCCCACCTATTGCTTCATGGCAAAGGGTTCCAAGGTACTCAAACATACCTCCTCTGAATCTAGTGAAAATGAATCTGATGAAGATCTCAAGCCCAGCTACTCTAAACTTGCTAAGATTGCTGTAAAATAACAAAGGGCTTTTGAAAAGGTTCAAAACATGCTAGATAAAAGTGATGATATGTTGGGTGAAGAAATGGATCGCACTAAGGCCCTGACTGAAAATCTTCAGAGACTTCATTCTAGGTTTGATAGCCTTCAAGGTCATCATAACACTCTCTTGTCTGATCATGAAAAACTTTCTTATGAATTTCTTCAAAGAAAGCAAGATCTTGAGAAGCTAAGAGTGAGTTATGAAAATCTTCAGAAGGAGCGCGATTCATTGCTTGCTCAACAAATCAGCGCTTCTCAGGAAGGATTTGTTCCTCCATGCTTAAAGTGCATTGAACGTGAATCTGCTAATTCTTCACCTGAATGTTCAAATGTTTCAATTGTTACAAATTCTTCACCTGCCTTTGCTATTACTAATTCCTCATCTGAGGACATTGCTAGTATCACTGACAATGCAGGGCTGAAGGAATTATACATGACCGGCGTGTATAAAAGCCTCAAAGGGCATCAGACTCTTTGTGATGTGCTTAAAAAGCAGATCCTCAACAGGAACCCTAGGAAAGAGGGTATTGCCTTTGAGAGGAAACTCAATGCTGATGGAACATATTGGAAGCCCGAGCAAGTACCCCAAAACCTCATGGGATGCTGCAAAGAGACCTCCGAATGATCCATCTAACTTATCCGGCTTTACATGTGAATCTCCTTATCCTTCTGATGAGTCATTTGACTCCAACTATAAACTGTTCAAAAATCAGAATGGTGAAGTATTTGCTAGATATGTTGGCACTAACTGCAGGAACGGTTCTCCTATGAAGAAAATCTGGGTTCCCAAGAAGTGCCTTGAAAGTCTTCAGGTGAATGTCCTCATGACACCACCTGTGAAGAATAGGAACCCCAGATCAAACTCTTCATATGGACCAAATTCTTCATATGGATCCAAGTCCTCATATGGAACAAATTCCTCACGTGGATCAAAGTCCTCATATGATTATCATTGTGCTAACAACTCTGTTTCGCAGGGTAGAGCTAAGGGCTATGAATATGTGCATTATTCTTCAAACCAATATGTTCAAAAGTCCTCGAAGAATTTCTCTGCTTATTCATATGCTTACGCTAACCCCTCTTATGTGAAACGAAATAGATTGGCTTCTATGCCACCATTCTCATATGGAGCTCGCAGAGTGATGAACTCTTTGCCACCCCTTCAGATGTGTGTGGTGAAGAAAAAGAACTAATTTCCTCTGCAGGGTGAGGTCTCCAGACGTGCTTTAACATCTGAAGAATTTGCTGGGGACCTGACAACACTGCCTGAAAGGACTTGAGCTAATCATGAAGAAATGAACTTTCATTTCACACGTCCTCATCCGCTATATCTGTTTTACTGCTTGATGAAATTCATCTGATGAAATTGATATCATATTCTTCACTGATGAAGTATATGAGATCGTAAGTTGCACTAATTCATCTGCAGGATGATCAACCCAAAGGCAATGAGTGGGTCCTCGATAGTGGATGTACAAATCACATGATTGGTGACAAGAATCTATTGATGGATGCTCCTTATCACCGTCACATCTGAAGCATATCATCTTTGTTGACAAAGGCAAAAGTCAGGTATTGGGTCTTGGTAAGGTTGCGATCTCTAAGGACATACACATGGACAAAGTCATGCTTGTTGAGTCCTTAGGATACAACCTCATGTCAGTCTCAATGCTTTATGATCTTGATATGGTTGTTGTCTTTGGCAAGTATCATTGTGTTGTGATTATGGAAGCTGACAATTCCAAAGTCTTCAAAGGCTTTAGGAGAGGAGACTTGTATATTGTTGATTTCTCTACAGGACCACAACCAGCCATGTGTCTACTTGCAAAAGCTTGAAGGCTGGCTATGGCATCGACGACTTGGTCACGCAGCATGAGGAATTTGCACACGCCTTGCGAAGAAGAAGCATGTCATTGGCATTGAAAATGTCAAATTCCTCAAGGATCACTTGTGTGGAGCCTGTGAAGCTGGAAAAATGACCAAGGCCAAGCATCCAGCGAAGACTATCATGACCACTACTCGTCCATTCGAATTGCTTCAGATGGACCTCTTTGGTCCTAATCATTACTCAGCAGTCACTAATGATGCATCTCTATATGGCTTTGTCATTGTTGATGATTACTCTCGTTACACATGGGTACACATTTTTACTTACAAACATGAAGTGAAGGAAGTCTTCTAACGATTTTCCTTGAGGGCTTCAACCAACTTTGTTGTGAACATCAGGCACATCAGGAGTGACAATGGAACTGAGTTCAAGAATTCTGGTCTTGATGACTATCTTGATGAACTTGGTATTACTCATGAGTTATCTGCTCCTTGTACTCCTCAGCAGAATGGCGTCGTGGAGCGCAAGAACAGAACTCTTGTTGAGATGGCTCGCACTATGCTTGATGAATAGAAAACGCCTCATCGTTTTTGGATTGATGCAATTGATACCGTGTGCCACATCATCAACAGAGTATATCTTCACAAATTCTTCAAGAAGACTGCCTATGAACTCCTCACTGACAAGAAACCCAATGTGAGTTATTTCAAAGTCTTCGGTGCTAAATGCTGGATTAGAGATCCTCATCACAATGCTAAATTTGCACCGAAAGCACATGAAGGTTTTATGCTTGGTTATGGAAAGGACTCGCACACCTACAGAGTCTTCAACAATGCTCTTTATAAGATTGTTGAAACTGTAGATGTGCGGTTCGATGAAACTAATGGCTCGCAAAGAGAGAACCTACCTTCTATGATAGATGAACCAGCACCTGAGGAATCTATCAAGTTCAAGGCAACTGAGGATGTCATTCCTACTGAAGAATCTGCTGAAGAATTCATTCCTGAACGTGAAGAACGTCGAGCTGATGCACCTGAAGATATTGCTGAAGAAAATGGTGCTGAAGAAAATGCTGATCAAATTCCTCGACGACAACCAGCTCATCCTTGAGTTGCAAAAGAAGTGCAAGTTGACAAGATCATCGATGACATTGAAGCACCAGGTCCTCTCACACGCTCAAAAGCTTCACATTTATCTAACTTTTGTGGGTACTATGCTTTTGTCTCTATCACAGAGCCCACTAAGGTAGATGAAACATTTCGAGCCCGAGTGGATTCAGGCCATGCAAGAAGAATTACATCATTCGAACTCAACAACGTCAGGAACTGGTCAAACGTCAGATCCTCGCAAGCATAATATCATTGGCACAAAGTGGATCTACCGCAACAAGCAAGATGAAAATGGTCTTGTGGTGAGGAATAAGGGACGACTTGTAGCTCAAGGCTACACACAGGTTGAAGGAATTGATTTCGAGAAACTTTTGCACATGTTGCTCGACTTGAGGCTATTCGCATATTACTTTCTTATGCTAACCATCATAATATCACTTTATATCAAATGGATGTGAAAAGTGCATTCCTCAATGGTAAGCTTGAGGAAGAAGTATATGTTGCTCAACCCCCAGGTTTTGAAGATCCAAAGAATCCCGACAAAGTCTTCAGACTCACTAGGCCCTCTATGGCCTCAAACAGGCCCCACGGGCGTGGTATGATACATTGAAGGAATTCTTCGTGAAGAATGGCTTCACACCCGGTTCACTCGACCCTACTCTCTTCACTAAATCATATGATGGTGAACTGTTTGTGTGCCAAATATATGTTGATGATATTATGTTTGGCCGTACTGACCAACGTTATAGTGATGAATTTGCCTATATGGTGAGTGAAGAATATCAAATGTCTATGATGGGAGAATTGAAATTCTTCTTAGGTCTTCAAATTCGTCAACAACACAATGGCATATTCATATCTCAGGAGAAATACCTCAAAGATGTCCTGAAGAAATTCGGCATGCAAGATTGCAAAGGCATCAAAATTCCTATGCCCACAAATGGCCATCTATGCACTGATGAAAATGGTATTGACTTTGATCACAAGGTATACCGCTCCATGATTGGTTCTTTATTGTACTTATGTGCATCTAGGCCAGATATAATGCTTAGTGTTTGCATGTGTGCCCGATTTCAAGCTACACCGAAAGAATCACACCATAAGGCTGTGAAGCATATTCTTCGATATCTAGCTCACACACCAAACTAGGATTATGGTACCGCAAGGGCTCTACTTTTGATCTCATTGGATATTCTGACTCTGACTATGCTGGTGATCGTGTGGACCGCAAGTCAACATCTGGTACTTGTCATTTCCTCGGACGATCTTTGGTCCGTTGGTCCTCGAAGAAACAGAACTGTATCACCGCTCATCGCGAAGCTGAATACTTTGCTGCTGGCTCTTGCTGTGCTCAATTACTATGGATGAAGCAAACTCTCAAGGACTACGGCATCAACGTGAAGAATATGCCTCTCTACTCTGACAATGAGAGTGCCATCAAGATTGCTGACAACCCAGTTCAGGACTCGAAGACAAAGCACATTCAGATTCGTCATCATTTTCTTCGTGATCATGTGTTGAAGGGCGACATCTCCATCGAGCGTGTGAATACTGAAGAACAGCTAGCCGATATCTTCACAAAGCCCTTGGATGAGAGGAGATTTAGCAAGTTGCGGTGTGAGCTAAATATCTTAGAATCTTCTAATTTTTCTTTGAAAAGGACACACATCCTGACACTTATGCAAAATTGATGACTTAGATGTACAACACATGAAGAAACATTTTTCTTCAACCAATGAAGAATAACACTCTAAGTGTGAAGAAATTAATGAAGAATTTGATTCTCGAGCCCCTCGACAATTTATGCTGTGTCTGAAATCATCATTCTTATACTGTGGGTCACGCCAACACCAAAGTTGAAAATATTCAATTTGAGTTTTCCTCGCTTTTGAAATTCTTGCTTTTTCAAATTCTTCAACTTTGCAAAATCTTCACTATTTCCGTTGTCTTTCTTCATTGACTATATATATATATATATATATATATATATATATATATATATATATATATATATATATATATATATATATATATATATATATATGGGTTTATGTCCTCTACATCATTCACTTATGGCTATTTCTTCAAGTTGCTTTTCTGCTAAGTGAATGTGATCGGACCCTTCCCCCTCTATGCTATACTCAACCCAATCTATTCACAAATTCTTCATTTGCGTTCTATTTGAAACTCGTTCAAAATCTTCACTGTGTCCTTGTCAGCTGAAGAAATTGCAAACGGAACTTTTAACTTATCTTATCCAAATTTTTGGCTTTGCCGCTCAATCCGATCTGCTTCCCACGATAAACTTATCTATTCACCCACGATCTAACACGATCTCCACTTTTCAGTACGTGGGTGACACATGTCAAGCGAATGAGAAAGGTCAGGGGCACGTTCGTCCAAAATCTTCGGGCGAACGGTTTTTCACCGTGGCTATATATACCCCCTCTCCCCTTCCTCATTTCCTTTACTCCGCTCGGCCGCTCTCTCTCTCTCTCTCGCTTGAGCTTCTCAAACCCTAGCGCCGCCGCTACTCCATCGTCGCCGGTGGGGAAGAGCTTCACTGCCTCGACCTCGTCGTCGTCGTACTCACGCCGACCACGGAAATCTTCACTCCGCAGCCGCCATAGCTATATTCCTCCGCCGAGTTAGGGTGTGGGAGATCTGAACTGACGAACTTCTAATCAACACTTCTCAGTTCATCATGTTCTTCAGTTCGGGTAATTAAAAGTTACATTTATTACTCTCTTTGATTCTCAAACCTTCCTGAAAATCTTCAAAGGTGTTTATTCTTCAAATCTTCACACATATGAACACCTCAAATGAAATATGCTCTTGATTCGTTTCTCTAAGCAATGATTTTTCCTCAAGATTCCTCAATTGTGTGGATCCTCGATCTATACAACTCTGGAACCTAAGACAAAGATCGCATAGTGAAATTCTTCAAGGCTCATCTGGTCAAATTCCTCAAACTTGTTCTTTTGAAAACCTTACGAGAACGCATATGACCTCTCCAAATTCCTCGCAACTATACTCTGCTCACGGTACTCATGTCCATTGCTGAATCACTAGGTTCTCATCAACTTAACTCATTTGCAGCGTTCCATGAAGAAAAGTTGCATACTTCTTCAGAGAATTCGATTGTTCAAATTCCTCAGCTGAAGAATATGGTAGAAGGAAAGAAGCCACAGAAAGGAGGAAAGAGGTCTGAGGTCATGACTGCTTTCAAGATACCTGAGGACATATACGCTGACTATTGCACACCTGATGAAGCCAAGTTTGGCAAGGAAAACAAAAATCAGCGCAAGGTGCGCATTCAGAGGATTGAAAGGATATAGGCAAGGGAATGGAGGGAGTGCAGGTATGTTACTCCAAAGTACATGAAGAAATTCGCACTCAATCCTCCATGCCCAAGAGCTCCATTGGCACCTGGCCAAGAAGCTGACCCCACCAACATCAAGCGTGGTGAGGATTTTCCTGAAGAATGGGCCAAGCGCCAAGCCAAGTTGGCGAGACAAGCCAAAGAAGCAGTGAGGAAATTCAATGAAGACTCAGGCCCCTGTTCAGCCCAGAAAATCAATGGCAAAGAAGCCAGCGCACAAGCCAAGTGCTTCACCAACAGTGCCCTCACGGCCAAAATCCTCAGCAATGCCCTCACGGCCAGATTCTTCAATGCCCTCACGGCCAGTTCCTCATGCTGCTCCTGCTCCTCCCAAATCCTCAGCTCCTCCAAAGTCCTTAGAAGCTCCTCCAAAGTCCTCAGCACCTGTGCATCTGGCCACGTGCCAAAGGACTGCAGGCATCTCTATTGCCTCTGGTGTCTCAGCAGGTTCCTCAGCTGCACCAAGTTCCTCATCAGGCCCCTCTCTGCTGAAGAAAAAGGCAACTGCTGGACGAGGTCCTCGGCCAAGTCCGAAGAAGAAACAGGTTGCATTCCAAGTGCCATCTGATGATGAAGCTGATGATGATGAACTCGCAGAAATAATCAGAGACCGACAAGAAAGGGCCGCTAGAGCCAAAGGCCCACCTATGCCACTGCTTTCGGATCCAAGGGCGATCCTCGAGTACATTGACCTCTGGCACAAGGATCCAGAGACACCTATGCCTGATTTTCATCTGACTCCTGGAAAGAGTCACATGCTGACCCATTTCATCTTTGAAGATAAATGGAAATTTGAAAAGGCTAGGGAGATCAAGAAAGCTCAATTCAGGAAAGAGAAGTTCCTGAAGAAAAACGTTGTCAGAATGACAACTGAGGAACTCCTCAAGATCCAGTCTGAAATCAAAGCCCTCAGTGATAACTCTGATGCCTATTATGCTGATTGGTAAGGAGTCAAAGTCAGATTTGTTAATCTGACAAAGAAGTTCACAAATGTTGCAGCCCCAACGCAATAATAAATTAAATCAGTGGAGCCTCTGCTCACCTCTTTGAAGAACATGGCAGCACACGATGATTTTCAACCTTTGAAGACAATGCTAGTTCCGAGGCTGATGACTCCATTCCACCATTGAAGAAATTGCGGGGCATCCACTAGCGGTGCGCTCAAGAAAATGAAGAAGTCAGAAGCGCATCGATTGCTTTGAGGAAATTCAACCAGATTCCTCAGCTCCTCCTGCACCTACACCAACTCCAGTCCTTCCATCTGCATCAGATGTGAAGAAGACCAAGGCTGCAGAGCGAGCTGCAGTGAATAAAAAGGAAAGCATCAGCTGGCTTCAAATTCTTCAGCCCCGAAGAAGATGAAGACAATGACCAGCTCATTTGAAAATCCCATTGATGCTGTTCCGATTTCCTCCATGCCATCAAAGGACCTTGTTCCTTTTGGTGAAGAATATAAGATCCCAAGCGGATCTGATGAAGAAAATCATTATCTTTGCTTCGTCGAGCAGATTGATGAAGAAATTGAAGTGGATGCAATCCTTCAACACCAATCATTTCCTCGCCCATGCCTCGGTTCACGGTGAAGAGGCTGGTGTTGAGAAATTGAAGACGAAGACGTGGATATTGGATGCATCACGTCTGTGATGAATCATGACTTTTGGGAAAGTCAGCATCCCAATTCTCTACTCTTCACCCCAATCCAACAAATTCCTCAGTCCCCTGCACCAACGGTTCAAATGGTCTCTGAAGAAACTCATCCCAACTCATCCATGCATGAAGAAATACCAGCCACTAGTGCTGAAGAACCTGCTGCTGCTGATCCTATGAACACGCAGACTGCATATGAAGAGGAACCAGAAAATCCTCAGCCTGAAGAACCTTAGATTGCAATTCCAGAGGTAATGATGCAACTCACTGACACTCCACTGCCAAAGCCAAAGAATCCATTCTCAACGAAGCAAAAGTTCAAGGCTGAAGATTTCTTCGGCGAGCATGTATTCTTAACTAACTACAACCCTTATGACTCTGCTCGCATAAGGAAAAGGCGTTTCTGGACTGCAAGTCAAGCCAACTTCTATTCCTCTGTGCTATTCAACAAAGACAAAGTCTTCGATCATGCACATATTCCTCACGTGGACATGGAATCTCTGCCAGGCTTCGAGCCAGGCCTCAGTGTTCTTCACGATGCAGGATTGCTGAATTTCTGCACTAACATCTGTGATTGGAATGAAGAACTCATTCTTCAATTCTATGCGACGCTGCACATCACCGGAGACTCTGAAGATGTGAACTCATGGGTATTGGACTGGATGACGGAAAATACTCACTACAAGGCACTAGCAACTGAATTGTTTCGTGCCCTCCCACTTAGTCCTCCCCTTGATGGTGCTCGTTGCATCTACAACAAACTTGAGCTTTCAAATCATTACATGCAAGTGCTGATGAAGCCTTTGAAGCCAGGGCAGGCACCTCGAACCAAATTCTTCATCAAGGAATTACTGTATGTGCCTCGGACTGTCTATCGCATTCGGACGAAGACAATGAGTCCTATCAAAGGCCACGACTCAAGTGAAGAAGAAGTCGTTGGCATCATGAAGAATATGCTTTTCAACATCATTTATGGCGTTCCCGTCAACTTCCATGATTTCTTCATGAGGACTCTGGCGAATATTGCTATGTCACCATTTGAGCTGAAGCCTTATGCTCCTTGGATTATGAGGTTCATCAGGACAAGGTCTTCACTCAATTACAAGGCTGATACTCTGAACCACAGCAGCTACTTTCCTCCAATTGAAGTCCTCAAACGGACATTTTCGTCAGCTGATGACAAAGGCAAGGCAACTGCTATGATAGATGAAGGAATTCGTCCATTGGATGGTCAATTTCGCAAAGATGCGTCCTACTCCACCAATGATGACTCTGCCACACATGACTCTACCGCCAATACCTCAGCCAAGCAAAATCCTCAAGCCACAAAGCACCGTGGTGATGGTGATCGTGAGTTACTCCTCAGTCTTCATCAGAAGGTTGATCGAAATCATAAATGGGTCAAGCGTCAGTTTGGTTCAATTCTTCACAACATGGCCTCAAGACACAATGCAGTGAAGAAAAACCAATACTACCTCCATGAAACCTTCAACCGTACCTGGGCTATTCTATCTCATCTCTACAGCGCAGAAGAACTGAAGACAATTGGTCTCAAGGAAGAATTTGACTAGTGTGCACCTCCGCCGAAGAAATTCAAGAAGGTCAAGGTTCCTTCCTTGGTGGCCAGCTCCTATTCTTCATCACGCGACACTGATGAAAATGAAGACTTGGACGACACTGCGGCAGGCCCTACTACGACAATCGACACCGACAACGCTGGCGCTCCTTCATCAACTTGAAATTCTTTAGGGGCGTTAGTCCTCAGTTTCAGTCCTTTTGGTCATTTAATGACAAAGGGGGAGAAATTTGAGTTAGTCTTCAAGCGGGTCTACTATATGGGCGTTTTTTTGCTAAGTTACAACTCTCGTTCTTCTGAAACTTTATTGGATCGAGTTGTAATCTTAAACCCGATGGTGCTCTGATACTTTTGATGTGTTCCTCTGCATGCTTATTCCTCATTATATGTTAATCCACGCATGCTGAATTACATCAGCCACCATATTTCATCATGCATTTCAGATTATTCATATTATATGTCAAATGCGTGTATGAATTACAAGATATAGGGGGAGATCTCCATGATTCAACTCTTCAAATGTGCAATGCCTCAAAAGCAAATTCCTCACTATGCACATCTTCAGGGGGAGTTGTTCTATATCTTGCAATCAAATTCCTCAATATCAGTATTTACACTTCATATGTTTATCCCCGTTGAAAACTTAACCTATATTGTCATCAATCACCAAAAAGGGGGAGATTGTAAGTGCATCTAGTGCCCCTTAGTGATTTTGGTGTATTGAAGACTTATAGGTTAAGGGACTAATGTGTTTATGAGTGTACACAGGTCTATAAGTCTATGAGGAGTTTGATATTTACAAAGAAAGTCGACCCCTAAAAATGAAGTTTTTCGACTGAAGACTTTGACATTCTGAAGACTTTCTGAAGACTTTGAAAGTGAAGAAATTGGTGTGACCTTGAAGACTTTGTATTCACTTGAGGAACATGAAGCGTGAAGACTTTTGTGTTCGTAGTTTCGTTTTCTCTTTCTTGAGTCATAGGAAACACCATACTGTTAAAGGGGGTCGAGGAAATATTAAGGAAAAATTTCCATGTCATGCTCAACTCAAAATCCTACACCTACCAATCCCTTCGAGTAAAGCCTTTGGAAATATCATACAGTTCAGTCAATTTCTTCAAAGGATGAGACGAAGTTCTTACGTCGTTGAGGAATTTGTTCTAACTGAGGAGTTAGGAATTCACCAGTGTGAATTGCCTACACGATGAGGAACATGATAGCCTTGAGGAATTTGAGAGTCAAATTTCCGACCGTTGTTGTCTTCTTGCGCCACCTGTCCCAAAATATCTTATCCACCTAACGGTCATATCATTGAAGGGCATTTATGTCTTATCATGTCGGGCTGCTCCCTAGGCTATAAATAGCCTCCCCTACAACCACTAGCTGGTTGGCTGCCCGAGAGAACTTGACACTTGTCATTTGAGAGCAACCCATCCTCCGAGGACTTTGAGCGAAAATCATCGAGTGAGGAAAACCCAAAACCAAACCCTACAAACCCAAAGTGATTGAGCATCATCAAGAGATTGATCTGCATGGATCCGACTTCTTACCTTGGAAGACTGTGCTTCTTCCAGACGGTTAGGCGTCATGGTCTAGAGCATCCAAGAGGAATTGTGGATCGCCGAGTGACCGAAGTCTGTGAAGGTTTGGAAGTCGCTCAAGACTTACCACGAGTGATTGGACGAGGTCTGTGTGACCTTAGTTCAAGGAGAATACGGTGAGGACTTGGTGTCCTGAGCTGCGTGCTTTCAGCCGATCGGGTGTCCAGGACTGTGTGTCCTCGAGTTTAAATACTCAGCCGCTCCAACAGACGTATAACCGAGACAGCAGCTTGAACTGGTCTACAAAATCATTGTCTTCACCAACCTTCTGGTTCTATTTCCTCAACTCTTTCATTTCCTCATTACTGTGTTGAGTGATTGCTCATATCTGTGTTTGAAGACTTTGACTGAAGACTTTCTCAATTTCCTCAGTTCAATTTCTTCAGTCTGTTTGTCTTCATCTTGTGTTATCTTGTGATTGTGCTTTCTGTACTCTATGATTGTCTTCATTTCATGATGATGACCATGCCCGCATCTGTTATGCTTACTTCTGAGTACTTATTCTGCTGCAGGTAGTTCTTCACTTAGGAATTTCCTCACCGGCAAATTCCTCAATGAAGAATTCATAAAAATCGCCTATTCACCCCCCTCTAGTCGATATAACGCACTTTCACTCCCTGTTCCCCCTCCTTATCCAGTGTGCCGCACGGTTGTTTGGCCAGTCGCGAGCGTCAGTGGCGACGTGTCACGTCAACTCCGGCGCCTCCCACGGTGGCAGAACAGCCCGTGGCGGCCAGTAGGGGCCAGCCCTGTAGTACGGCGCCGTCCAGCACCGCCCACACCACCAAGAGCCTCTGCGTGGCCGTCCTATTCTCTGTACATGCTGCAGAACCATCGCCGTGGCCTCAGAGGTGCAGAGCGCGCTCTCTGCCGCCGACGAGCCTGTGAGCTCCGTTCAGTCAAAGCCACGGGAGCAGGCCAAATCCAATCAAACTTAGCTGTTGAATGGAGCCAGTGGACCAATCCGCAGCTGTCCAGTCACCTAAGCCGTCAGCTCGACCACCACCTAACCGTAATTACTCGCCGAAGAAATCCCGTTCTCGGCAACCGCCTCGGGACGGCTATAAATAGAGGCCCCGAGCTCGCCTTCGATCCAGCAACACTCCTCCACCTCACGAGAGCCGCGCCCAGCAGCTAGAAGGACCTCGAGGAGGCCTTCTTTACCAACTCCGGCCGCCACGACCCGCTCTGGTAGCCAGCTCGATTCACTCAATTCCTTGCATAGCTCTAGCTCAAATTTGGGGAGGAACCTCCTATTGCACCCACTCCCCTAACCCGCGCTCCGATTTGGCGTTTGCAGCTCTCTTCGGAGGGATCCATCCTCGACCGAACCGCCGTCCGCCGGAGTGGAAGCCACTGTCAGCGTGGTGCTCGCCTACGACCAAGTCCACCACCCACCGACGCGGAATTGTCCCGTGAGTGCAACCATACCCTTGTCCTCCTCTGGATCGCCGTCGATCATCGCCGGCGATTATCGTTTGCTTCGGTCGACGGTAAGATTTTAAACCTGACATGCGGGACCCCCTCGTCAGCCTCTCCTCTTTCAATCCAAACGTTTTCTGAAAGCGCCTTCGGGCAAAGTACGTTTTCCCTTTGGGTCGGCGTATTTCTAACCGAAACGTTTTCTGTTTTTTTAAACTAGCCCGTGGAAAGTTTCTGTTTCATCACAGATTAGTCCCTAGACTAAAACCTTTATAACTTTTAAACAAAAGATGATTTGGAGCTGATTCTTTTTCTGTCATCTTTATTTTTCTATCTAGTTTTTTATAATATTTATTTGAAAATTATTTGGAACAATTTTTATGCGCGCACGGTATTTACGTTAGCATCCGATTTCTTTTATAACGTAGATACCGAAGGAAGTGACGGAGCCGCAAACTTCGCCGAGCTGTACTCCGACTACTCCGAACCAGGCAAGCATGTTTGAACCTTTGATATGAGGAGTGTTTTTCATGATTTCTTGAGTGGTTTTCTCATGACATGTTTATATAAGCATTTGTGAATGTTATATTTCATGCAAAGCAAGCTGCAAGTGAGCTTCGAAATTTGATGTGTTCATATGATGGTTAGATAACCTGATCATGTCGTGGCATGATAGGTTGCGAGCTGGTATTGTTGAAGCATGCTAGTTTTATGTCAACCGCTTAACTCCAGTATTTATGTGGACAAAGTCTTGTTCCCGTTCGTCCCCTTTTCGTGCCGCCACATGTCTTCTGCAAAGAATGCGGTTTAGTCAGTTGCAAACCTCTTTCCTTGTACACACCAAATAGAGGGTCCGTGATGAGGGTTCCATGGCCCTGGATTAAAGCCCGTCATCCGGTCAGGGGGCATGGGTGTTTCCGGTTGGGACCGAGAGGGGGGCACCCCTTAGAGCACGCGATATAAATTTGATCCCATGCTATTCGAGGTTGTAGCCTCCCCGTCTTAGAGTTTTTCTTGAACGTTGCCTAGGGTGATTCCTGGCAGCGGAATGTGGAATGGGGTGTGTACTGGTTAGATGTGTTTATCCTAAAAATACCGTAAACGGAACTAGTCCTTTGTGACTACTGAAATCTGTTGGCTGTGGTTAAAGAGTACAAACTCTGTTGAGTCAAAACCATCCGAGTAACCATGTCCATGGTAAAGGACTTGAACAACATCTCGATGTCGTTGTCGGTTTGATGTCAATCTCGATTGTCGCCCCGGTGGATGTCTCCGGAGAATAAGCATGAAACTGAGAGTGGTAAACCCGGCTGAATGTTATTCCTGTGGATAGAATAACCAGTTTATTGTCATGTACCGAGTATTTCTGTGGAATGATGTTACCTTCATGAGCTACTTGAATTCGAATGATGAGATATAAGCCCTTTATGTGATGCCGCTTAGACGTTCGACTGTGGCATTCTTGTTATTTACTTTTGATATAAGCCCTTTATGTGATGTCGCTCAACCGTCCGACTGTGGCATTATTGTTATTTACTTTTGATATAAGCCCTTTATGTGACGTTGCTCAGACGTCCGACTGTGGCATTCTTGTTATTTACTTTTGATATAAGCCCTTTATGTGATGTCGCTCAGACGTCCGACTGTGGCATCCTTGTTATTTACTTTCATTATAAGCCCTTTTCGAGATGTCGCTTAGACGTCCGACTGTAGCACGTACTGTCATTTACGTTTTAATATAAGCCATTTATGTGGTGTCGCCCTGACGCCCGACTGCGGCATGTTAATTTATTTTTACCTTTCGAGGCGTCGCTTCAGACACCCGATCGGTCTTCAGGTATTTTATTGAGATTTCGGGAGGACTACCCCATGACTTCCTTTTTTATTTAACATGCAGTGCAAATTTATCATCTGAGTGCGCATTACTAGTCTGCTCATGTGCATCATGTTTCCATTTGTTATATCTTATGTCCAAACTGTCTTGCGAGTACATTCAAAGTACTCACCTGGCTTGTTGATTTGGCCAGATGTTGATGAAGGCGATCTTATGGATGAAGAGTACGATAGCGAGTCCGACGCCTAGAGGAGTCACAGTTAGTCCCGTGCAATCCTGGAGTTGGTCACTTGAATTATATACGCTTCCCCTACCCTAATAAAATCATCGAGCCTCACTCCGGCGCTTGATGAGCTATAAGATTTTGGAGTCATGTCACCCACTTCACTGTGACATATTCACCACCACTTTTATTACGAGTCAGTAGTTATGCCACCATACCCTTTGTGTCATATCCGCCTTTATGTATAATATCGGCGTGCTTGTAATAAATTGTTGAGCAGCCTCAGCTCAACCTTGTATAATATTTAGTACTTCTGGATTTCTGTATCAAGGATTTGTCTACCAGTAAGGAGGATTCTCTATAATGGTCTGAGATAATGGTCGGTTTTTCAATAAATGTTTTATTGGAAAACCGGTCCTGACAACCTTGGTATCAGAGCCAGGCTGACTGTAGGAAGCCACTAGGTGCGATCGCTAATCGGTTATTAGCGTAATAAGTGTTATTTTAACTTTTTGCAAATGTAGCAATTTTCTGTTAGTCATCATAAATTTATGATTTGACTATTCAGAATTTTTGTCTACCTTTGGAGATGGCTTGCAGCGACTATGAGTCACAGGTGTTCACCAATGTACCTGAGGGGTTTATGAAGCTTCTCGTCTCCATCACCAAGGTCGCGATTGGGCCATCGGCTCGTCCGGAGTTCACACTCTACCAGCACAAGATCAGCGACAGCGTGTCTATGCACCAGGCCGCGGTGCAATTCAAGGGAGGACGTTCTGAGTCACGCCGCTTCCGATTTGTGGGAAGGGCCATGCCTACGGAGAGGCATGCCATGCAGATGGCTGCCCGTGATGCGATAGCTCATCTCCGGGATGCCCTCCCTTTGATGAAGGCTCGTAGCTACCGCTACCTCCCATGCCACGTGACATACACATGTCACTATGCGTTCGCTTGCGCTAGGGGGGAGAGAGATGAGGCTATTGAAATGTTGGTTGAGTATCTCAAAGCTCTTGAGGCAGCTTTTGATAACCTCGTGGACGACTTTGTGGCTGCTCGTATGGACTTAGTTCAGGGCTATTCCGCCAACAGGAGGGAGCTCCTCCATACAGCACCACCACTGACTTATGTCTCGTCCTCAGCATCCTATACACCTGCCATCTTAGGCACCACTTGCCGCCTGCCTACCACTGAGGAGTTTTACCAAGTCATTGCTCCTACTCCAGTCAGTGCTGCACCACCTGCCGCGCCCGCACCAGCTCCTCAACCCAGTACTTCGCGCCTGGAGCCTATTAGTGAGGAGGAGGTTGAGTCTCCAGCATCACTGGGTCTTACCCTCGGCAGGCCGAGGGAAGTTTTTACCATCTCCGAATGAGTGCGCCTAGCAGCCGTGCGATGTACCGGCTTGTATGATATGTTTATATGTATATAGGTTTGGTGAGAAGTAGTTTGTGTGCGCATCATGTAGGAACTCGGAGAAGTGCACTAGCCTAAATAACATGTCAGGAATGTGTACGCACATCCTGAGTGATGTATTGTATAATTACGGCTTGCGTGTAAGATATGTACTGAGCGGTCCTTCTCCATGCGCAATCAAGTATTTTCTTGAAAAATCTTGGAGTTTTTTTTAGAAAAAAAATTTCCGCCTTTGCAAAACTATTTATGTTTGCCACTCGGTTTTTCTCATGAGTTCTGCAAAAATACCCCGGAGTGGAAAGTGCCTCGTCCTTGGACTCGTTCCATGCCAAGTCTGCCGGAAGAAAATTATGGTACCCAGACAAGTAACAATTTGACACAGGGGCAGTCAAGTCAGCAAGGAAGTGAAGCAACATTTTCTCAAGTATGCCGCCTTTATGAGCAAAGCCAGCAGCAGCATCAAGAAATGATGAACCATGTTATCAATATGGGAAATCACCGTGAACCATATCAACATCATTCCAAATTCTCTGAGCTACAAAAGACACGTCTCCCAACGTTCTCTCACACTGATAGACCTCTTGAGGCCGACGATTGGCTTCGAGACATTGAAAGGAAGTTAATCATTGCACAATGTTCGGACCGTGAGAAGGTACTTTATGCACCTCACTACCTCACTGGAGCAGCTGCATCATGGTGGGAAAATTTCCTACACATGCACCCCAATGAAAATAACATCACCAGGAAGAATCTAAAGAAGGTTTTCGTGGGCGCACATTCTGTAAGCATTATGAGGATCAAGAAACGGAGTTTGATGACCTCAAGCAGAGAAGCATGACAGTGACTGAGTACAATAGTCAGTTTACTCAATTATCTCGTTATGCCAATGAAGAGCACATGACTGAAAATAAAAAGATGGAAAAAATTCTGCATGGTCTGGCACCAGCACATAAATGCCAGGTGGTCATACACACCTTCCCCGATTTCAAAACACTTGTGGACAAAGCTATTACATTCGAAAATGAGCGCCGCAGCTTGGAGGATTTTTGCAAGTGCAAAAGGGACAAGACTACTCATGCTCGCAACATCCGGAACAAGACTGATTTTCAGAAAATTGGAGCTAACAAATCCACAACCATTGTTCCACGCCCAAAAAAATAATTTCATGCAAGAGACAAGGATTTTACATATCACCCAGGTGTTACTTGCTACGCTTGTGGAGAGGAAGGACACTATGCCAAATAGTGCCCAAAGCCAAGAAACTCGGCTCCCAAGCCGAACAACAGTGGAAATAATTCAACACCGAAGCGTAACAACTTCAACCCCAATAACAATCACAAGAAGGGTCACTTGAACCATGTGACCAAGGAGGAAGCATGAATGCCCCGGATATCGTACTCGCACGCTCCTGTCAACACAATACCTACCACGGTTTTGTTTGATTCTCGAGCTTTCACTGCTCATTTCAAAGAAATTTTCTTTGCAACATGATTTTTCGATGCTTCCTTGGAAAAATCCATGACCATCAAGTCCCCGGATTAAGAAAATCACTCGAGTTACCGCCAAGGTGTGGTTATTGAGATTGAGGGACTAAAGTTTGAGCAAACCTCATTGTATTGGAAAATAAGGGACTGGATGTTATCCTAGGAATGGACTGGTTAACCACCAACAAGGGATTTATCGACTGCTTCAATCGGACTGTAATTCTTACTCATCATCACGGGAAGACGATAAAAATTGCAGATCAAGAAAGCAATATCACGGCAACCAAGGTTGAACAAGGTGGACATTTCAGAGTTAAGAAAAGTTCCAGTGGTGTGTGAGTTCCCTGACGTATTTCTCGAAGAACTACCAGGCATGCCACCAGACCGGGAAATAGAGTTCATCATTGAACTAGCAGCTGGAACCACCCCCATTTACAAGAAACCCTATAGAATGGCACCCTCCGAGTTGGTAGAATTAAAGAAGCAAATAAAAGAATTACTGGACAAAGGATTTACACGGGCCAGCTCCTCACCTTGGGGTTCACCAGTATTATTTGCCAAGAAAAAAGATGGGACACTGAGATTATGTATAGACTATCGAGCACTCAACATGGTCACCATCAATAACAAATATCCGATGCCACGGATAAATGATTTATTTGACCAGCTCGCACAAGCCAAGGTTTTCTCAAAAATTGATTTAAGGTCGGGGTATCATCAATTAAAGGTACGGACAGAAGATATCCCTAAGACAACATTCACCTCCAGATACGGATTATATGAATTTACAGTAATGCCGTTTGGACTGACAAATGCCCCTGCATATTTTTTTCCACCTCATGAACAAAGTGTTTATGAAATTAATGGACAAATTTGTTGTGGTGTTCATTGATGATATTCTGGTATACTCTAAGACACCAGAAGAACATGATGAACATCTCAGAATTGTACTGGGAGAATTAAGGAAACATCAATTATATGCCAAATTCAGCAAATGTGAATTTTGGTTAAGACAGGTTAGTTTTCTAGGCCACGTATTGACCCAAGAAGGTGTTGCCGTGGACCCAGAAAAAGTCAAGACCGTACTTGGCTGGAAACCACCAGCCAATGTAACAGATGTACGAAGTTTCCTAGGAATGGCAGGATATTACCGAAGGTTTATTGAAGGGTTCTCCACCATAGCAAAACCAATGACACAGTTACTCAAGAAGGATAATAAATTTGCATGGACTGAAGCTTGCGAGAAAAGTTTCCAAGAACTCAAAAGCTACAACACCAGTATTGGTTGTACCAAACATACACAAAAGTTTTGAAGTGTATTGTGACGCATCCCGGAAGGGCCTCGGATGCGATTAATGCAAGCAGCAAAGTAGTCGACACGCCTGTGCAACTACGAAAGCATGAAGAAAATTATCCTACTCATGACTTGGAGTTGGCAGCAGTCATTCATGCACTCAAGGAGTAGAGGCACTTTTTGCTTGGGAATCGTTGTGAAATATATACGGACCATAAAAGCCTCAAATATATTTTCACACAACCCGAACTCAATTTACGACAACGGCGCTGGTTGGAATTAGTGAAAGATTATGATGTTGGCATTCACTACCATCCGGGAAAGGCGAATGTAGTGGCAGATGCTCTTAGTCGAAACCCCAGCTCGGGCAACGACAATCTACAGAACTTGAGACCTGAATTTCAGTAGGAGTTCGCCAAACTCAACTTGGTGATGGTCATTGAAGGCAATGAGTCAAATTTGGAAATACAGCCCACCCTAATGGAACAGATTAAGAAGGCTCAGCGTGGACACCCCAGCATCGAAGGCATAAAAAGAAAAGTGAGTCTGGGCAAGGCTTCAGAATTCGTCATAGACGATAAGGGAATATTATGGTATGGAGACAGACTTTGCATACCAAATATAGAGGACCTCAAACAGCAAATTCTAGCCTAAGGCCACACCGCTCCATATTCAATCCACCCTGGAGGAACCAAAATGTACAAGGACATTCAGGAAATTTTTTGGTGGCACGGAATGAAGAGGGATATAGCCACATTCATTGCATGTTGTGATTCATGTCAGCGCATTAAAGCCGAGCACCAAAACCAGCAGGACTATTACAGCCAAACAGGATACCTGAGTGGAAATGGGACGAAAGTGGAATGGATTTTATTGTCGGACTACCTCGGTCCACGACACGGAAATGATGCCATATGGGTCATCACAGATAGATTAACTAAGGTGGCACATTTCATCCCAAAGAAAGACAACCCACACCACTCATAAGCTTGCCAAACTTTATCTCTCCCGTATAGTTTGTCCGCATGGAATTCCAAAGACTATAATATCCGATTTAAGGCACTCAATTCGCCTCTAGATTTTGGGATCATTTACAACAAGCTCGAACTCAACTAGTATTCAAGACAGATACCACCCCAGATTGGAGGACAAACTGAACGTGTGAACCAAATTCTAGAGGACATGCTAAGAGCATGTGTTCTCACCTATGGAACCAGTTGGGAAGAAAGCTTGTCAGATGCCGAGTTCGTGATACAACAACAATTACCAAGCCAGTCTACAAATGGCACCTTTTGAAGCCTTGTACGGGCGAAGATGTCGTACCCCATTAAATTGGTCAGAAATAGGAGACAGTCGTATCTTCGGCCCCGACATGCTCAAGGAAGCTAAGGAGAAAGTTAGACTAATCAAGGATCGACTTAAGACAGCCCAGAGCCGACAAAAGAGTTATTATGATCAAAAACATCGTGAAGTCAACTTTGAACCCGGTGAATATGTGTATCTACGAGTATCTCCTATGAGGGGCCTGCAACGAATCAAAGTTAAATGAAAGCTAGCACCATGGTTTATTGGACCCTCCTGTGTGATTGCACGAAGAGGCACAGTGGCCTACTAGCTAGACCTACCCGAAGTACTGTCAGACGTCCACGACATCTTCCACATCTCATAGTTGAGGAAATGTGTAAGCAACCCAGAGAAGCATCTATCTCATGAGAGCATTGACGAACGACCAGACCTCACCTACACGGAACATCCAATAAAAATATTGGAGGAGTCCGAAAGGAGGATCCGTCAGAAAACAATTATGTTTTTCAAGGTTCAGTGGAGCAATCACACCGAGGATGAAGCAACATGGGACAGAGAGGATTTTCTTCGGACAGAGTACCACACCTATTTGAGGATCAGCTGAAATCTCGGGGACGCGATTTTTCCTAAGGGGTTAGGTGTTGTAACACTCCAAAAATTTTGATTTGGTTTTTGTCAAATTGTTTAATTAATTGGAAGGAGGTTATTTAAAAATATATTTTTTAAAGACTCCCCTTCTCAAAAAAATTCTTTTAAGACAAATTTTTTTATGGGTTCTTCCCAACCTTGATTGTTGGCCTTGAAGATTTTTCATTTTGGGTTGGCTCAACACAAATACTTTTGAGTGGACCTTTCAAATCCTTTTACTAAAAAGAATTCCTATAATTTTTGGATTTTTTCCTTCCCTATTCAAAAGTACTCTCTTGCCATGGCCTATGTAGAAATCTTTCTTCCAAAACCCACCTCCCTACTTTGGGTCAAGTCAAGCATCAAGTCCAGCAAGGTTCAACTTCTCCTGGATTTTATTTCTATTTGTTTTAACCTCAAAATCTTTTTCTGCCATTTATTTGGACCTTGGTGATTTACAATGGAACTACTAGATTTCCTTTGAGTTTTGGTTCCAAATAAATTCCCCTGGCTAGTCCTTAGTGCCCTCAACCTAGATCCATCAAGATCTGCTAGTCCACAGTTCATAATTTTCAAAACTTGCTTGCTGCAAGTTTGGACCAGATTTGCCATTTTTGGTGAAATTCATTCTTTTCCTTTTCCAAAAATTCTGAAGAAATTCAGGCAGTCTCTGGATGCATCAAGAGGCCATCCCACCAAGTCTCAGCTCAAGAAAAATTTTCCACATGCGCCAAACATTTCGTCGAACAGCTGGTGTGCACTATTCCTGTTCAAATTCAGAGTTTCAGTGTTAAGCTTCAGTCGTCAGTGTCGTTTTCTTTAGAGCTTGGCGTCAATCTTGCCACTGCTCGCCCTGGCCTCTTTCTCCCTGTTCCCCCTCCTTATCCAGTGCGCCGCACGGTTGTTTGGCCGGTTGCGAGCGTCGGTGGTGACATGTCACGTCAACTCTGACGCCTCCCGCGGTGGCAGAACCGCCCATGGCGGCCAGCAGGGGCCAGCCCTGCAGTACGGCGTCGTCCAGCACTGCCCACACCACTAGGAGCCTCCGTGGCCGCCCCTCTTCTCTCAGACGCTGCAGAAGCCGTCCCGTGGCTCGAGAGGCGCAGAGCGCGCTCTCTGCCGACGACGAGCCCGTGAGCTCCGTTCCGTCGAAGCCACGGGAGCAGGCCAAATCCGATCAAACTTAGCTGTTGAATGGAGCTAGTGGACCAATCCATAGCTGCCCAGTCACCTAAGCCGTCAGCTCGACCACCACCTCGCCGTAATTACTCACCGGAGAAATACTGTTCTCGGCAACCGCCTCGGGCCGGCTATAAATAGAGGCCCCGAGCTCGCCTTCGATCCAGCACCACTCCTCCACCTCACCAGAGCCGCGCCCAGCCGCTAGAAGGACCTCTAGGAGGCCTTCTTCCCCAACTCCGGCCGCCACGACCTGCTCTGGTAGCCAGCTTGATTCACTCGATTCCTTGCATACCTCTAGCTCAAACTTGGGGAGGAACCGCCTATTGCACCCACTCCCCTAACCCGCTCTCCGATTTCGCTTTTGCAGCTCTCTTCGACCGAACCGCCGCGTGGTGCTCGCCGACGACCAAGTTCACCACCCACCGACGTGGTATTGTCCCGTGAGTGCAACCATACCATTGCCCTCCTCTGGACCGCCGTCGATCATCGCCGACGATCATCGTTTGCTTTGGTCGACGGTGAGATTTTAAACCTGACATCCGGGACCCCCTCGTCAGCCTCGCCTCTTTTATTCAAAACGTTTTCCGAAAGCGCCTTTGGGCAAAGTACTTTTCCCTTTGGGTCGGCATATTTCTAACCGAAACGTTTTCTGTTTTTTTAAACTAGCCCCTGGAAAGTTTCGATTTCATCACAGATTAGTCCCTAGACTAAAACCTTTATAACTTTTAAACAGAAGATGATTTGGAGCTGATTCTTTTTCTGTCATCTTTATTTTTCTATCTAGTTTTTTATCATGTTTATTTGAAAAATATTTGGAACAATTTTTATGCGTGCACGGTATTTACGTTAGTATCCAATTTCTTTCATAACGTAGATACCGAAGGAAGTGACGGAGCCGCAAACTTCGCCGAGCTAGACTCCGACTACTCCGAACCAGGCAAGCATGTTTGAACCTTTGATATGATGAGTGTTTTTCATGATTGCTTGAGTGGTTTTCTCATGACATGTTTATATAAGCATTTGTGAATGTTATATTTCATGCAAAGCAAGCTGCAAGTGAGCTTCGAAATTTGATGTGTTCATATGATTGTGAGATAACCTGATCATGTGGTGGCATGATAGGTTGCGACCTGGTATTGTTGAAGCATGCCAGTTTTATGTCAACCGCTTAACTCCAGTATTAACGTGGACCAAGTCCTGTTCCCGTTCGTCCCCTTTTTGTGCCGCCACATGTCTTCTGCAAAGAATGCGGTTTAGTCAGTTGCAAACCCTTTCCTTGTACACACCAAATAGAGGGGCTGTGATGTTCCATGGCCCTGGATTAAAGCCCGTCATCCAGTCAGGGGGCATGGGTGTTTCCGGTTGGGACCGAGAGGGGGGCACCCCTTAGAGCGCGTGATATAAATTTGATCCCATGCTATTCGAGGTTGTAGCCTCCCCGTCTTAGAGTTTTTCTAGAATGTTGCCTAGGGTGATTCCTGGCAGCGGAATGTGGAATGGGTGTGTACTAGTTAGATGTATTTCTCCTAAAATACCGTAAACGGAACTAGTCCTTTGTGACTACTGAAATCTGTTGGCTGTGGTTAAAGAGTACAAACTCTGCAGTGTCAAAACCATTCGAGTAACCATGTCCATGGTCAAGGACTTGAACAACATCTCAGTGTCAGTGTCAGTCTCAGTGTCAATCTCAGTGTCAGCCATAGTGACAGTCTCTGGAGAATAAGCATGAAACTGAGAGTGGTAAACCGGGCTGAATGTTATTCCTGCGGATGGACTAACCAGTTTATTGTCATGTACCGAGTATTCCCGTGGAATGATGTTACCTTCATGAGCTACTTGAATTCGAATGATGAGATATAAGCCCTTTATGTGATGTCGCTCAGACATCCGACTGTGGCATTCTTGTTATTTACTTTTGATATAAGCCCTTTATGTGATGTCGCTCAGATGTCTGACTGTGGCATTCTTGTTATTTACTTTTGATATAAGCCCTTTATGTGATGTCGCTCAGACGTCTGACTGTGGCATCCTTGTTATTTACTTTCATTATAAGCCCTTTTCGAGATGTCTCTTAGACGTCCGACTGTGGCACGTACTGTCATTTACGTTTTAATATAAGCCCTTTATGTGGTGTCCCCCTGATGCCCGACTGCGGAATGTTAATTTATTTTTACCTTTCGAGGCGTCGCTTCAGACACTTGACCGGTCTTCAGTTATTTTATTGGGATTTCGAGAGGACTACCGCCTGACTTCCTTTTTTATTTAACATGCAGTGCAAATTTATTATCTGAGTGTGCATTACTAGTCTGCTCATGTGCATCATGTTTGCATTTGTTATATCTTATGTCCAAACTGTCTTGCGAGTACATTCAAAGTACTCACCTGGCTTGTTGATTTGGCCAGATGTTGACAAAGGCGATCTTATGGATGAAGAGTACGATAGCGAGTCCGACGCCTAGAGGAGTCCCAGTCAGTCCCGTGCAATCCTGGAGTTGGTCACTTGTACTATATACGCTTCCGCTACCCTAATAAAATCATCGAGCCTCACTCCGGCGCTTGATGAGCTGTAAGATTTTGGAGTCATGCCACCCACTTCACTGTGACATATCCACCACCACTTTTATTATGAGTCAGTAGTTATGCCACCATACCCTTTGTGTCATATCCACCGTTATGTATAATATCAGCGTGCTTGTAATAAATTGTTGAGCAGCCTCAGCTCAACCTTGTAAAATATTTAGTACTTCTGGATTTCTGTATCAAGGATTTGACTACCAGTAAGGAGGATTCTCTATAATGGTCTGATATAATGGTCGGTTTTTCAATAAATGTTTTATTGGAAAACCGGTTCTGACACATGCTGTCAGCAGACTCGGAGACAAACAAGACTCTCCCTATCATCGGCAAGTGATACGTCTCCGTCGTGTCTACTTTTCCAAACACTTTTGCCCTTATTTTGGACTCTAACTTGTATGATTTGAATGGAACTAACCGGATCGACGCTGTTTTCAGCAGAATTGCCATGATGTTGTTTTATGTGCGTAAAACAAAAGTTCTCGAATGACCTGAAACTCCACGGATGTCTTATAAAAAATAATAAAAAAATCCTCGCCAAAGATGAAGACCAGGGGGCCCACACCCTGTCCACGAGGGTGGGGGGCGCCCCCCCCCTAGGGCGCGCCCCCTACATCGTGGGCCCCCTGGAGACCTTCCGACGCCAACTCCAACTCCATATATTGGCTTTCGGGGAGAAAAAAATCAGAGAGAAGAAATCATCACGTTTTACGATACAGAGCCGCCGCCAAGACCTAATCTCTCTCGGGAGGGCTGATCTGGAGTCCGTTCGAGGCTCCGGAGAGGGGGATTCGTCGCCGTCGTCATCATCAACCAACCTCCCTCACCAATTTCATGATGCTCACAGCCGTGCGTGACTAATTCCATCGTAGGCTTGCTGGACAGTGATGGGTTGGATGAGATTTATCATGTAATCGAGTTAGTTTGTTAGGGTTTGATCCCTAGTATCCACTATCTTTTGAGATTGATGTTGCTATGACTTTGCTATGCTTAATGCTTGTCCCTAGGGCCCGAGTGCCATGATTTCAGATCTGAACCTATTATGTTTTCATGAATATATGTGAGTTCTTGATCATATCTTGCAAATCTATAGTCACCTACTATGTGTTATGATCCGGCAACACCGAAGTGACAATAATCGGGACCACTCCCGGTGATGACCATAGTTTGAGGAGTTCATGTATTCACTATGTGGTAATGCTTTGTTCCGGTTCTCTATTAAAAGGAGGCCTTAATATCCCTTAGTTTCCATTAGGACCCCGCTGCCACGGGAGGGTAGGACAAAAGATGTCATGCAAGTTCTTTTCCATAAGCACGTATGACTATATATGGAATACATGCCTACATTATATTGATGAATTGGAGCTAGTTCTGTGTCACCCTATGTTATGATTGTTACATGATGAACCGCATCTGGCATAATTATCCATCGTTGATCCGGTGCCTACGAGCTTTCCATATACTGGTTCTCGCTTATTTACTTTCCCGTTGTTACTGTTACAATCACTACAAAAATACCAAAAACATTACTTTTGATGTCTTTACTTTTGTTACCATTACCACCACTATCATATTACTTTGCTACTAAACACTTTGCTGCAGATACTAAGTTTCCAGGTGTGGTTGAATTGACAACTCAGCTGCTAATACTTGCGAATATTCTTTGGCTCCCCTTGTGTCGAATCAATAAATTTGGGTTGAATACTCTACACTCGAAAACTGTTGCGATTCCCTATACTTGTGGGTTATCAAGACCGTTTTCTGGCGCCGTTGTCGGGGAGCATAGCTCTATTCTTTGAGTCACTTGGGATTTATATCTGCTGGACACTATGAAGAACTTTAAAGACGCGAAGACAACAATTTATCCCTCAACTACGAGGGGAGGTAAGGAACTACCATCTAGCTCTGCACTTGATTCACCTTCTGTTATGAGTAAGCTAGCGACACCTAAACCTGCTTCTGCTATTCGTTCCGATATGTCGCATGTTATTGATGATGGCACTTATGCTATGCATTATACTTATGATGAAACTACTTCTATGCTCGATACTACTGTGCCCCTTGGTGAATTTCTAGATGAACAAATTGCTAGGGCTGGAGAGAAAGAAACTATTGAATCTGAATACGATGATGAAAGTGATGATGAAAATATGCCTATTATTCCTGAGGGTTATGTTTTTGATATGGAATCTTCTGCAGCTATTTTTGCTTGTAAAGATAGATATGAACTTAAGAGGCTGCTAGTTAAATGGAACAAAGAATCTCTTAGAGACAGAATGAAACCTGATCCTGCTTTTGCTACTTCACCTATTTGTGTTCTCGATAAGGATTATGAATTTTCTGTTGATCCAGATATAATTACTTTGGTCAAATCTGCTCCTTTTTATGGCTATGCATCTGAAACTATTGTGGCACATCTTACTAAGTTAAATGATATAGCCGCCCTGTTTACTAATGATGAGAGATAGCGCTACTTTTATATACTCAAAATATTTCCATTCTCATTAAAGGGTGATGCTAAGATATGGTTTAATTCTCTTGATCCTGGTTGTGTGCGTAGTCCCCAGGATATGATTTATTACTTCTCTGCTAAATATTTCCCTGCTCATAAGAAACAAGCTGCTTTGAGGGAAATATACAACTTCGTGCAAATTAAAGAAGAGAGTCTCCCACAAGCTTGGGGGAGGCTTCTCAAGTTAGTTGGATAGTTGATATCTTTTATAATGGACTAACCGATGCTTCGAGAGATTACCTGGATAGTTGTGCTGGTTCTCTTTTCAGGGAAAGAACACCAGATGAAGCTAAAATTCTATTGAATAATATGTTGACAAATGAAAATAATTGGGCACCTCCTGAGCCAGCTCCTGCTCCAATTACTGAGCCTATTCTTAAACCAACTCCAAAGAAGAGAGGTGTTCTATTTCTCAGTCCCGAAGATATGCAAGAGGCAAAGAAATCTATGAAAGAAAAAGGTATTAAAGCTGAAGATGTTAAGAATTTACCTCCTATTGAAGAAATACATGGTCTTAATTTACACTTTGTTGAAGAAGTATATGATCTCAATTCTTTATTCACTGAAGAACCTCCTGATCCCGATATCCCGACACAGGTAGTAAAGGTAAATTCTCTCTATAGATATGATAAAGCTGAAGTCCCTCCTACTAAAATTGCTAGTCAGTGATTGGATGAGTTTGATAACTTTATGTTTAAGCAAGACGACTTCAATGCTTATTTTGGTAGACAATTAAAACAAGATGCTTATATGATTAAACGCTTGGGTAATTATATGGCTAATATTAGAGGTGAACTTAAACTTGTTAGCAAACATGCTTCTATGGTTACCACTCAAGTAGAACAAGTACTTAAAGCTCAGAAAGAAGTGCTTGATGAAATGAATAGTAAGAAAAATGATTATGCTATTAGAGTGGCTACTAGAACTGGTAGAATGACTCAGGAACCTTTGTATCCTGAAGGCCATCCTAAGAGAATTGAGCAATATTCTCAGAGAAATAATATTGATGTACCTAGTTCTTCTAAAAGGAAGAAAAAGAATCAACGTTATGATAATGATATCTCTATGTCTGATGCTGAAACACAATCTGGTAATGAACATGAACCTAGTGAAAATATTAATGATGATGTTCATGATGATGCTCAACCTAGTAATGATAATGATGTAGAAGTTGAACTTGCTGTTGATCTTGATAACCCACAATCAAAGAATCAACGTTATGATAAAAGAGACTTTGTTGCTAGGAAACATGGTAAAGAAAGAGAACCATGGGTTCAGAAACCCATGCCTTTTCCTCCGAAACCATCCCAGAAAAAGGATGATGAGGATTTTGAGCGCTTTGCTGAAATGATTAGACCTATCTTTTTGCATATGCGATTAACTGATGTGCTCAAAACAAATCCTTATGCTAAGTATATGAAGGTTATCATTACAAATAAGAGAAAGATACCGGAAGCCAAAATTTCCACCATGATTGCTAATTATACTTTTAAGGGTGGAATACCAAAGAAACTTGGAGATCCAGGAGTACCTACTATACCATGCTCCATTAAGAGAAATTATGTTAAAACTGCTTTATGTGATCTTGGAGCTGGCGTTAGTGTTATGCCTCTCTCTTTATATCATAGACTTGACTTGAATAAGTTGACACCTACTAAAATATCTTTGCAAATGGATGATAAATGAACCGCTATACCTGTCGGTATTTGTGAGGATGTGCATGTTGTGGTTGCAAACGTTACTATTTTAACAGACTTTGTTATTCTTGATATTCCCGAGGACGATAGTATGTCTATTATTCTTGGAAGACCTTTCCTTAATACTGGGCTGTTATTGATTGCAACAAAGGCAATGTCACTTTTCATGTTAATGGTAATTAGCATACGGTACACTTTCCGAGGAAACAACCTCAAGTTTATAGTATCAATTCTATTGGAAAAATTCCATCGATTATATTTGGAGGTTTTGAATTTCCTCTCCCTAGTGTCAAGAAGAAATATGATATACTTATTATTGGGGATGTCCATATCCCCGTTGAGGTAACCTAGTGTTATTCAAAATTTCTCCGGTTCCATGTTAGTCGGAATGAGTTTGTTAACAAGACCTGATCAACCTTGTTAGTGGATTCCTTTTGATGAGCATGAGATGGATGAAACTAGAAGCACAACCGTCTGTACCGTCTTTATATTTTCTGTTATTTAGTAGAAATAAAGTAAAAATAGTATTTTTCTGTCTGTCCCCTGACTTATCCGTGCAATATAAAAATACCCCGAAAATAAAAGTCCTCAGAATGCCATGCCAATTTAATATGATTTTTTCGGAAATATTTGAGGATTTATAGTGCAAAAATCACCGCGGGGGCAGCTGCCACCTGGCCACGAGGGTGGAGGGCGCGCCCTAGGCGCGCCCCCCTTGCCTCGTGGGCCCACGGTGGCCCTCCTCCACTTATCCCTGCACCCATCTTCTTCCTCTGCCTCACACAAACCCGAAAAACTAACTCAAGCACGAGTTCCAGCCACTTTTGCTGTGATTTTCGATCTCTTTGCTCAAAGCACCTCTCGCAAAACTGCTTGGGGAGATTGTTCCTTGGTATGTGACTCCTTCGTTGGTCCAATTAGTTTTTGTTCTAGTGCTTTATTCTTTGCAAATTTGTGCTGCATAGGTGACCATGTTCTTGAGCTTGCATGTCAAATTTATATGGTTCCAAGTAGTTCTAATGCTTGATATAGGCTCTAGGCACTTGTAGGAGTAGTTTCTATCAATTTTATTGAAATTGGTTCACATTTGTTTGAAGTTACTAAAACTTTCAGAAATTTTTTCACAGGAAACAATATGTTTAGGAAGATGCTCCAAGGTGGTTCTTCAAGGAAGCAAGGTCC
Organism: Aegilops longissima; assembly: GCA_021605205.1. NCBI lineage: Eukaryota > Viridiplantae > Streptophyta > Magnoliopsida > Poales > Poaceae > Aegilops > Aegilops longissima. The sequence continues at coordinate 222,356,967 of CM038679.1, forward strand.
CAGGCTTGCAATGCGTGATGCTGACAAGGAACCACCAAGAGACGCTCTTGTGAGGCCCTGTATATGTCCTTTGGAAAATTTTATGGAGCAAGCGGGAATCAAAGAATAATATAACGCATTTTTGCGTAACGCTGATCTTGTGGACTTCGAGGCTGACAAATGCCCCAAGTATCATGATCTCACAAGTTCATTTGTGAGGAGGTTTGAATTTTCATCTTCGCGTAATTCTCCTTCAGTCATGTTTGACCTTTGTGACAAATCTTATACCATGGACTTAGAGGATTTCACTTTTGCTTGCAAACTTCCATCTTGGGGTAGTGTCAGGGATCCCCCTAAATCTGATTATAGAGACTTTCTTGCTAGTATAACTGTGGGGGAATCTTGAGATATAACGCAAGCCACTATAGGGAGCATTCACTTTCCTGCTGTACATTATTTTGGTCTCTTCATAGGTAGATGCATAAATGCTAAAGATGAAGCATGTCACATGTGTCCCTGATCTCAGCATTCTCAGGAGTGCTGTGTTAGGAGACCAATCTTATCATATGGGAGCCATTGTAGCTCGTAGGTTGCGTCATAATAGATATAATGGAGATTTCTTTGGAGGAATTTATGCAACCCGCTTAGCTTATTTTCTTGAGATAGACATTCGTGAGGGTGATATGGAGTTACCCCCTACTTATTTAGATTTTGATTCTATGGTTTCCCACCAGTTTGTTGAGAGGACTGAACCACCTCTCCAGTACCGACTAATCTTTAACAAATGGCATGTTGTCTGTATTACTCTTCCTGCTCCTGCCTTATTTGATTCTCAGACAAAAGGAAGATATGTTATTACCAGAGAGGAGGCAGATGAGTACGAGAGAAGAGCGGAGGCGGCCCGACGCCATGCTGCAGCTCAGGAGGCGATAGCCGCTGCATCGCAGTACGACCCCAGCTACACCTACGGGTATCCGCCAGGCTATCCCTGGCAATAGACCAACTTAGGCCAAAAGCCTAAGCTTGGGGGAGTACGTATTTCTCACCAATATTACATTTATGTTCACACACACACTCATTGCTAGATGTCGCTGCTCATACTCTTTCACTGTAATATCCATGCTAGTTTATTTTCTTTTTCCTGCTTTCTTCTTGTGTGTTCAATAAACCTTAAGAAAAACAAAAAAAATTAGTAGTAGTTTATTTTCCTGCTGTAGTAGTAATAATTAAAATGAAAACCCAAAAATATTTCCCGTTCTTCTTTTGCTTGTTGGGAGCTTTCCCGTGTAAATAGTTATTATTTCTTTTCTTTTCTTTCGAGGTCGATAGGAGAAGACCATGATTTAATTGTTGAAGTGGCTCTTATATGCATTATTGTTGATTTAACCAAGAGCCCATATTGCCTTGTCTTCTCCTGTTTATTGAATGCTCGCAGATTCCAGCTTAGTCCAATGCACGTGCACTCTTATTATTATTCACACCGTTCGGTCGTGCAAGTGAAAGGCAATTATGATGATATATGATGGACTGACTAAGATGAGAAAAGCTGGTATGAAATCGACCACTTTTGTTTTTGTAAATATGATGAGTTCATCGTTCTTGATTCAGCTTATTATGAATAAACATGTTTGCAATGACAATTAGAAATCATAGTTGCTCGTGCCATGCTTGATTAGCTATGAGTTATAATGGTTTACCTTGCATGCCAACATGCTATTAAAATGGTTGTGATGTGGTATGATGGGGCGGTATCCTCCTTTGAATGATTTAAGTGACTTGACTTGGCACATGTTCACGCATGTAGTTGAAACAAATCAACATAGCCTTCACGACATTTATGTTCATGGTGGATTATATCCTACTCATGCTTGTATTCAATGTTTATTAATTTTAATGCATGTTCATGACTGTTGTCGCTCTCTAGTTGGTCGCTTCCCAGTCTTTTGCTAGCTTTCACTTGTACTAAGCGGGAATACTGCTTGTGCATCCAATCCCTTAAACCCCAAAAGTTATTCCATATGAGTCCACCATACCTTCCTATATGCGGTACCTACCTGCCGTTCCAAGTAAAATTGTATGTGCCAAACTCTAAATCTTCAAATAAACATTCTGTTTTGTATGCTCGAATAGCTCATATATCAACTAGGGCTGCCCTTATTTTCCGTGTTAGGCGGGTTATTCTCAAGAGGAGTGGACTCCGCTCCTCACTCATGAGAAAATGGTTGGTCACCGGGATGCCCAGTCCCATGCTTGATGCAAACTAAATCAAAATAATTGCAAACAAAACTCCCCCTGGGATCCGTTGAATGTTGGAGGCACTCGTTGTTTCGAGCAAGCCATGGATTGATACTTGTGGAGGAGGGGGGTATAAACTTTACCATTCTGTTTGGGAACCTCCTATAATTTGTTCAGCATGGAAGATATTGTCATCTCTTAGTTGTTATGTTGACAATGAAAGTATGCTGCTCAAAATATAAATTATCTCTATTTCAAAAGCGAGCTCTGGCACCTCTACAAATCCCTTCTTCCCTCTGCGAAGGGCCTATCCATTTACTTTTATGTTGAGTCATCACCTTCTTATTAAAAGCACTAGCTAGAGAGCACAGCTGTCATTTGCATTCATTATTGTTAATTTATATCGGGTATGACTATGATTGGATCTCTTTTACCATGAATTACAATGTCTAGTCAGTCCTTGATCTTTGAAGGTGCTCTGCATTTATGTTTTGCGGTCTCAGAAAGGGATAGCGAGATACCATCTTGTTATATCACATTATGATTATTTTCAGAAAGTGTTGTCATCAAAGATTTATTATTATTGCTTAGTAGCTGATTATGTTATTGATATGAGTAAACATGAGACCTAGGAGTTATTGCAAATGTGGTTAGTTATGATCTTTGCTAAAAACCTGAATGCTGGCTTGACATAGGTACAACAACAAGAGCAAACAAAGTTTGTAAAAGTTTTTCATTTTCTATTTCAGTTTGTCAACTAAATTGCTTGAGGACAAGCAAGGGTTTAAGCTTGGGGGAGTTGATGCGTCTACGTCGTATCTACTTTTCCAAACACTTTTGCCCTTGTTTTGGACTCTAACTTGTATGATTTGAAGGGAACTAACCCGGACTGACGTTGTTTTCAGCAGAATTGCCATGATGTTGTTTTATGTGCAGAAAACAAAAGTTCTCGGAATGACCTGAAACTCCACGGGATGTCTTATAAAAAATAATAAAAAACCCTCGCGAAAGATGAAGACCAGGGGGCCCACACCCTGTCCACGAGGGTGGGGGCGCCCGCCCCCCCTTAGATCGCGCCCCCCTACCTCGTGGGCCCCCTGGAGACCTTCCGACGCCAACTCCAACTCCATATATTGGCTTTCGGGGAGAAAAAATCAGAGAGAAGAAATCATCGCGTTTTACGATACGGAGCCGCCGCCAAGACCTAATCTCTCTCGGGAGGGCTGAGCTGGAGTCCGTTCGGGGCTCCAGAGAGGGGGATTCGTCGCTGTCGTCATCATCAACCATCCTCCATCACCAATTTCATGATCCTCACCACCGTGCGTGAGTAATTCCATCGTAGGCTTGCTGGACGGTGATGGGTTGGATGAGATTTAGCATGCAATCGAGTTAGTTTTATTTGGGTTTGATCCCTAGTATCCACTATGTTCTGAGATTGATGTTGCTATGACTTTGCTATGCTTAATGCTTGTCACTAGGGCCCGAGTGCCATGATTTTAGATCTGAACCTATTATGTTTTCATGAATATATGTGAGTTCTTGATCCTATCTTGCAAGCCTATAGTCACTTACTATGTGTTATGATCCGGCAACCCCGAAGTGACTATAATCGGGATCACTCCCGGTGATGACCATAGTTTGAGGAGTTCATGTATTCACTATGTGCTAATGCTTTGTTCTGGTTCTCTATTAAAAGGAGGCCTTAATATCCCTTAGTTTCCATTAGGACCCCGCTGCCACGGGAGGGTAGGACAAAAGATGTCATGCAAGTTCTTTTCCATAAGCACGTATGACTATATACGGAATACATGCCTACATTATATTGATGAATCGGAGCTAGTTCTGTGTCACCCTATGTCATGACTGTTACATGATGAACCGCATCCGGCATAGTTATCCATCGTTGATCCGGTGCCTACGAGCTTTCCATATACTGGTTCTCGCTTATTTACTTTCCCGTTGTTACTGTTACAATCACTGCAAAAATACCAAAAACATTACTTTTGCTATCTTTACTTTTGTTACCATTACCACCACTATCATATTACTTTGCTACTAAACACTTTGCTGCAGATACTAAGTTTCCAGGTGTGGTTGAATTGACAACTCAGCTGCTAATTCTTGAGAATATTCTTTGGTTCCCCTTGTGTCGAATCAATAAATTTGGGTTGAATACTCTATCCTCGAAAACTGTTGCGATCCCCTATACTTGTGGGTTATCAGCAAGCCGGACTTCCTCTGGACGTCAACTCCAAACTCTTTGCGTCCATCGGGCTCGGTCATGTTCCTCCGAGCGAATAAGAAGGTATTCGCATGGGAACCAGATCAATTGGCAGGGATCCCAAGAGGCGTAATCGAGCACCTCCTCAACGTGTGCCCCAACGTACGCCCCGTGAAGCAGAAAGCGAGACGGCAGTCCACTGAAAAGCAGGCTTTCATCGTCCAAGACACCCGAAATCTAGAAGCGGCAGGGGTCATTCGCGAGGTCCGACACCCAGATTGGTTGGCTAACCCGGTTGTCGTGCCAAAGAAAGGGGGGAAGGAACGCATGTGTGTCGACTTCACCAACCTCAACAAAGCCTGCCCGCAGGATCCATTCCCGCTCCCTCGTATCGATCAGATTGTCGATTCCACTGCCGAGTGCGACCTTTTATGTTTCCTGGATGCCTTCTCTGGCTATCACCAGACCAAGATCGCGGTAGAAGACATGGAAAAAACGGCCTTCTTGACCCCGTGTGGAGTGTACTGCTACACATGCATGCCGTTCGGGCTGCATAGCGAACGCAGAGCGACCTTTCGGGTGCCGATGCACATCACCTTGGGTCCGCAGCTCGAGAGGAATGTTGAGGCCTACGTCGATGACATTGTGGTGAAGTCTCGGGAGGCCAAAACTCTGATACAAGACCTGGAGGAAACCTTCGCGAGCCTCGACGCAGTGAACTTGCGGCTCAACCCGGAGAAGTGTGTGTTTGGGGTCCCCTCGGGAAAGCTCTTGGGCTTCCTCGTGTCCCATCGGGGCATCGAGGCTAACCCAGAAAAGGTCAAGGCAGTCGAGGACATGAGCCCGCCGAAGACCCTCAGAGAAATGCAGAAGCTCACTGGGCGCGTGACCGTGCTAGGACGCTTCATCTCCAAGTTGGGGGAACGAGCGCTACCCTTCTTCAAGATAATGAAGAGAAAGGGCCCCTTTGAATGGACTGAAGAGGCCGACAAGGCATTCCAAGATCTCAAAAGGTACGTAACCAGCCCCCCGGTAATGGTGGCTCCGCGCCCCCAAGAGCCCCTGGTGCTCTACCTTGCAGCCACCCCCTACTCTGCCAGTGCAGCCCTGGTGGCGGTTAGGGAGGAGCGACGGACCAAAGCCGCGGCAGCTGCCCGGGTCAAGGCGAAGCAGGATCAAAGGGGCCTCACAGAGACCACTACCACAGCCAAGGAGGACCAGCTGCCGCAGGGAAGCGCACTCGGAACAGAAGATACCCCTCTCCCTGACAACAAGCCGCTGGGGGCTCCACTGTCTCAGGAGGCACTGCAGCCTCCAGAGGACGCCAACAACACCAACGCTCCCAACCTCGTCGAACACCCTGTGTATTTCGTCAGCCAGTGTTGCGGGACGCAAGGGCGCGGTACCCTATGCCCTAGAAACTCCTTCTCGCGCTCTTGGTGGCCTCGCGCAAGCTGCGGCACTATTTTCAGGGCCATCCCATCAAGGTTGTCTCGGCGTACCCCTTGGAAAGGGTGCTCAGGAGCCCCAACTCGGCTGGAAGAATCGCTGAGTGGAACATCAAGTTGCAAGCATTTCAGCTAGAATTCAGCACCACCAGAGTCATCAAGGGAGCGGTGCTAGCGGACTTCGTGGCGGAATGGACGGAGGCGCCGGGCCTCAAGGCTGATGAGGATCGATCGCTCTCCCCGGGAGGCGAGGCGCCGGACTGTTGGATCATGTACTTCGACGGGGCGTTCTCCAGACACGGCGCGGGAGCTGGCGCAGTGCCTATATCCCCTGCTCAAGACAAGCTCTACTACGCCGTGCAGCTCTGTTTCCAGCACGGAGAAAAGGTCTCCAACAACATAGCGGAATATGAGGGCCTGATAGCAGGCCTGAAGGCCGCTGCTGCCCTGGGAGTGAAGCGCCTTACCATCAAGGGTGATTCACAACTCCTCGTCAACTTCTCCAACAAAGTATACGAGCCAAGGGATGAGCACATGGAAGCCTACCTCGCAGACGTCCACTGGATGGAGAAGCAGTTCTGGGAACTGGAGTTGCAGCATGTGCCTCGTGGCACCAATCAAGAGGCTGATGACATCGCCAAACGGTCATCCGGGCGGCTACCTCAGGGGCCTGGCTCTTCGAGGAATGACTCTTTAAGCCCTCGGCAACGCCATCGCTGTCAAGAACAGTGCAGCCTCGGGAAGAGCTCCCCCAGCCGCCTGCCTCGGGAGCCCCGGTCTGTGGACCGACCTCGGGAGCGCGTCTGCTCCTAACACTGGAGCCTCAGGAGGGGTGCTGGATCATAGAGCTCCGGTGCTACCTGACGCAAGAGACTTTTCCGGAAAAGGAGGAGGAAGCGGAGCGTGTGGCGCGGCAAGCCATGACATACTGCATCTGGGATGGAGAGCTCTATCGAAAGCGACCAAATGATGTGTCCCTGTGTTGCATCTCCAGGGAGGAAGGGAAGGAGCTGCTGGCAGATATACACGATGGAGACTATGGGCATCATTCGTCATCACGGACCCTCGGTGGCAAGGCGTTCCGCAGCAGATTCTATTGGCCCATTGTGCTCAATGATGCCGTGGAGCTGGTAAAGGCTTGCGAGGCCTGCCAATTCCATGCCAAGCATATCCATCAGCCGGCGGGAGGTCTGCAAACTATACCCCTCTCATGGCCATTCGCAGTCTGGGGGCTGGATATACTGGGCCCGTTTCCTCGGGCACCAGGAGGCTATCGTTACCTCTACGTCGCCGTGGACAAGTTCACCAAGTGGGCTGAAGTGGAAGCCGTCTGCACCTTCCTCGCAGGTTCTGCGGTCAAGTTCATCAAGGGCATCGTGAGCCGGTTCGGGGTGCCGAACCGCATCATCACCGACAACGGTTCACAGTTCACCAGTAACCTCTTCAAAACATATTGTCCTAACCTTGGGATGCAGGTATGCTACGCTTCGGTAGCGCACCCACGGAGCAACGGCCTGGCCGAGCGGGCCAACGCAGAGGTCCTGAGGGGCCTCAAAACCAGGACATTCAAAAAGAAGCTGGAGGCCTGCGGCAAAGGCTGGTACGACAAGCTGCAGTAAGTGTTGTGGTCCATCCGCACAACCGCGACCAAGCCGACCGGCGAGACCCTGTTCTTCCTGGTCTATGGAGCTGAAGCAGTCCTCCCTCACGAGGTCAGACGTTATTCTGCATGGGTCCTGGCGTTCGACGAGGCGCAGCAGGACGCCATGCGGGGGACAGACCTCGTGCTGGGGGAGGAGCATCGTCGGGAAGCCGCTCTACGAGCGGCAAGGTACCAACAAGAGCTACGGCGATACCACTGCCGCAACATCCACCCCAGGACCCTCGAGGTAGGACACCTCGTGCTCAGGCGGGTTCTCTCCAGGGAGGGATTGCATAAGCTCTCTCCCATGTGGGAGGGCCCGTTCAAGGTTGTTCATGTTTCCAGGCCCAGCTCCGCGCGCGTGGAGACTCAGGAGGGGGTGCCCGTCCAGAACGCGTGGAACATCTAGCCTGTGAAGAAGGCGAACGCCTGTGAATCGTTGCGTTTTGGAAAAGGCCCAGAGCCTGTGAGGAAGGCGAACGCCTGTGAAGCGTTGCGTTTTGGAAAAGGCCCAGAGCCTGTGAAGAAGGCGAACGCCTGTGAAGTGATGCGTTTTGGAAAAGGCCCAGAGCCTGTGAAGAAGGCAAATGCCTGTGGAGTGTATCTTTCTGAGAAAGGCCCGGAGCCTGTGAAGAAGGCCAACGCCTGTGAAGCTCGCCTCCCGTGACACTCTCACGTAATAATGAGTTGGGGCTGTACACGCCCCAGAGTCTCAGGAGTGCCGGCCTCAGGCCCTGGGCTCCCTCCCACGCCCAGTGGCAGCAGTTAGCTCCGCGCTGGTGAGAAGACGTCGAAGACTAGATTAGGTGCCGGACGCGGCTCTTTTCATTCGCTTTCTGCAGTTGGCTTGTTCATTCCCATTTGAAGTTTTATTGAAGGTGTTGCCATCTTTGGCTTGCGACTCTTTGCCTTCTTCGCTCTCCTACCTTGATTTCTCTCGCGCGAGTCTCACGAGGGAGAAAGCTTGGCGCCTCATGAAAGTGTTTTCTACCCCTACTGTTTGAGGCTTCCCTAACCGAGTTCACTACGGGAGCACCCCTCCAGTCCGTGCCCCACGGGCACCGCGACGCGAACACAGGACCTGGGTCGGTCGCCTCCACGACTGAGGCCGGAAACTACCTCTCCTGACTAATTTTTGCTGGGCATGAAGCGTTCGACAAGACCTCGGCCTCGGGAGGCAAAGACCACGACAGGTCGCCCCCAAGCTAAGTAATTTCTACGCGCAGGCGTGTGGCACAGAGGCCTAATACAAAAATAGCGGAAACAGTACAATAATTAAACAGCAGCAGTCCAAGCATGCCCCCGTGGGGCCCTATACTACTGTCTCCCTGCGCAGGAAAAGGAAAATAACAAGACAGGCGCGGCTCGCTTGACACCAACTCGCGACGGAAGCTTGAACTGCCTCCGGAGTTCAAGCGGACTCCCTTTCGCGCTTCACCGAGGCGCGACGGTGGGCGGACCCGCTACCTCCCTCCAGACGGGCGCGGCGGCACGGAGGCTGGTCACGGCCACCGTTGGAGGAGCCGCCGTCAGAAGAAGAGTCGTCGGAGCTTGACGAACCCCGAGCACCGCCAACCACGCGCGCGCCGCCATCTTGATCCCGATCGTCGCCGGGGCTAGGCCCACGACCGCGGTCGTCGTCCTCGGGGCAGCACCCAGCGCAGCGAGCGTCTTCCCCGAACACCCTCACGTAGAGGGTGGCGTCGCCGTCATACTTGAAGTGCAGGGTGCACCGCTGGCTCAGACCCCGCGCGCGGGCAAACGTTTGCCAGCCGCGGGTCACGGCCACACTCCCGGCGGCGGAGACCTCCAGCGAAGCCCAGGAGGCCCGGCTGCAGCAACCATCCGCCTGGAGCCAGAGGCCGCCCGGGGCGCCGGCCGGAAGCTCACCTAAAAGGAAGCGGGGAAGCTGGAGCCAGGTACTGGTCGGCTCCGCCGACCATACGACAAACTCCGGCAGCACCTCTGTAAAAACATGGTTCGACGTATTAATCAGGGTATAAAGGAAACAGTTGATCTCCACTTTTGTTTGGACTTCACCTCATTTTTATTTTTTATCATCTGTATTCCCTCCCTGCTTCAGGCTGCCACACATGCTTTAGTCCAGCCTTCACACCGGGGGCTGTATTCGGCCCTGCACACTTCAAAGTCCGAACACCTATGGTGAACTCTTCGGCATCCCGGATACTGCATTATATGCATTGGCTCTGGATCATGCCCTTGGTCTATAGTTGGGTTGCCCGGCTCCTGTGCTTACCACCTTACGTTTCGCTCGTTCGGCTAAGGTAGTAAAGGGAGAACTACTGCGATTTGATTTCCAGTTCGTTCGGTCAAGTACCTTGGTAGAGAAAGCCGAAAACTGATTGTCATGATAGGCGAGAGCTGGTCGGCAATTCGGTGACTTAGTATTATATTACATATCGTTAGCGATTCACCCCGTGTTATACGAGGGGCTGGTAATCATCCGGCCACGTGGAAAAGGAACCGTAGTCCAGATAGCTGCACACGCTACAGGAGCTGGTACTTAGCTCTACAGTCAAACTCCCATGGCTAAGTGAAAGTAATGAAACGACATAGTCTGGTTGCATGGTTCAACTCGCGGACACCTCCTTTATGGACAAAGACATTGGATAAAGCGTGCTCATGCATTATGCCAAACACCCCGGTAGCATCTACATGGGGACTGAAGCCGACGACTGGCAACTTTCAGAAATACAACAATAAACGGCCGCACAGGAGGAAAAATGCTTGAAATAAAAGGCGCAAGCATAAATATATCACAGCATGGGTTACCACTTAGTTTGTACAACCCGGACACATCTAATCAAATATTACGTCCTCTGAACATTGGCCCTCTATTATTCCGGCCCCTTCCAGGACGTCGACGAAGTACCTCTCCGGCTTCCGATGATGTTTTCCTTCGGGCAGACTTTCGGTCGTAACGTCGGTGGCCTTGATCTTTGCCCATTGCATCTTGACATGGGCGAAGGCCATCAGGGCACCCTCTATGCAGGCCAAGCGCTCCATAGCATCGATCCGCGGCAGTGCATCAACCAGCAGCTTCACCAAACCGAACTATTACGTCCTTCATGGCCAGGGCTACCACCCTATGCAGCTCTATCAGCTGCTTCAGCTGGTCGTTCAGCAGCACCGGGTGTTCCGGCACTAGATAGTGCAACCAGAACAACTTCTCGGTCGAGTTCCCCTCCTGATCTCGGAAGAACTATGCGGCATCCGCAACACTCCTCGAAAGATCTGAGAATGTACCTCTAACCACCAAACATACTTTGCAAAAGAAAGGCCTTACCATCCGCTATCTGCCTCGCCTGACGAATCTCTTCACGAGCACTTTGGGTCTCGTTCCGCACCTCTTTGGCATCTTGGAGGGCCTTGGCAAGCTGGGATGATTGGGACGAAGTCTTCTGCTCCAATATGTCGCATTTGCGGATGGCATCCTTTAGCTCCTGCTCGCCTTCGGCCACCCGAGCTTCATGTTGGCGGCGGGAAACTTGTTCGGCTTCTAGTTCAGCAACCACTTTCTTAGCGGCTGCCTTATTAGCCTCCGCTGCTTTCTTGGCTTGGGGCAAGGGCGCCTTTGAGGGTCTTGACCTCGGCTGCGCCATCTGTAAAGCATTCTAGGAGTTAGCCTATCAATATACATATCACTTTTGCTATGTAAGTAAATTCCTTTTTAACATCATACGCATACCTTGCGTCTCGTCGAACCGCTTATTAATGCGGTCGATTTCCTCATCGGCTACCTGAAGCTTACGATTGAGTTCGGAAACTTCGGTGGCCTGGCCAGTTGCCGCTAACAGGGAAGCCTGTTAAAATAATAGCACAACATGTCAGTCTCCTGATTGTTATATGGATCCTCTAACCGGTTTTTCCTAAACCGTACAGAGTCTCACGGGCTACTGTTTATATACAGGTTTATTCTTCCGTATGAATTTTTTTAGAACATTACATCGCATAACTCAAAGCCTGTCAGTAGGCTGGTGTATTCTTTGTTCAATCTGCTTTTAGAAGATTGAACCTTATCCATCACCACACCCTTCAGGGTGCGGTGCTCCTCCACGGTGGAAGCACGCTGTAGTGCTTCCTCTAGAGTGTTGGGCACCATCGGATTAGTGGAGGCCGCCGATGGAGCTGATGCTCCTCCTGACTCTTTCGAAGGGGGTTGCTTATCCGATCCCGGAGCCGCGTTGGTCTCCGAAATGGTGTTCGGCTGGGGCCCGTATTATTGGGGCTCTCTTCCGTCGGTCTTCATAGGATTTGCCTCCCCCAGATCTTCGGCGACCGAGGTATTAACCTCAGGCGCCTCCTTGATGGCCTTGTTCGCCCCCCTCGATTAGGAGAGGTCCTTCGGGACGACACCTCGGTGTCCTCCATGGTGATAGGCAAGGCGGCTCGTGGCGGCGTCTAGCTCTCCGCCATCTCGGGCGATAGAGAGTTCCCCTCCAATAATAGAGTGTGCGGGAGCTCGAGGGGAGGGCTTAAAGGCAAATAACAAAATAACTTATATGATGGAAACAGCAAAACAAAAGAGAAACAAGTAAGTTTCTGAATAGTTATGACTCGGCCATGGGCTTTGGCCTAGGAGGTTTCTTACGGACCTGTTGAGAATCCGAGTCCGAACTGTTCGGGAGGGTCATCTTCCATATTTTGGGCGCCTCCCCCTTCGGTTCTTCGGAGGCCGCCCTCTTCTTCCTCCTCGAGTTATGAGGAGTGTTGCCTTCCACTTCCTCCTCTTCTTCCACGTCTCCGTCACGGGAAGAGAGGGCTTCGGTCTCTCCGGACACTATGTCCGAAGGACCTTTGTGGCGGGGGCCGCCCTTGGCCTCCTCGCCCTTCGTCTTCTTGGCCTTCCACTACTAGGAAAAGGCTTATACATAGAAGTTTACCAGTAGCGCGTGTTAGGGTCACCACGCTACTGATAAGTACCACTAGCGTCTGTTATAAAGCGCACTACTGTACAGCTTAGCAGTAGCGTGGGTTTCTAGCGGGCACGCTACTGGTAAGTTAGCCTCAACACACCCCTCGGCCAAAAAATAGTAGCAGCGTTGGTACTCTAACCAGTGCTATAGTTTAGAAAATAGCAGTAGCGCCTGTCCACCAAGAAGCGCTACTGCTACTTCTTCTATGTGTAATCTTTTACCAGTAGCGTGGGTTTTGGACAAGCGCTATAGCTTTACTTACCAGTAGATATTTTGGCTGGCACACATAGTAGTAGCACGCTTTGGTGCCCCGCACTACTTCTATGGTCGCGAGCCAAAATATCTGCCACCTTTCCCCCCTCTTCTTCCTCCCCCTTTCTTTCTCCCCCTCCCTCTTACACTTGCTTGTTCTTCAATGCTTCCCTCTTCTTTGCCCCTCCTACCCCCCTCCATTAATGTCGTCCCTCCTTTCTCTTCCTTTCTTTTGCCCCTCCTCCCCTTCTCTTCTTTGCCCATCCACCACCCCCTCCATTAATGCCCTCCCTCCTTCCTCTTCATTTCTTTCGCCCTTCTCCCCTTCTCTTCTTTGCCCCTCCACCGCCCCCTCCATTAATGCCCTCCCTCCTCCCTCTCATAGCTCTCTCTCTCTCCCTAGCTAGTTGGAGCTATATTTATGTAGATACCTCACTATCTAGAGCTACAAGCTAATTATAAGAAGGTGCTCGATATCCCTCTCGACAAATAGGTGAGCAAAAACAGAGTTGTGCAAGAATGGAAATATGTGTGTTTGCGATTAGGACCAAAACTATGTGCGATATAAATATACCGAATTGTGTGTGGCATGTGAGTGACATGAGTTGCCTATGTTTTGCCGAAATGTCGATTCAATTCTGTTTTGGTGAATTTTGGGCAAACTCAATATGTCCTATGTTTAGAGAAGGTCATGCCGAATTTTTGTATGAATTTGATCCATGCATGCATATATACGTGGTTATAATATTTTCTCCACACGCAGGTGATCATGAAGGTCATTGGAAGGATGGTGGAAAGATACTGGCAATCCGCTATGGACGACATGTATGAAAAATGACTGAAGGATGTTTTATGTCCGTGTCAAAAATGCAATGGAATAGTCAGGTTCGACCCCTTTGAGGGTGGCACATTCAAGGCGCACCTGCTCATGCATGGTTTCATGCATGGCCATACTCGATGGATAAGTGATGATGATGATGATGAGGATGTCGACGGGGCAAGAAATAACAACATGGGGCCACCAGACAAAGAGATGACCGATTATGTGCCCGAAGAGGAAGACGGCCTCGGAAATGTCGATGGCGAAGAGGCAGTTCAAGGCGGAGAAGACGCGGACACGCTGCCGTCTTCGTCACTACTAAGCTCATCCATGCGGGACCCACATGTTCGAGACCCGCTTCGCAAAAAGACGACTAGAGATAGAGCTGCTTCTAGAGAGGAGGCCAAACTGGCGCAATTGGAGGTAGACTCAATGACTCCTTTGTATGATGGTTGTAATTCCGAGGTGACCCGCTTGAGTTTCACAATAGAACTTCTAAACACGAAGGAAAAAACAAATGGACAGATACAAGCCTGGATGAGCTTCTGAAGTATCTAAAGAAGGTTCTTCCCGCGGGAAGCCTGTGTCCTACTAGTGTTGAGGAGGCAAAGAAAATCGTGTGCCCTCTTGATCTGCCACATATTAGATATCACACATGCATTAATGATTGAATCATATATCGGAACGAGCACGCGGAAAAAACAATCTGTCTAAAGTGCAATGCTTCACGATATAAAAAGGCTGGGAAGAAAGCTCCATAGAAAGTTGTATGGTACTTTCCGATCACTCCGCATCTACAGCGGCATTTCATAGATCCTAAGGAAGCAAAGCTTATGCGCTGGCATGCGGAGAGGGTTAAGCCAGATGACGAAGATGACCCGAAGCAGAGACACCTCGTAGATGCTAACCAGTGGAGAGCATTAAATGCTGAATTTGATTTTTTTCGCAAATGATCAAAGGAACGTTGTGCTTGGTGCTAGTAGTGACGGCATGAATCCATTTGGCAACTAGAACACCAATCATAGCACATGGCCCGTGTTTGTATGGATGTACAACCCCCCCTGGTTGTGCATGAAGGAAAAATACATACACATGATTATGCATATCCAAGGGCCGAGACAACCGGGAAATGATATAAATCTGTATCTCGGGTTACTGAAAGAGGAGCTACAGACCTTATGGACAACGTTGGCCAAGACATGTGATGCAAGCAAAGGAGAGTATTTCTACATGAGAGCCGCGCTGATCACGATGGTGCAGGACTATCTCGGTTACGGCTATCTCTCCGGCCAGGTGTGCCACGGATATTGCGGATGCACAAGGTGCATCGATGATACAACCTCTCTGCAGCTATCGAAAGATGGCGGGTCTTCGAAAATTGTGTACATGGGGCATCAAAGATGGCTCGAGAAAGATGACCCGTGGAGAAAGCATGGAGATCTATTGAATGGTAAGGCTGAGCATTGAGGTCCTCCACATAAGCGTAGCGCTGTAGAAATATATGAGTTATTGAAGAACTGGGAAGAGTGCCCCTCACCAGGAAAGACGAAGAAAAATGCGTCGGAGCCCCTGCTGAAGGTATGGAAGACGAGATCTGTTTTCTAGGACTTGGAATACTGGCCCATACTCGACACACCTCATAGCCTTGATCAAATGCATATCACAAAAAATATCCTTGAGGGTTTGCTTGGAACATTGATGAACATGCCGGAGAGGACCAAGGATGGGCCGAAGGCAAGAAAAGACTTGGAATTTTTGAATATCAGGAAAGATCTCCAAATGCCCGGTAAAAGGTCCTCAAAGGAGACCGAGACGGAGACGGAGATGGAAGATAGGGGCAAAAAATTAAACAAGAAGGAACAACAATATTGCCCCCCCTCTTGCTTCACCTTAGATCCGAAGGAGGTCGATCAATTGTTCAAGTGCCTTTCCGGAATCAAAGTTAGTTCCGGATACTGTGGAAGATAAGCAGATATCTGGACACTAAGAAAAAAGGTTCAATGGGATGAAGTCTCACGATTGTCATGTGATCATGACGTAGTTACTCCTGGTTGCACTTAGAGGGATTATGGACACACATGTGCGTGAGACGCTTAATGACCTATGCCACTTTTTTGATGCTATCTCTCAAAAGTCGATCAGTGTGAAGCAACTCCATAGGTTATAGGAAGAGATCGTTGTCATACGGAATGAGCTAGAGATGCACATCGTGGACGACATCATCGACCTAGAGCCGACATTCCTGCACAGCATGATGCCGTTCGAGAGGATGAATGGCGTCATCAAAGGATTTGTTTGTAACATGTCCCGTCCAGATGGAAGCATAGCCCAGGGATATCTTGTAGGCATCGGAGACCCTGTTATTGGTTTGCCCGTCAACAAGCATTGTGGAAGGCTCAAAGGCAAAGGTCACACCAATGGTCATAGGGATGTGAATGTGTTACGCTCGGGCCAACAAAACAACCTTGACAGGGCAAACTTAGTAGTGCTACAACACCTATATGTGCTAGATGATTTCATGACACTGCACAAAGAGACCATCGCAAAGAAGTATCGTGACCGTGGGGTGCACAGGACGGACACAAAATTTATTAGAGAGCACAACTCCACTTTCTTGCGTTGGTTCAAAGAGTGAGTTGTGGCTAATCCCCCAGAAGAGGGTTGTCCAAACAGAACGCTCATATACGCCTTAGCACATGCCCCCTCGACCAACCTCGCGACTTATCAAACATATGATATCAACGGATACACGTTCTACACACAGGAGAAAGATATAAACAGTGATGACCAAAACTCAGGAGTGATGATGGAAGCCATGACCGAGAATGTAATTGAAAGATATTACGGAAGTGTTGAAGAGATATGGGAGCTTAACTACTCTGGATTGCATAGCGCGACGATGTTCTGTATCAGATGGGCGAAGAATGTACAGAGAGAAAACCGACATTTCACTACCATTTGTATACCTGACTCCGACAGCGGTACCATCAACGCCATCGCCTAAAATGAGCCATGGCTACACGCTGAACACGTGACACAATGTTTCTTCATAACTGATCCGAACAATCCCAGCCGTGTTGTCGTGAAGAGAAGCAAAAGGAGCATCGCCGGAATGGATGGAGTCACCAACAAGGAAGAATATGACCAGTACGGTGATCCGATGAGGGAAGATGATGCTGATGACGATGAAACATAGGTCAAAAGAAGAATGAAGAGTCACGACCATGGGCTCAATTATTCGACAATGAACAAAAGAGGGAAGACGACCAGTCTAAAGCGTCGTCGTCGCCCAAGATGACAAACTAATCCACAATTTTTGTGTGTGTTTATTTTGTATACCGCCGTTAGCGGTCAAATGATGTAATATATATTATACTAATTATTATCCGGAGGGTAACAGTGGTATTGGTCCAACAACAGACCAAATTTACGGAAGGAAAGTGCAAAAGAAATATAAGAAATAGAAAAGTGCAAACGAAAGAAAAAGAAAAAGAAAAAGAAAGGAAGTTTTACAAAATGAAATGAAAGAAAAAGAAAAAGGAAATAATAAGTTGTGGAAAATGAAATAAAGAAAAATAAAAAGAGAAAGGAAGGAAGTTATTTGTGGAATATGAAAAAGAAAAAGAAAAAATAAAAATAAAAAGGAAGGAAATTTGTGGAATATGAAAAAGAAAAAGAAAAATAAAAAGAAAAAAGAAAAATAAAAAGAAAAAAAAGAAAGAAAAAATAAAAAGAAAAAGAAAAGTTAGTAGTAGCGCGTTTTGGCTTGGGCAGCGCTATAGCTAACTTAGCTATAGCGCGTTTTGCGAAGACGTGCTATAGCTAAGTTGCCTAAAGCATTGGTCCGCTAGCTCCTATCTCTTTCCTCTCTCTGACTCTCGCCGTGCGCTCATCGATCCCCTTTTCTCTGACGCCACCGCCGACGCCGCATCACCCACGCCGCCGCCGACGGAGGACTCGACCTCGCGCTCCTGTACGGCCCCGCGCACCGTCTTCCTTCCTCTCCTAGGCTCCTCGCGTGCCGCAGCTGCCGGGCTCCGTGCGATGCCGCTGTCTCTCCTGTAGCCCGCTGCCGCTGCGCCCTAGGATGGCTTCCGTGCCGTAGCTTAGCGTCGACGCGGGAGTCCCTGGTGCCTCCACCCCATCCCTGAAATTAACTTCAGATTTCGACTTTTGCAGATCGACTCCGACCCCCTCATCCCCGACGACGAGCCCCTCAGCCCCGGTGACCCTGACACATGGTGAGCCACCCCCTCCCTCTTCTTGATCCTTATCAGAATAGGTAGCTAATTTGATAGCATAGCAGTCTCATTTTTTCTGAAATCAACTTGAAGCTTCTTGCATCTTAATTTTGCATTGAATTTATTTATCATACTTAGCCTCATTTATAAATCAGAAACTGAAACTATTGAAACTTGGAACTGAAAATAAGTGGTGATCAATTTCTGTTTTTTCAGCCACTTAAGATTAGTGGAAACTGAAGATTGTTTTTGGTATTAAGCCACAAGTAGTTGTTGTATTGGCAGCAAGTAGTTGGCAGAAAGTATTGTTAGTGAAAATATGCGGTGATCAATTTGGATTTCTGTTTTTTGTATTAGCCACAAGTAGTTGTTGTATTGGCAGGAATGCTTCATTCATTGATATGTTTTTTTTATATGCTATGGGCAGTAGCCTGATATTTGTAGTTTGCGGTTCTTAAAATGAAATGCAATTGTTGTCTATTGGAGTCCATTTGGTGGCTCCATTGCATTCTGCTAGTGTTGGCACATGGTAGTGAAAAGCTACTTCAGGACATAGTGCTTATTGTCATTTGCAGGGAAACCGATTGCGAGTGACCTATGTTTTGCCTAAAATGTTCCTTCATTTCCATTCCGGCAAATTTCAGGCGATCTATATGTGCACTTTCTAGCAAAGGTCATGTCGAAATTATCCGTGAATTTCGGCATGACTTATGCTAGAAAGTTGGACAGATCGAGTGCTCGAGATTTGTCGCAACGGGAATGAAACGACATTTCCGGCAAAACAAAGGTCACTTTTTTTCATTATTCCCTTTATTATATAAAGCTCGATAATTAAGCGACTATGACATTGAACCCTAGGAAACATGACTGACACCGATGAGGCCGGAGGTTCTCAGTCCCAATTAGGTCGAGCACACGCCTACCTAGACTTTCTAGCGGATCAGGAGAGACAGCAAGCTGGGACTGAGACTAGCGCTGATGATGATGGTGGTGGCGCCGGTGCCGACAGTAATGCCACCAACGACACCGGCACTGAGACTGCGCTGATGATCTTGCTAACTGCAGCACCGAAGGTGGGACCTCCCAAGCCAGTGAGAGAAAGAAGGAAAAGAGGACACGACGCCCAAATGAGCTCGGCACAGGAAGACTCGTGGTCACAGCGGTGCACCCTGGCGAGTGGCAGCGTGTTACGGCAACCAACTAGCTTGCATCCTACGGGATACAGCTAACATGAACACCACAAAAATACGGAAGAATGAAAATTTGAAGAAACTGCTCCTAACTATGTTGCACGCAAGATTCCTGTTCCCTGGTCGGAATGACGATGTCGACCCATTGGATGATGATGCCATGAAAAAAAATCAACAACAAAGCCCTAGGGATGTTCAGCAATGCATTGAGTGCTTGGAAAACTAGAGTGAAAAAGGCGATTGAAGTAGACCAAGAAACCTATGACGAGATTGTTACAGACAATCCGAAAATTATGATAGATAACTTTGAAAAGTTCAAGGAGACTTGCAATGAAGAAGCTACCAAGGCAAGGTCGGGGAGAGGCAAGCAACTGCAGGCAAAGAACATGGGGAACCACTGCCTTGGATGTCGTGGTTACACGGGAAAGACGCCCGTGTGGGCTAAGGAGGACGCAGAACGTGAACGTCAGGGGATCCCAGACCCATTGGCTGAGTTCACCGACCAGCAGGAGCACGACTTCATCAGGGCCCGATTCTCGTGTCCCCCCAAAAAAAGATTTTCTTCACCGACGGGCCGACTAGGAATTTCATGAGATTACTGGTAATTATCCTTTTACCACCTTACATATTAGCTTCTAATCAATGAAGTCTACTACATTCTAGTCGCATTCGTAAATGATTCAGGGTACATTTTGCAGAGAGAGCAACACAAGCTTGCGGCCGAAAGCGTTGACTCAGTCATTGTCGAAGTACAAGTGGGACACTCCTTTCAACCAGGCCATGAACATAATGATGGGACACCCGCCTAGCCAGCGGCCGCAATATGGACATGTGCATGGCACTGGGGATGGCGCCACATGGAAGTACTATTATAACAAGGACCACAAGGCCAAAAGACAGAGAAAGAAGTTCAGTCAAGTGACTATTGACGAGAAGGTGGCGCGGGCGATGGAGAAAGCAAAAGCTAAGACCAAAGCTGAGATAATCGCTGCCTATAGAAATGATATGGTGGCTGCCTTTACAAGCTTGATTCCAACTGTGGTCACATGGGTGCAACAAAATCCAAATGTGCCACCAAGTGATTTTCCCATGCCCAGCTTCACCAGGAGCAACTCAATGAACACCGCACCCATACCCGTACCTAGTATGGCAACCACTTTGCACCTCCTCCAAAGACTGCTCCTGCACCCAGCTCTCACAGCAGCCCTA
The DNA here is from genome assembly GCA_021605205.1 of Aegilops longissima. NCBI lineage: Eukaryota > Viridiplantae > Streptophyta > Magnoliopsida > Poales > Poaceae > Aegilops > Aegilops longissima. The sequence continues at coordinate 222,377,141 of CM038679.1, forward strand.
GCTCCATCTCTGGCTTTAATGTTGAGCCGTCGACATTGGCTGAGCTCGACGCCCTCACGGTAAATACGCGTCGCACCCTCATCAACTCAGCTAATTAATTAATCTTCAGTTGCCGTTCTTTTTGGATCTCTGACGCCGCACGTATATGTCTTTGTAGGCCGACTCCACTCTGTGCACCCTCCTTTACTACATGAAGGCCGGGTTGGTAGACATGGGGAAGGGTACTATAGTGAAGCCTAAGGATCGATTGTTTCACTGCCGGCAGATGCCTGATAACGCCTTAAGGGTCTCCGTGGCTAGTGTGAAAGTGGGCTACGAGGGTTTCCCTCGTCCGATACAAACTGATGGAGAGGATGACGAGACCCCCATGCACCTTGGCTAATACAAAAATTGGCCGATCTCGTGGCCGAAAAATCTTCTTCGTGTCGAGGTGTCCGGGAGCACACCAACGGGACCTCAGGAAGGTATGACCACAACAACACCTACACAAGTACAACCATCGTCTGTGCTACTTGCTGAGATCGAGAGACATGAGGAAGGAGGGCCAACCATTCTGGCAGATGATGCCATCTGCCCCATGGAAGAGAATATGGATCATGACATGGAGGAGGCTGATGACCCTCTCCAGTATCTCAACACTGCCTTTGACAACGAAGTAACAATAAGTCAACCATATGAATATGAGATGACTGTACCAGAGCCGGAACATCCTCGGGAGTGCAAGAAGTTTTTGTTCATGCAATCCTTGCAGGACACGCTTCCAGATGCCGGCTCCACCCAAGCTCAACTGATTAGCCAGAGTCGTCCAATGCTGAGCCCGGCAACACTAGGGGTGGTGCTCAGGGAGGGTCTGACAGACCCACCAGCACCTGAGCCCACCTAGAAGAAGCAGAGGAAGAGACCAACGGCAAGAAAATCCAATAAGCTGGCAATGTTGGTTATAGCAGCCAGCCGCCTTCGACCAAGGTTGACAGTGTACCGATGAAACATGCGCCATTAATCCATGTCACGGGAGAGCCAATGGTACCGGCGAATGCACTAGCTGCAATAGCAGGTGATCTCAGGACACTCCATGACCATGTGCTTTCGATAGAGAGAAGCCTCCTAGCCTCGGATGATCCAGGATACCCACTTTATACAGTTCATGTCCCAAGAAGTTGCAAGATGTACATACACACATGCCCCGCGGACCTCTTCTTCCTGAGGTTTGATTGCATCTTCTAGATGTTTCAAATGAGGACACTCGATTTTACGTTCGTCCGCCTGTATGCGCTGCACATGAACTACATCCTCAGGAGAGAACAACATCAACATTGTTCTCAATCTCGCACGTTGTATCATCGTTCTCAATCTCGCACGTTGTTCACTGCACCATCTATTCTAGATCTCTCATGAAGTCCCTATCACACACACTATGACTCGCTTCCCTTGAGTCTTCATACATAGGCCACTCTCGAACAACATCAACATTGTCTCCCTATCTATATGCCACTTATGCACACAAACGACCCCTTTCTCCCCCCCTCTCTTCCTCTCTCTCTCCCTTGCTATCTCTCTCTCTCGCTCGCTCTCACACCCCTCTCCCACACACACTCGATGTCTCTTCCAAATAGTCTGCTCCCCGCCCGCACCCAATCTATCCAGCTACTACACATGCCTTTGTCTCTCTTTGACACACATGTCACACCATTCCCCCTTCCCTATACTAGGTTTACATCATTGGTAGTGTCTCTTCTCCACATACACACACTCCCTCTCACACACACGCGCGCGCACAAACACACACAGACATGCACAAACACCCATCTATCTGGATCCTTATTTTAAGACATACACCCTTGCATATTCTCTCTAACTTTAGGTATGTATATATCCCCTCTCTCTAGCTCTGATGCACACCAAAATTCTCCATATCTCTAACTCACACATCTCTCCCCATGTCCGCATGTGTATCTCACACACTCACTCTCTGATTATGTCTATGTGTCTCCATGTTACACAACAGAAAGCCCCATGCACATGTCTCTCTTTATCCTCCACACACAAAGACACAAAGAATCTCTTATCGTTGCCTCAGTATCTACACATATCACACACGCATGCTGTCTCTCTCTCGCACACCCGCTCAACAAAGGTTTTCCTATGAATAACTTACCGTGTATTCATCAACTGTCCTGGCAGTACGACAAACACGAGACGCGAAAAAGAATAAATCTACACGTGCGTAGCCCACATAGTATGACTACTAGGATTAGAGCAAGTCGAAAGCGCGCCGCTGTCACCCCCTCCTTATCGGCGACGGGAAAACCTTTGTTTTGCACAGTCAAGAAATCATTGTGCTAAGGCCCCAAATGGTGAGCCGTTGAATAGAACGTAGATCCAAGTTTACGGAAAAAGTTATCGATAATTTGTTTGTGTCTCCATACTTATATTTCTTCACTTATAAAAATACCCGAGTTGGTGATGATGGTACGCCTACCATCTTGCAATATAGACCGTCTGATCTATGTCTGACGGATAGAAATTAAACTAAAAGATACCCGCACCTCTCTCCACATTTGTAGACAATGCCTTACCTCATTAATCCTTATCTCCAACAACCTCATTGTAGAGCAATTAAAAAGGGAAGCCTATGGAACAAACTGGCATGGTAGTCGCTGCCGGCGTCGTCCATCCCCATGCCTCCGCTCAGTCCGACCACCAATCACCACCACGCCCCACTCCTCCTCATCTTATCTCTCCTCTTTCTCAAGATATCATTAGTTTTTACACATGGGATTACTCCCGCATGGGTCAATCAAAAAAGGTGTTTTATAAAAAAATGCATCTTGATGTTCCATGCAATGCACGGACATCTTGCGAGTACACCTACAGAAGACTTAGTTGGTGATGATGGTGTGTGTGCCATCCGTCATTTCTGACCATTAGATCTACATCTAACCACTATGAGGTAAGTTGTTGCCTTTTCTCACCAACATCCCACTTCTCTACCAATTTGCAGTAAAACTCATAATTAGAATCTGAAAACCAACCACATCCCACGCTCACCTCACCAAAACAGCCCAAGGAATATATTCTGATTGAAACATAATAAATATCTAGTGATATATGTATATGAAAAATAGAGTGTTTTCTATCAAGTTTGTGAATAAGTATTAATCTAATTTTGATCCGCTCAAACGCACGTGAACATTGCTAGTATTCCCAGCCATGCAAAAAAATGCTAGTATTTCCATAGTTTTGAGTTTTCCATCAAGATATTAGTCACTCATGGTTGATACATACTTTCAGTTACGCACACATAGGCACTATGTAACAAGCCGTGCTTATTGGCTTTAAAAGCTTAACTTTCACTCCTACTTACAGTATGTAGAGTATTTAACAAAAAACTACCACTTTCAACCAGCACTGGGAAGAAACTATCATACAAAAAATAGCAAAAACATACCCAAAATTTCTTAATCGGTGCCAAAAAACTACTACCTAGTGCCGATTAGGCTCGTTTAAACCCGTTTTTGATAGGGTTGGCCCACAGGTCCGTGCTGATGAGGCAGCTTAAACCAACACATTTTGTTTGACCGTTGACATGAGGGACCCACATCTGACCTTATATTATGTTCTTCCTCCTCAAATCGTTATTTTTCCTGAACATTACTTCAAACAGTATTGATGCGTGTACGCCGGTGGTGCCGGTGATGAGCGAGTTGGCCGCCGCTCCACCGTACGGGCTGGACGCCGCGCTGGCCTCCGCACGGGTTGGTTGGCTGGACCGAGCGTGACTCACGCACGAGAAAGCTGCCGCACTGGCCTTCGCTCGAGCCAGATGGCTGGCCTTAGCGCGGTGCGCGCAAGCAAGCCGCCGCACCGCCGTGCCAACCAAGCTAGCAAACCTGGCAGACAAGCAGCTCGATGCATCTAGTAGGGTGTGTGCTATCTTGGCTAGCTAGCGACCGCGAGCGCCGGATATACCTGGCATCCGGGCTGCCACAAGATGGGCTCCGCACCGCCGGCGGATTTGACCTCGCCTTTTGCCGGCGGCGGTAGCTGCGTCCCATGGCCGAGGATGACTAGGTGGACGGGCCGGAGGTAGGAGTTCACTCGGGATTTTTGTCCAGACTGACATGTAGGTCCCACAAGTCATGACGCCTAACATGTCGGTCGAATAGAAGGCGTTTAATTAAGGGGCGACATGGGTTGAAGCATGCCTATAAAGACACTTTGTAGAGTAGTCGTTTCTTGGTAGGGTTGGTTGGTAAGGGCATGTACAATTGTTGGTAAGTTAGTCTTATCATAACTCTGCCACGTATGCATGTGGCACTAGTTTCTTGGCATTATTAGTGGTTTCTTGGTATTATTAGTGGTTTCTTGTGAGGAACAATGTACTAGCGACAACATGCGACTCTAGGTTGCGTTGTACTCCAACGAGTACTACTAGTGGTCGCGGGAGTGTATAGCTCATTTTGTGGGTTCGATCCCGACCGAACACACGGTGGCCTTTTTTTAAATAGTAACATCGCTGCGAGCCTATATTGTACACTGGTAGTTTGACTTTTTAAGTCGAACGGATGTGTCGCACCACAATCTGGGTGCACTCAATCGCCCAGCCACGTGAATGGGTTTCCCTCCAATCATATCGAGGCTCGCATACTAGTGTAGTACTCCTATATATCAATTCACACCATGCAAAGTTTCTCGCCTGCGTGCTCGCCCTAGCCGCACCTCGCTTGCAACTTCCTCATCAGTAGCATATTTGAACTAGCGCCTCCGAATTAAGGTTGAGGAGCCAGAAAAGCCTAGCGCGACATTGGGAACTGTGCAATATGGCTCTATACGTAAAGTGCTAGTACTCTACTACTCTGTAGCTTGTGGTGCTGCACGCATGGACTTCACTCCATTATCGGTTCTTTAGAAGAAATTCCTCTTGACGTATTTTTTTGTTTTTAAACGGAGGCAGAAGCTTTGCCCCATCTCATTCATAAAGAAGGAACTACTAACAAAGTTCGACGAGATCCATTACACCTCCACAAATGGAAGCAAAAAGCCTAGTCTCGCTGTATCAAATAACTCAAATGTTCTGCCCCCGCAGTAACCATCACTGATAAACAGGTTGCTAGTGTGTGCGTGAGAGGAGCGGCTGAGTAGGCCAGCTACGCGCTTGAATAGAGCATGGAGAGTACCTGATGACCCACAAGTATAGGGGATCTATTGTAGTCCTTTCGATAAGTAAGAGTGTCGAACCCAACGAGGAGTAGAAGGGAATGACAAGTGGTTTTCAGCAAGGTATTCTCTGCAATCACTGGAATTATCGGTAACAGATAGTTTTGTGATTTATAACACCCTCAGTGTCATGCTACAGTAATCCCCTGTTAATGGTGCCAGGTCACCATGCTTACTGAGCTAATTATCACTTGATGAAAAATCAAAGTCAAATTCAAATTCTAATTATGAGGGAAATTCAAAATTTCTCAAACATGAAAACAAAAATGGGTTAAGTGGCCTAAACTACTTAAAACAGTGACCTAAGCAATAAATTAAATGCCCTTTTAAATTTAAAAAATTGGCAACTATTCCAAAAGCCTCCCAACCTTTTTGTGGCGGCGCAGAATAATTCTATGAAATTGTTTTGGCCAATGGCATATTTTTGCAAAGTCATTAATGGCTAAAAGGAAAAGGCAAAATGCTGCTGGAAAAAGAAAAACAAAAAAAGAAAAGGAAAGAAGAAGGGGTGGGAGAGCCCCTGGCCTCCACTTGGGCTTCGGCCCATCCCAGCAGGCCGGCCAGCCTCACCCAGCCTGGCGGCCCGGCTTCAGCCGCGCCCCCCTGTTCCTCCGACCAGGCGAGGCAGAGCGCGCCGATCGCCCGCCGAACCACCTCGCCGACGCGCTGCTGAGAGGATAAGGCCTCCGCCCCCCCCCCGGCGCCTCGGCCTCCTCCCAGCTACCCCCACTCACCTCCGCCTCCCACTCCCTTCAGATCCCCTCGAGCACTCCCCTCTCGACCCCAGCGCCTTTGCCGCCGTCGCCGCGTCGATCCCGCGGCCACCGCCGCCCGTCCGTTGCTCCGACAAGTCCGGGAGCTCCGTCGTGGTCGGCCTCTTCTTCCTCTTCACTGGATTGGGACCGGGAGCGCCATCGTCGTCGCTTTCTTCATCTTCCTCATCTACGGCCAACGCACGACCACGCCGTCGATTCGCTCCGGCGAGCTCTCCCCCGAGCCCGCTTTGCACATCTGCAGGAGCGTTGTGAGCTCCTCTCCTTCTCCCCTAAGTCCCTGCTCATCCCCACACTCGTAGCCACCGACCACATCATGGACGTACTCGTCGCCGTAGACGAGCTCGCCGCTGTGACCACCGTAGCCCGAGCTCACGTCCGAGCTCGTAGACGAGCTCCTGGAGCTCGTGCGAGTCCAACGAGACCCCTAGCGCGCCTTCCCATGCAATGCAGCGCCGTATCCGACGACGCCCGAAGTCCGGCGTCCGCTGCGGTGCTCGCCGCCGTCACCTCCATCCAGCTCCGGCCTCGTAACCACTCCGGTTGGACGCGGCATCTTCTCCCGTTCAACGCGCTTCGCCCATGCCATTTTGGCTGCCGGACGGCGAATCCCGACGACAGCCACACCTCCGCGCTGATTTGGTCGCGGAGCTAGCTCGCACAACCGCCGAGCTGGCACACTGGGCCACCCCAGGTCATCGCCGGCCGGGCCCGACGGGCCCCTATTGACTAAGTTGACTCAGTCAACTTTGTTGATCGGGCATCCTTGTCAATGACAAGCGGGCCCCACTCGCTAATTAACTTCGATGTAATTTAAAATGTTTAATTAACCTAAGCAGCCACGACACCGGGGCCCACACTTAATTATCCTTGTTTAATTAAAATAAACTCTGTTAAGTCCTCTGTCTCGCCGGTGGGACCCTTTGGTCGTTTGACACAGGCGGTGAGTCATTGATCGGCCGACGCTATCCCACGCAATGCTCACGTCATATTTCCTTTTCAGTTAATTTAAATAATTCTAGAAATTGTTTTCATCTTTGAAAATTCATAGAAAATAAACCGTAACTCGGATGAAAATGTTTTCTACATGAAAGTTGCTCAGAAAAATCCAACGAATCCGAATACGCTGTCCGTTCATCTTTCACATGCCCTAGCATGCTGAACATGGGAAATTCCCCGTCCGGTCATCTGTTGGACACAGGCCCGGAACCGGGAAAACATTTGCGGTTGATTCCCCCCTTAACCTTTATCGTGTAGCCATACGTTAGGTCACTCCCGGCACAACATATTGCCACGTTCTTCTTTGTGATACTATGTTTGCTTTATATTTACTGTTTCTTCTCCCTCTCCTCCCCGGTAGACCCCAAGATCGATGCTGCCCCTGTGATCGACTGCGTCGACGACGACCCCTCCTTGCCAGACCAACCAGGCAAGCCCCCCCTTTGATCATCCCGATATCGCACATTCCATTCTCTCATGCTTGCATTAGATTTTGCTACTGTTACTGATTGCTCCTATTCTGATGCATAGCCTGCTTTTGTAACCTGCTGTTGTACCTTACCTGCTTATCCTAAACTGCTTAGTATAGTTTGCTTAGAGATCCATTAGTGACTCCCACCTTGTCCCTGTTGCCCCCTGCTTCATCATCGAAGACCCGATCAACGGGATCGAAGACCAGGCCCCGACACCGCACATCACTTTCCCCTTAGTTGCTCGACACTACTGGGTTACTATCGAGTGCCGAGGATGAGACCTCATCAGCACTTCTGATGTTAACCCTGTAGTGTAGTTATTCGTTCGTGGTCATCGAGGGTGATTTCCTCTTTAACCACTTCGTCGACTACGTGCGTGCAACCCTCAAGTGTGGACCTCGAGGGTGAATCCTCCACGCTCACCTTGATGACTACATTGAGTGGAATTCACCGGGGGTGATTCCTCGGGTTTTCCCCTTGATGTTTAGAGACACAGTTACTATGATTACTATGACTTTACACTGAGCCATGTTACTAAAGACGGGTTGACCCTTAGGGGTACCCGCGCGAGCTTAATTGCGCGTGATGTGTAGTCGGGTTGACCTGGAGGGTGCCCGCGAGATAAATATGAGGTGTGGCCGGGCATTCCTAGCCCTTGCCGCAAGTCCTCGAGACGAGGCAACGGGCTCACATCTTTCGTGAGTCTCTGTTTGTTACCGCGCGTTCCTAATCCACTACGATTTGGATATTTGATCCGAGGGGCCTCTGGCCTGATAACACTAACCATCACATGGGCATAGTATGGGCGTTCTGGGTCGTATGCATCAGCCGAAGCTTAATAGACGTCAGCGACTGAGCGGCGTGCGCCGGGTTGGACTGCGTAAGCGCCTGCCTTGTTGAAGGAGGTAGCTAGGTCTACTCACCGGCCGCCCTCGCAACATGCATGAGTTCTGGGGGAGATGGCTTATGACCCCTGGGGGCATAGGTTTAGTCCGGCGTGCTGGCCTCTCTATTAAGCCTAGGTCGGGTTGCGGCGTATTGTTTGGCCGAGGCCGGGCATGACCCAGGAAAGTGTATCCGGTCGGAGTTAATCGAGCGTGGTGGGTAAGTTGGTGCACCCCTGCATGGAATAAAACATCTATCGATAGCCTGTCCTATGGTAACGGACACTTGGAGTTGTATCCCGATCGATACAACTAGAACTGGATACTTGTGATGAGAATTGGATGGTGATGATAAATGGATTGTGATAATAACTGGATAGTATGGCTCAGGGATTTCTTTCTCACAGGGAGTCGAGAAAGGATCTCCGGCCGAGGTTGATAACACTACTACTACTTTACTTTGTGCTACTCGACCCCCCCCCCCTGTTGCTGCAAGATGGTGGTTTCCAGAAGATGCTAGTCTTCGATAGGACTAGGCATTCTCTCTATTGTGGCATTTCTGCAGCCCAGTCCACATATATAGCCTTCCTTTGATAATATTGCATCTGTAGTGTAGATCCTTGCTTGCGAGTACTTTGGATGAGTACTCACGGTTCCTTTGCTCCCCCTTTTCCCCCTTTCTTCTTTTTCCCCGTTGATGCAACCAGATGACGGAGCCCAGGAGCCAGACGCCACCGCCGATGCTTACTACCACGTGGACGCCGCCGATGACCAGGAGTAGTTAGGAGGCTCCCAGGCAGGAGGCCTTGCCTTTTCAATCGATGTTGCTTTTGGGCTAGCCATCTTAAGGCAAACTTGTCTAACTTATGTCTGTACTCAGATATTGATGCTTCCGCTGACTCTTGTGTAATCGAGCTTATGTATTCGAGCCCTCGAGGCCCCTGGCTTGTAATATAAAGATTGAATTATTATTTTTAATTTGTGTGTAGAGTTGTGTTGTGATATCTTCCCGTGAGTCCTTGATCTTGATCGTACACATTTGCGTGCATGATTAGTGTACGATTGAATCGAGGGCGTCACAAGTTGGTATCAGAGCCGACTGCCTGTAGGTAGCCCCCTTTCCAACTCCTTGGCCGAAGTTGAGTCTAGTCACAAAAAAAAATTTACTAACTTGGCTGTGTGGCTACGGGCCCACGCCGCCATTGGGTGGTATTAGGATCTTTTATTCCTCGTCTATACTCTGGGACTCTGATTTCTCATCTATTCGGGCTAAACATTTTGCTAACTCTGAAATTAGGCTCTCATACCCACTTCCTCCCGGAGAGCCCCGACATTATCGGTGATCACCTGCTTCACAAGAAGACTTTGAAGATACTCTTCAATGTTACCCGAGATCCTTGTGACCACCGCCTTTGCAATTCCCTACCACCAATATATCCTTGTGTATAGCTAATACACTTGCCATTTATACCTTCATCCTTTTTGCTCTTGTTATCACAAGATGCCTCGAAATACTCTCGGTTGTTCTAAGAGTCCCTTGTGCAACTGCCTTAAAGCTCTTTGCTGTATGAATACCCCGACAAATAATGCCTCACACTTATCGAGGATTCATTCATCGCCAGTTGTTCAGGTGTTTTGCAAAATTCTTCGAAATGCTATTCGATCTTCCGAGAATCCTCTGCAATCTATTGCTTTGGAAAGTCTTACGTACCTGCACTACGGTTACTTCCATATGTCTAGCAATATTCATTAGCATCCTTTGCCATCGTCAATTTGAGCATTTGATTCAATATATTTGTGAATGCTCGCAATTTCTGTCGAACTAGAATTCGTTTGTCTTGCTCAGATGTCACTCCGGACATGAACTGGTTCTCGGCAAACCAAACCTTGATTGATTGTCGATCTATATCTATTCAAATTACTTGTCTTTTGATCAGAGTGTCTGCTTCTGATCTTCTTATCTGGAAATCATAATTTCTTTGCATTAAGCATCAAATTATTCAGATGTTTCTATAATCCAGTGCCTTTGCATTCTTTCCTTCTTCTGATTGAGTACTGATACTCAGATCAGATCCATTGAGGACCGTTGAATCCTTTGTTGGATTATTATCCGGCAGTTTCCTTCATATTCAAAATTTTGTGCGCTCTTCCCCTGATACATATTGCCGTTGGTAAATTGTATTCTCTGCTTTGTTAATCATGCTCTGCTTCCGAACTTGAGTTAATTATCTCTAAAGTTTTTGCAAATGTTCCTAAGGTGCCCCGACGGGTTGAACTAATGCATTCCCTAATTTGTGTGAACCCGGAAATTTCTATGGGTCATACTCTACTGGTGTTACGCCGGATAAAAATTTCTACACTACAACTTTGTCAAAAGCGAGAAGTAAATGAGAGGTTATGCATAGAAGAAGTGGGAGTCGACCTTGAACTTTGTGTTCATGCCCATAGACACGATGTAGATCTTATCATGGAAGCTTCTATTATAATCTAATGTTCCCTTGGTATAAGCTCATCTTGCATCTTTAAATTGATTCTTTGCAATCGTGGTTTCGACCATATTTTTCTCCTTGATTCCATTTCCGGACAAGTTAAAATACTTGTGCGCTGCAGATCATTTCATCTGTCCAACCTCTATCTTGATCTACCTCGAGTATTGCCCCTGTTATCTCGAGGATATTGTGTCATTGCACTACCTCTTGTGAATTCTCATTGGAATGATACTCCATCACATCATTCCTTTCTGATCGGTTATATCATTATCGAGCTAATTTTAAGCTGTGCTACCGACCCTTTTCCCGAGCAACAACCGGCGACAAGCTAAGCTTACGTCGATCTTCCTCGTCAATATCATTTTTCCTTGAACAAAAAGCTTGATTTCAAGTTTGTGTCATACCCGTGGTTGGAATAACCTTTCGCGTCATCATTCCTTTGACTTGATGTCGTCGCCAATCGATTACATCTTCAAGAAATCTCTCAACAAATGTGTCGTGATTATCGTTAACATTTTGATGCTCCTCCGGAATATCAATCGAATTCATGATGAGAAATACCATCTGTGCCCCTCGATGATTTGGGTTATCATCGACAATATTCTTGCCTCCCCCCAACACAATTTTGTACATATCATCCTGGCATTACATCCTTTTGACTTGTCGATGGATTGCTGCTGAACCCATCGGCCACATCCTCATCCTTCAATGATGAAATTGTACGATCTATTCTAGCAGTTCCCGCGGGATCCTTTGTGAATTCTAAAGTCTGACTTTTACCCGATGACCATGTCAATGATATCCCGGAGCATGTCTGTGGTACTACGATCGTCAACAAGAACATTGGGAGCGCAATGCTAACTGTTCTTGATCAATTATCCAAACACCGCTGTATGGGTAAAAATTATGATTCTCCTTGCCCCATTAAATAAATGGATTAATACTTGATGTCCTGTCATGTATATCATGATCTGTTTGTTCTTGGGAAGCATATACTCTAATACTTTTGTATAAGCACCTTTTCCTTTCCACTGGTCTGGTTAAACTAATAACCACTTTTTTCCTTTCCATTGGTTTGTTTAACCTTCTTGTGATCTATATGATATAAGCAGGAATAATTCCCTGCTTATAAAACACCCCGATGTACAACCTTGTCAGTGAGACCTTGTTACTATTGTTGATGACATTCCGGTAGCCACCGATGGATGAGAACTTTGCCTATTGGTCCACCTCGTCTTACGAGCAGGAAAATGGTTCTCTTCGTCCCTTGACCTTGGTACCAACGTTGTTTCCAACATAATTGGCAGGCTATCCTCTGACCTGCCTTGCTATCATGGCCGTGCAAAATTTTAGCGCCTTCCTGCTTTTAACCCACATGGTGGGCCCATAACCCACAGTTCCACACGATCGAATGACTCTCCTGTATATCTTTGATTCCAAAATGTTCTTGCATTTGGCTTCGCATCATGTCACAAGCCACCCTCCTAGGGATGATCTATTCCTGATGCTCTGAACCCCTTCTCACACTCTATACAGGTATCGATCATTTGTCCATCCGCTTGAAACTTCTTATTGTACCTTCATATTTTGCTCTCGACATTATTCTTAAATTTCAACTCGAGAGATACTTCTGTCACATTACCTGCATTGTTCACCAGACAATTAAACCTATAAGGGTCAGTTCTCCCGAAGTTACTCTTTTCTTCCCCACTTAAATCTCGGGACGAGATTTCTTGTAGTGGAGGAGATTTGTAACACCCTCATTGTCATGCTACAGTAATCCCCTGTTAATGGTGCCAGGTCACCATGCTTACTGAGCTAATTATCACTTGATGAAAAATCAAAGTCAAATTCAAATTCTAATTATGAGGGAAATTCAAAATTTCTCGAACATGAAAACAAAAATGTTCATCATGTGCCAAATATTCCACAACTAATATTGGTGGTGAACCAACATTTTGGCAAAGGGGTAAGTGGCCTAAACTACTTAAAACAGTGACCTAAGCAATAAATTAAATGCCATTTTTAATTTATAAAATTGGCAACTATTCCAAAAGCCTCCCAACCTTTTTGTGGCGGTGCACAATAATTCTATGAAATTATTTTGGCCAATGGCATATTTTTGCAAAGTCATTAATCGCTAAAAGGAAAAGGAAAAATGCTGCTGGAAAAAGAAAAACAAAAAAAAAGAAAAGGAAAGAAGAAGGGGTGGGAGAGAACCCTGGCTTCCCCTTGGGCTTCGGCCCATCCCAGCAGGCCGGCCCACCTCACCCAGCCTGGCCGGCCCAGCTTCCCGAAGCGCGCCTCCCTCCTGTTCCTCCGACCAGGCGAGGCAGAGCGCGCCCGTCGCCGCCGAACCACCTCGCCGTTGACGCCTCCGTGAGAGGATAAGGCCTCCGCGCCCCCTCGACGCCTCGGCCTCCTCCCCAGCTACCCCCACTCACCTCCGCCTCTCCCACTCCCGTTCAGATCACCCTCGAGCACTCCCCTCTATCTGACCCGAGCGCGCCCGCCGCCGTCGCCGCGTCGATCCCGCGGCCACCGTCGCCCGTCCGCTGCTCCGACAAGTCAGGGAGCTCCGTCGTGGTCGGCCTCTTCTTCCTCTACACTGGATCGGGACCGGGAGCGCCACTGTCGTCGCTTTCTTCATCTTCCTCATCTACGGCCAACGCACGACCACGCCGTCGATTCGCTCCGGCGAGCTCTCCCCCGAGCCCGCTTTGCACATCTGCAGGAGTGCTGTGAACTCCTCTCCTTCTCCCCTCACTCCCTGCTCATCCCCGCGCTCGTAGCCGCCGACCACGTCATGGACGTACTCGTCGCCGTAGACGAGCTCGCCGCCGTGACCACCGTAGCCTGAGCTCGCGTCCGAGCTCGTAGACGAGCTCCTGGAGCTCGTGCGAGTCCAACGAGACCCCTAGCGCACCTTCCCGTTCCATGCAGCACCGTATCCGACGACGCCAGAAGTCCGGCGTTCGCTGCGGTGCTCGCCGCCATCACCTCCATCCAGCTCCGGCCTCGTAACTACTCCGGTTGGACGCGGCATCTTCTCCCCGTTCGAACGCGCCCGCCCGCGGCCATTTTGGCCGCCGGACGGCGAATCCCGACGCACGGCCGCGCCCTCCGCCGCGGATTTGGTCGCCGGAGCTAGCTCCGGCACCACCGCTGAGCTGGCACACCTGGGGCCACCCCCTGGGTCACTGCCAGCGGGCCCCGCGGGCCCCTATTGACTAAGTTGACTCAGTCAACTTTGCTGACTGGGCATCCCTTGTCAATGACAGGCGGGCCCCACTCGCTAATTAACTTCAGTGTAATTTAAAATGTTTAATTAACCTAAGCAGCCGCTGACACCCGGGGCCCACGCACTTAATTAACCTTGTTTAATTAAAATAAACTCTGTTAAGGCCTCTGTCTCTGCCAGGTGGGACCCACTGGTCAGTTTGACCTAGGCAGTGAGTCTGTTGACTGCTGACATCATCCCACGCAATGCTCACGTCATATTTCCTTTTCTGTTAATTTAAATAATTCTAGAAATTGTTTTAATCTTTGAAAATTCATAGAAAATAAACCGTAACTCGGATGAAAATGTTTTCTACATGAAAGTTGCTCAGAAAAATCCAACGAATCCGAATACGCTGCCCATTCATCTTTCACATGCCCTAGCATGTTGAACATGGGAAATTCCCCCTCCGGTCATCTGTTGGACACAGGCCCGGAACCGGGAAAACATTCGCGGTTGATTCCCCCCCTTAACCTTTATCGTGTAGCCATACGTTAGGTCACTGCCGGCACAACATATTGCCACGTTCTGCTTTGTGATGCTATGTTTGCTTTATATTTACTGTTTCTTCTCCCTCTTCTCCCCGGTAGACCCCGAGACCGATGCTGCCCCTGTGATCAACTACATCGACGACGACCCCTCATTGCCAGAGCAACCAGGCAAGCCCCCCCTTTGATCATCCCGATATCGCCCATTCCATTCTCTCATGCTTGCATTAGATTTTGCTACTGTTATTGATTGCTCCTATTCTGATGCATAGCCTGCTTTTGTAACCTGTTGTTGTACCTTACCTGCTTATCCTAAACTGCTTAGTATAGGTTGCTTAGAGATCCATCAGTGACTCCCACCTTGTCCCTGTTGCCCCCTGCTTCATCATCGAAGACCCGATCAACGGGATCGAAGACCAGGCCCCGACACCGCACATCACTTTCCCCTTAGTTGCTCGACACTACTGGGTTACTATCGAGTGCCGAGGGTGAGACCTCATCAGCACTTCTGATGTTAACCCTGTAGTGTAGTTATTCGGTCATGGTCATAGAGGGTGATTTTCTCTTTAACCACTTCCGATACGACTCTGTCGTGCAACCCCTCTAGTGTGGACCTCGAGGGTGAATCCTCTTACATTCACCTTGATGACTACATTGAGTGGAATTCACCGGGGGTGATTCCTCGGGTTTTCCCCTTGATGTTTAGAGACACAGTTACTATGATTACTATGAATTTACACTGAGCCATGTTACTAAAGATGGGTCGACCCTTAGGGGTACCCGCGCGAGCTTAATTGCGCGTGATGTGTAGTCGGGTTGACTGGAGGGTGCCATGAGATAAATATGAGGTGTGGCGGGCATTCCTAGCCCTTGCCGCAAGTCCTCGAGACGGGCAACGGGTCACATCTTCGTGAGTCTCTGTTTGTTACCGCGTTCCTAATCCACTACGATTTGGATATTTGATCCGAGGGGCCTCGGCCCGATAGCACTAACCATCACATGGGCATAGTATGGGCGTTCGGGTCGATGCATCAGCCGAAGCTTAATAGGCGTCGGCGGCGCGCGCTGGCCGGGTTGGACTGGAAGCGCTGCCTTGTTGAAGGAGGTAGCTAGGTCTGCTCACCACCGCCCTCATAGCGCAAGGAGTTCCCGGGGAGATGGCTCATGACCCCTGGGGGCATAGGTTTAGTCCGGCGTGCTGGCCTCTCTATTAAGCCTAGGTCGGGTTGCGGCGTATTGTTTGGCCGAGGCTAGGCATGACCCAGGAAAGTGTGTCCGGCCGGAGTTAATCGAGCGTGGTGGGTAAGTTGGTGCACCCCTGCAGGGAAGAAAAGATGTATCGATAGCCTGTCCTACCGTAACGGACACTTGGAGTTGTATCCCGATGGATACAACTAGAACTAGATACTTGTGATGAGAATTGGATGGTAATGAGAAATGGATTGTGATGATAACTGGATAGTATGGCTCTGGGATTTCTTTCTTACAGGGAGTCGAGAAAGGATCTCCGGCGAGGTTGATAACACTACTACTACTTTACTTTATGCTACTCTACCCCCCTGTTGCTGCAAGATGGTGGTTTCCAGAATATGCTAGTCTTCGACAGGACTAGGCCTTCTCTCTATTCTGGCATTTCTGCAACCCAGTCCACATATATAGCCTTCCTTTGATAATATTGCATATGTAGTGTAGATCCTTGCTTGCGAGTACTTTGGATGAGTACTCACGGTTGCTTCGCTCCCCCTTTTCCCCCTTTCTTCTTCTTTCCGGTTGATGCAACCAGATGACGGAGCCCAGGAGCCAGATGCCACCACCGATGCTTACTACCACGTGGAGGCCGCCGATGACCAGGAGTAGTTAGGAGGCTCCCAGGCAGGAGGCCTTGCCTTTTCGATCGATGTTGCTTTTGTGCTAGCCTTGTTAAGGCAAACTTGTCTAACTTATGTCTGTACTCAAATATTGATGCTTCTGCTGACTCTTGTGTAATCGAGCTTATGTATTCGAGCCCTCGAGGCCCCTGGCTTGTAATATAAAGCTTGTACTGTTATTTTTAATTTGTGTCTAGAGTTGTGTTGTGATATCTTCCCGTGAGTCCTTGATCTTGATCGTACACATTTGCGTGCATGATTAGTGTACAATTGAATCGAGGGCGTCACAGTGATAAGAAAAATTGTAATGAGTAACAAGTAATAAAAGTAAGCAAGGTGGCCCAATCCTTTTTCTTGCAAAGAAAAGCCTGGAAAAACTCTTATATAAAGCAATGCGCTCCCGAGGACACATGGGAATTGTTGTCAAGCTAGTTTTCATCATGCTCATATGATTCGCGTTCGTTACTTTGATAATTTGATATGTGGTGGACCGGTACTTGGGTGCTGCCCTTCCTTGGACAAGCCTCCCACTTATGATTAACCCATCTCGCAAGCATCCGCAACTACGAAAGATGAATTAAGGTAAACCTAACCATAGCATGAAACATATGGATCAAAATCAGCCCCTTACGAAGCAACGCATAAACTCGGGTTTAAGCTTCTTTCACTCTAGCAACCCATCATCTACTTATTACTTCTCAATGCCTTCCCTTGGCCCAAATAATGGCGAAGTGTCATATAGTTGACGTTCACATAACACCACTAGAGGAGAGACATCATACATCTCATCAAAATATCGAACAAATACGAAATTCACATGATTACTTATAATAAGACTTCTCCCATGTCCTCAGGAACAAATGTAACTACTCACAAAGAATATTCATATTCATAATCAGAGGAGTATTAATTATCATTAAGGATCTGAACATATGATCTTCCACCGAATCAACCAACTAGCATCAACTACAAGGAGTAATCAACACTACTAGCAACCCATAGGTACCAATCTGAGGTTTTGGGACCAATATCGAATACAAGGGATGAACTAGGGTTTGAGAGGAGATGGTCCTGGTGAAGATGTTGATGGAGATTGACCCTCCCTCGATGAGAGGATTGATTGTGATGACGATGGAGATGATTCCCCCCTCCGGGAGGGATGTTTCCCTGGAAGAACAGCTCCGCTGGAGCCCTAGATTGGCTCTGCCCAGGTTCCGCCCCGAGACGGCGGTGCTTCGTCCCGAAAGCTTCCTTCTCATTTTTTCAGGGTAAAAGACACCATATAGCAGAAGATGGTCACCGGAGGCCTGCCAGGGGGCCTACAAGGTCGGGGCACGCGCTAGGGGGGTAGGGCGCGCCTCCCACCCTTGTGGCTGGCTGGTGCCCCCCTCCAGTACTTTCTTCCCCCAATACTTTTAATATGTTCCAAAAACATCATCCATGAAGTTTCAACACTTTTGGAGTTGTGCAGAATAGGTCTCCAATATTTGCTCCTTTTCCAGTCCAGAATTCCAGCTGTCGGCATTCTCGCACTTCATGTAAACCTTATAAAATAAGAGAGAAAAGGCATAATTATTGTGATATAATGTGTAATAGCAGCCCATAATGCAATAAATACTGATATAAAAGCATGATGCAAAATGGACGTATCAGTACCCACTACGCAGGTGTACTTTCCCTACATTGATAGTATAGCGATGGTTCTAGAGAAGAGTAGTACCATCCACTTCGAATTCTAGCTCCTTGGCCCTAAGATTCAAGAGTTCAAAACTAGTGCACTATAGAAGTACAGTACATCGCACTACTAGTTGAGAAAGTAGTACTAGTGCTGCTACGTTACGAGTACGTAGTAAATAATAGCCTCACCATCACGGGGCACGAGACACTACCACTATGCGTTCCCGCATAATTTCCTTAGTGAAGAGACGAGGCCCTGTGGTTACTATGCTCTTATCTCCTCCTCGCATGTTCCCCTCCCCCCGAAGAGAATGCAGTTCATCGCTGCTCCCATGTATTCGCCAGGCGGTTCTCCTCCTTGTCGGGGCTGGGAGACCTTGGATGATGATGCTCTGGGAGAAAATCGGACGCCGCTCCAACGTCCTCACAGCCGCAAGACTCGGTGCTTCCTGCACCAACTTTTTAAAACGGTGCTTAAATAGGCTTGGGAAAAGGCCATGCTTGTTGGTCTTCCATGCGTACTTGAGGAGAAGGTTCTTCTATGGAACAATCCTTCGAACATCCACCACTCCCTGTCCATGGTTGCACATTGTCTCCGCTAGAGTTGCCGACGTTGAGAGGTAGTCGGTGTCCGACGAGCAGGTCAGTAATGGAGTTTGATCATGTAGTACTTAGTTATTCCATCCCATAATTTCTCCGCTGCCCACCGTACTGTATATAGGTCTGGGTTGGTGCCAATAAAGATTGGCTTGCATACCTCCAGGAGGATACCACCATCATTTTGCACAACATCCACAGCAGTGCGGCCAGTCCCGTAGACCCCTTCTCACCATTGGGATCGGCCTTATGGACTGGCTGGGCTTGAATACATATGATGATGCCTACATGAGATTGAAGGAGATAGAAATTGCAGACCGGCCGACAAAGTGACGCGGCTGCGACGATTACTATCTCATCAATACAAGAGGCAGTAATGGCAGAGGCTGGCGCATGTTGGCCGCGGCAATTTTGTACCCCTACACGTTCGAAGACGCCGTGCGCCATGTAGTCCGCATCTTCGCAGTGACAAGCCAGGGGGCTTGTTTCATCTAGTTGCCATCCTACGATACGTGAGATTACAAACATAATGCACAAACCATCATTTGCATCCCTAATGGTACTCCATTATTTTGCAGGGACGAGTCATCCCCCGATCGAAATAAGATAGCCGATCCTGGATGTGCATTTGCATCCACGATTCGGTCTAAACTGGAACATTGTAGCTGACTTTGGCATATTGGGATCAACTATCTTAGCAGTCGTTACCCACTGTATCACTGATGTGCTACATGGTCAAACAATCTACTACGATCGGACCATCACCATCCACCCAGGTATTCCATTTTCTCATTGTTGTGTGTTAGAGTAGTAGAGTAGTACTTGTTAGTTATTTTCTTTTCTTGACTGGGACTTGTTTACTGTACTAGTAGTACAATTTAGCATTATATTTTTTTTGACCCTCTCGCTTCCTCATTGATTGTTGTACTACTTACTAGTACTAGTAGGAGTAATTTTTACCTGGGAGGATGCGGATAGCTAGCTAGGCCCTTGAGGACTTGAACCCACTAGCTCCCACCATTTTTGTTTTTCAATGTCTTACTATCTCATCCATGTAGCCAAGAGTGGCTATATATAATAAGCCGGTTATTTTACTTCCTCTATACCGGAGTAGTACTATTTGCTGCACAGTATTACTGATCGCTGATACGTCTCCAACGTATCTATAATTTATGAAGTATTCATGCTATTATATTATCCTTCTAGGATGTTTTATATGAATTTATATAATATTATATATGATTTTTGGGACTAACCTATAACCTAGAGCGCAGTGCCAGTTTTCTGTTTTTCCTTGTTTTTCAGTTTTATAGCAAAGGAATACCAAACGGAGTCCAATTGACGTGCCAATTTTTGATGATTTTTTCTGGACCAAAAGAAGCCCCTGGAGTAAAAGAGTTGGGCCAGGAGAGTCCTGGGCTGCCCACGAGGGTGGGGGTGCGCCCACCCCCCTGGGCGTGGGCCCCTGCCTCGTGGACAACTCGGAGACCCCCTGACGTGAGACCTACGCCAAATAATCCTATAAGTACTCAAACCTCCAGAAAATAACCTAGATCAGGAGTTCCGCCGCCGCAAAGCCTCTGTGGCCACCAAAAACCAACCAGGACCCTGTTCCGGCACCCTATCGGAGGGGAGGATCCCACACCGGTGGCCATCTTCACCATCGCGGCGCTCTCCATGACGAGGAGGGAGTAGTTCACCCTCAGGGCTGAGGGTATGTACCAGTAGCTATCTGTTTGATCTCTCTCTCTCTCTCTCTCTCTCTCTCTCTCTCGTGTTCTTGATGTGGCAAGATCTTGATGTATCGCGAGCTTTGCTATTATAGTTGGATCTTATGATGTTTCTGCCCCTCTACTCTTGTAATGGATTGAGTTTTCCCTTTGAAGTTATCTTATCGGATTGAGTCTTTCAGGATTTGAGAACACTTGATGTATGTCTTGCATGTGCTTATCTGTGGTGACAATGGGATATTCACGTGATCTACTTGATGTATGTTTTGGTGATCAACTTGCGAGTTCTGTAACATTGTGAACTTGTGCATAGGGGTTGGCACATGTTTTCGTCTTTACTCTCCGGTAGAAACTTTGGGGCACTCTTTGAAGTTCTTTGTGTTGGTTGAATAGACGAATATGAGATTGTGTGATGCATATCGTATAATCATTCCCACGAATACTTGAGGTGACATTGGAGTATCTAGGTGACATTAGGGTTTTGATTGATTTGTGTCTTAAGGTGTTATTCTAGTATGAACTCTATGATAGATCGAACGGAAAGAATAGCTTCGTGTTATTTTACTACGGACTCTTGAATAGATCGATCAGAAAGGATAACTTTGAGGTGGTTTCGTACCCTACAATAATCTCTTCATTTGTTCTCCGCTATTAGTGACTTTGGAGTACCTCTTTGTTGTATGATCCAATTGTGTTATTATTGTTGAGAGAACTTCCACTCGTAAAAGTATGAACCCTAGGCCTTGCTTCCTAGCATTGCAATACCGTTTGTGCTCACTTTTATAATTAGTTACCTTGCTGTTTTTATATTTTCAGATTATAAAAACCTATATCTACCATCCATATTGCCCTTGTATCACCATCTCTTCGCCGAACTAGTGCACCTATACAATTTACCATTGTATTGGGTGTGTTGGGGACACAAGAGACTCTTTGTTATTTGGTTGCAGGGTTGCTTGAGAGAGACCATCTTCAACCTACGCCTCCCACGGATTGATAAACCTTAGGTCATCCACTTGAGGGAAATTTTCTACTGTCCTACAAACCTCTACACTTGGAGGCCCAACAACATCTACAAGAAGAAGGTTGCGTAGTAGACATCAAGCTCTTTTCTGGCGCCGTTGCTAGGGAGGTGATTGATTGAAGGTATATCTTTAGATATTGCAATCGAATCTTTTAGTTTCTTGTTTTATCACTAGTTTAGTCTATAAAAGAAAACTACAAAAAAAATGGAATTATTGGTGCCTCATATGCTTCATATTTTTAATGTCTTTCGTGAAAATAAGGATTCCGAAAATTATGCTCAAGTACTAGAAGAAGAATTTCATAGAATGCTTGGCATAAAATATGTGAATGATGAGCATGATTGCAATGTTGTTAGTATGAATGCTTTGAATACCCATGATGCTAATGATATGCAAAGCCACAAGCTTGGTGGTGCTATGTTTGATGAATATGATATTTTTTGTCCCCCAAGTTTTGATGAGCAAATTTATTATGATGAAAGCATGACTCCTATTTATGATGATTATTGTGATGATACGTATGCCATAAAGAATAAGGATAACCATGGAACTTGTCATCATGATTTTAATTTTCCATTGGATTTTGCTTCACATGATATTTATTTTGTTGAGTTTGCTCCCAGTACTATTGATGAGAATATATTTGCTTATGTGGAGAGTAGTAAAATTTCTATGCAAGTAGATCATGAAAAGAATGCTTTAGGTGCTGGTTATATTGTTGAATTCATTCATGATGCTACTGAGAATTATTATGAGGGGGGAATATATGCTTGTAGGAATTGCAATAGTATCAAGTTTCCTCTCTATGTGCTTAAAATCTTGAAGTTAAGCTTGTTTTGCCTTCCTATGCCAGTTTATTTTTGTTCCCATAAGTTGTTTGTTCACAAAATCCTTATGCATAGGAAGTGGGTTAGACTTAAATGTGCTAGTCATATTCTTCATGATGCTCCCGCTATGTTTCAACTCTTATCTTTTATGTGAGCAACATTGAAATCATCATGCCTAGCTAAAAAGGCATTAAAGAAAAGCGCTTGTTCGGAGACAACCCAATATTTACCCCTACTGTTTTTGTGTGTTCACATTATTAAGCTACTGTAGTAATCATGTTTTATAGCTTTTGTTTCAATAAAGTTCCAACTAGAACCTTTGGGAAGACTCGGGTGGAAGTTAATGTGATCTTGCTATAAAAAACAGAAACTTTGCACTCACGAGTTTAGCTGTAATGTTTTACAGAAGAGTTATTTTAAGTTGATTCTTTTTTCATAAGATTAATAGACAAATTCCTCAGGTCCACCAATTTATTTCAGAATTTTGGGAGTTCCAGAAGTATACGTTTGATACAGATTACTACAGACTGTTCTGTTTTTGACAGATTCTGTTTTCTATGTGTTGTTTGCTTATTTTGATGAATCTATGAGTAGTATCAAAGGGTATGAACCATAGATAAGTTGGAATACCGTAGATATTACACCAATATGTATTTAAAATGAGTTCACAACAATACCTAAGTGGTGATTTATTTTCTTATACTAATGGAGCTTACGAGTTTTCTGTTGAGTTTTGTGTTGTGAAGTTTTCAAGTTTTGGGTAAAGACTCGATGGACTATGGAATAAGGAGTGGCAAGAGCCTAAGCTTGAGTATGCCCAAGGCACCCCAAGGTAATATTCAAGGATAACCAAGAGCCTAAGCTTGGGGATTCCCCGGAAGGCATCCCCTCTTTCGTCTTTGTTTATCGGTAACTTTACTTGGAACTATATTTTTATTCACCACATGATATGTGTTTTTCTTGGAGCGTCATTTTATTTGTTAGTATTTGCTTTCTGTTATTTATAATAATGTTTTGCATCTCTATTTTCAATAAAAATGTCAAGGATAGCCTTTACAATGCTTATTTTGCAAGTATACATGTTGCTGTTTCAAAACAGAAAGTTTACCGTTGTTGCAAAAATTCCCTAGAAAAGTCAGATATGATAAAATGTTGAATTTTTTTCATATAGATCTCTGATAAATTTTCTACAGTATGGTAGAATTTCATAATGTTTGGAGTTAGGGAAGTATGACGAATCTTTCATTCTTTACAGACTGTACTGTTTTGGCAGATTGCTATTATGTTTGCATTGTTGGCATATGTTTGCTTATTTAATGATTCTATTTGAGGATAGGAGTATTAAATATGCAGAGGCATTTACTATGCAATGTTGAATAATAATTTTAGTGATTTGTTATAGTAGAAAATGATAAGGTTTTTCCATTGGTTTATACTAACTTATCCCACGAGTTCTTGTTGAGTTTGGTGTGGATGAAGCTTTCGAGATTTAGGAAACCGTGATATGAGAGGAATTAAGGAGACACAAAAGCTCAAGCTTGGGGATGACCAAGGCACCCCAAGATAATATTTCAAGAAGCCTCAAGCATCTAAGCTTGGGGATGCCCCGGTAGGCATCCCACCATTCTTCGTCAACAATTATCGTTTAGTATATCGGTTGAGCCTAAGTTTTTGCTTCTTCACATGATGAGTGCTATCCTTGAAATGTCATTTTATTTTGTTTTGCTTGCTATTTTAACAATACCCCAAGATCTTAAATTCTTAAATGAGAGAGAGTCTTCACATAGCTAAATAATTATCTAACTATTGATCGATCTTCACTTGTATCTTTTGGAGTAGTTTGTCATTTACTCGTGTCCTTCACTTATATCCTATGGGTAAATGGTTGAATGATTTGAATGTCATAAATCAGAAATTATATATGTTTCATATGCCTTTCCCATGGGGAGTAATGCCTTCACATATAAGAAGTAGAGATGGTAAATTTCTTGAAGGTTTGCAAACATTGTATTGATCACTTGAACAATTCATGAAAGAATATTGAAGGAAGAGAGATTTCACATATAAATATACTATCTTGGACATCTTCTATGATTGTGAGCCCCATTAATTATTTTCAAACCTGAGCAAATTAGTTGAAGTTGGACAAGGAAGACAACATAATGATTTATGCTTGGGTATATTTGTATAGAAGTTATATTGTTGTGGATCCTCTAACATGTGGTGCTTGCTATTTAGAATCCTTTCCTAGCCAAAATATCTGTACTAAGCAGGAATACTGCTTGTGGATCCAAATTCCTTGAACCAAGGTTATTCCATGAGTGTCCACCATATCTACCTATATGCGGTATTTACCTGCCGTTCCAAGTAAATTTGCATGTGCCAAACTCTAAACCTTCAAATAATAATCTTCTTTGTATGCCCAAATCGCTCATGTAGCGACTACGTGGGTTATTCTCATGATGACTGGACTCCTCTCATCGTTCACGAGAAAATGGCTGGTAATTGGGATGCCCAATCCTATGATCAAAAGATCAAAAAAAATTCGCAAATAATTTAAACAAACTCCCCCAGGATTGTTGATAGTTGGGTGGAACCCATTGTTTCGGACAGGCCGAGGAGTGTGATTGTTGGTGGAGGGGGAGTAAAATATTTACCTTTCTATTTGGGAACTGCCTATAATGTATCTAGTATGGAAGATATTGGGAACTCATGGTCGTTATGTTGACAATGAAAGCATACCTCTCAAATTATTTTCATCTCTATTTTAGCTTCGAACTCTGGCACCTCTGCAAATCCCTGCTTCCCTCTGCGAAAGGCCTATCTTTTACTTTTATGCAAGAGTCAGTAGTATTCCTTCTCATTCCAACCTACTTTTTAAGTGGCAAGAATCATGTGGTGGAGAAAGATCTAAGCATATATGTCCATTCAAATATATTTGATCATGAATTATTATTGTTGACAATTATCTATATGATAAATAAGTTGGGAGGCGAAACATTAATCCCATATCTTTCTCTGTGTTCGATGGATGCTATTTGTTCTAAAGATATGCTTTGAGTGGTAGCAATCATGGAAGACTATATGATAGTTGAGTATGTGGGATTTGCTAAATCAAAGCTCTTACATAGACCCTTCTTGAAAATAAGATGAATTTCAATTGTTTGATGACTGAGAACTGCTTGTTAGTTTTCAAGGAAGTTTATGATCTATACTTTAACATGTGAATAGCTTGTTACTTGATCATGAGAAGCTTTATGATATGAGCTACTGTTATGATATATAATGATGGTAGAAAAAGTGATTGGAACTATCATTGATCAAACTTGTGCACCTGCTAGTATTAACCCTTCATAAATTATTTCCTTTATCATTTACCTACTCGAGGACGAGCAGGAATTAAGCTTGGGAATGCTGATACGTCTCCAACGTATCTATAATTTATGAACTATTCATGCTATTATATTATCCTTCTAGGATGTTTTATATGCATTTATATGATATTTTATATGATTTTTGCGACTAACCTATTAACCTAGAGCCCAGTGCCAGTTTCTGTTTTTTCCTTGTTTTTGAGTTTTACAGAAAAGGAATACCAAACGAAGTCCAATTGACGTGCCAATTTTTGATGATTTTTTCTGGACCAAAAGAAGCACCCGTAGTAAAACAGTTAGGCCAGGAGAGTCCCGGGATGCCCACAAGGGTGGGGGGCGTGCCCACGCCCCTGGGTGTGGGCCCCTGACTCGTGGACAACCCGGAGACCCCCCTGACGTGTGACCTACGCCAAAAAATCCTATAAATACTGTAACCTCCAGAAAATAACCTAGATCGGGAGTTCGGCCGGCGCAAGCCTCTGTATACACCAAAATCCAATTAGGACCCTGTTCCGGCACCCTGCCGGAGGGGGGATCCCTCACCGGTGGCCATCTTCATCATCACGGCGCTCTCCATGACGAGGATGGAGTAGTTCACCCTCAGGGCTGAGGGTATGTACCAGTAGCTATGTGTTTGATCTCTCTCTCTCTCTCTCTCTCTCGTGTTCTTGATGTGGCACAATCTTGATGTATCGCGAGCTTTGCTATTATAGTTGGATCTTATGATGTTTCTCCCCTTCTACTCTCTTATAATGGATTGAGTTTTCCCTTTGAAGTTGTCTTATCGGATTGAGTCTTTAAGGATTTGAGAACACTTGATGTATATCTTGCATGTGCTTATCTCTGGTGACAATGGGATATTCACGTGATCTACTTGATGTATGTTTTGGTGATCAACTTGCGGGTTCTGTAACATTGTGAACTTATGCATAGGGGTTGGCACACGTTTTCGTCTTGACTCTCCGGTAGAAACTTTGGGGCACTCTTTGAAGTTCTTTGTGTTGGTTGAATAGATGAATCTAAGATTGTGTGATGCATATCATATAATCATACCAACGGATACTTGAGGTGACATTGGAGTATCTAGGTGACATTAGGGTTTTGATTGATTTGTGTCTTAAGGTGTTATTCTAGTATGAACTCTATGATAGATCGAATGGAAAGAATAGCTTCGTGTTATTTTACTACGCACTCTTGAATAGATCGATCAGAAAGGATAACTTTGAGGTGGTTTCGTACCCTACAATAATCTCTTCGTTTGTTCTCCACTATTAGTGACTTTGGAGTGACTCTTTGTTGTATGTTGAGGGATAGTTATATGATCCAAATATGTTATTATTGTTGATAGAACTTGCACTAGTGAAAGTATGAACCCTAGGCCTTGTTTCCTAGCATTGCTATACCGTTTGTGCTCACTTTAATCATTAGTTACGTTGTTGTTTTTATATTTTGTGATTACAAAAACCTATATCTACCATCCATATTGCACTTGTATCACCATCTCTTCACCAAACTAGTGCACCTATACAATTTACCATTGTATTGGGTGTATTGGGGACACAAGAGACTCTTTGTTATTTGTTTGCAGGGTTGCTTGAGAGAGACCATCTTCAACCTATGCCTCCCACGGATTGATAAACCTTAGGTCATCACTTGAGGGAAATTTGCTACTATGCTACAAACCTCTGCACTTGGAGGCCCAACAACGTCTATAAGCAGAAGGTTGCATAGTAGACATGAACCGCCATATTGGGGCACAACATTATTATGCATGGACCTTGACTATGTACGCCACCATGTTTCCAGATCTGAGATGCCGCGTGGACCAGATGAATGGCGCCGAGTTCGACCCCCATGGTGCTACGTGGGTGCCGAGGAACACTCTTGGAGAGTACTCGCTTTTCATTGGGAACAACTACCCCATTGTGAAACGGATGCCACCTTCCATGCTAGAAACCGAAGGCCTGCCATTCATGAAGCATGGTTGTGTCTTCAGTGCGCACCACCAGATGAACGACATGCTGGGACACACTATCCCTGATTTATGCCACTTCAGCTTGGATGAGTCTCCATCGTGTGGAACCAGACTAGAAAGTTGCGACAATGATTCCCAATGCCCAGTGCTATGAATCGTGCCGTCCATGAAGAACACCTGGGACAGTAACCTGGAGGAGGATATGGAGCCCATCTATAACGTGTAAGTGGAGTATGGTAAATTGTGAACGGTAGCGCTGTGAATATATGTAGACTAGTCGTGCACAAATTTAACACATGAAGTGGAAATGAACTTGTGTGGCATACTGGCATTTGTGCTTTAGAATTTATTACTAGTAAATGTGTTATGTCTATCTGCAACTTGTGTGGCTGTTGCACGGGCTCCAACACACTCTTTGGGAAAAAAAGGTGGCACAACTTTGGATATAGGTGACGTGGTAGCATCATACAGTAGCATCGTTCGCTATAGTTGTAGTACTCCTACTAGGACGACAAATACTATAAAACCTTGCGCTTGGCTCTTTGCCTCTTCGTGAGGTTCAACAGCTCGTACTCGTGTGAACCTTGCACTTGGCTTTTCGCCTCTTCGGAAGGTCCAACAATGATTATACTATGGTACAATATGCTTCTGGCAATCTGACACCGATTGAACTACTACATGTCCACCGCGAGGGCGATGGCGAGGGTGAGGGAGAGGGAGAGGGCTCTATAGTCAAAACCCTCTCCTTGTCCTGCGAGCCACCGCACGCGTGGCCGAGGGAGAGGGCGTAGTAAGCAAGCTTCTCGTCGTTCGGCAATTTGATGAAACACATCAAAGCAGTACTAGTCCATACTGTGTCCTTTCTAGTTAATATGGCTTAATTTAAAACGACAAAAATACACTCGCAGTCAACGTATGTAACAATATGCTCTTTATGGTTATTATAAAGTTTTGCGGTGATTATACGATCACTAGCTCATTGTAGAGGACCATATTGCACCCTACTAACCGGCCACATAGTCGACATGGCCTTTTGTTGACTGGTGAAATTGACAAATGGTTTCTAGGTCCCACCTGTCAGTAGGCAGATCAAAGAATTTAGTTAAACAAAACTTTACGCATGCGCGACAGGAGTCCAACCCTTGCGCGTGAACCAGCCTGGCTGTGTATGTGAGTGCATGCACGTGTACTCCCTCGGTCTTCCAACAAAGAGTGTACATCGGCTCAGAAACAAAGAGTGTACATCTACACTTCCAATGCATTTAGCCTTGAATCTAATTGATATTGATTTACAAATGCACCGACTTGTGCTCTATCTATAGGCTACATGTCTATCCTTAATTACAACATGCAACAACCTTCATTTAATCTTCTTCTCTCAATGGTCGCATGCACACATAAATCTGCTACTTTTGGGCGTTAATTATGTTATGAAGTTCTGGTTCCTCCTGGTCAATGTGTAAATCTCTATATGTACAGTCTTTCACTGACATAGGGATTAGGTCTAGCACTTGGTGTTGCGTCGTCTGATGTGTGCCACATGGATGCGTGAGTGTTGCGTGTGTGCATGTGTATGTGTGAGTGTTGTATCTTGCATGCATGAGGCTTTTACTCCCTCCGATTGACATGTTCATATTTCAAGCTTCATTAAAATGTTGCATGCAAGAATTGAGAGATAACTCACCAATGCATGTAAAAGTTCTGGTCATTTGTTCCTCTCGCAAGCATTCAAATTAATACGTTCGTACACACAATTGTCTTGAGTAAAACGAGCCCATTATTAAGTACTTTTTGAAAAAATTCTTCAAGCACTCATCATTTACTACTACCTTGGTTGACGATTTTTTTATTGACCTGTATATAAACCATCATCCTGGTTTAATGGTCCCTTTCGTACTTAGTGTAAAATTTTGACCGTAAATTTATCTACCAAAGTGTCAATGCATGTCATAAAAACTATACCATTAAAACTATGTTCAAATATGAATCTAGTGATATGATTTTTGGTGAAATGCGTTAATATTTTATTAGTTAAATACATGGTCAAAGTTTGACACAAAATACTACTAGTACTCCTACATTATTGGCGCCCAGTGCCTTGGCCAATGTTTCATCTTGTTGGACAGGATGAGCGTAGAGGCATAGGGATAATATAGATAGGAAGTCTTAGCGATCCATTATTCCCCATATCGGTCAGAGAGAACTATTCAACTAGTCTTCAAAGTGAAGTGACAATACACTATACAGTAGATGGGCCACTTAATTAATAAGCTGAACCGGCGTCTTGGAGTTACTAAATCAGCCTTACCCACAACTTCCATCATGTTTGCCGGTGTAGAGCGCTTTCGCAAATACGCCTACGCACCTCTCTCCTCCATTAATTGACATATGGGCCCTCTTGAGGTAGACGCATGTGTCATCGGCTTAAATATTTACACTCCGAAGGATGGTATATCCTGGTAGTAGTACTAGTAGAATTTAGATTTAATGCACTTTCTTCCTTGTCTTTCCCTATTCTTACTCCTCTCTTATTCTTCCTCCTCTCTTCCCCATAATCGGCCACACACCATTTCCCCCCGCTCACTGCTCGCCCGCCTGCGCCATCTTCCTTGGTAGCTAGCGCGTACCATATCCCCCCGCTCACTGCTCAGCCACACATGCCATCTTCTTCACTCGCCCGCCCGAATCCACTTCCCCGCTCATTCGCAGGCACCAAAAACCAAATCACTCAGCGCCCTAAAAAACGCTATGGAAGAACGACTGACACGCGGAGCCGCGATTGGAATTCCCTCCCCGATGTTCTCTTGGAACAAATCTGTAATCTATGGACCTGCTCAACACCGTCCATCTATCCGCATGCTCGGTGTCTTTGTACCGTCTACTCGTCTTCAGCCGGCCGACCCTTTTGAAGACACCCTCCTTGCTGATGCCCGATCCTTGCAGGTGGCCCAGACACCAACTTGATGATCCTACGTCCTACGGAGGTTTTTATGGTGCCCCTCGACATGCTACCACTACTCGTCCACATGTCCTTCATGTGCGACCGCTACTGGGCGGGCATGAAGACCAACTAGATCGTCCTCATCACCAATCCGATAGTCCGTTGCGTCTCGCGGATATCTACACCCAGCGAGAGATCACCCTTCCATCGTTGGATACCACCGCCATCAAGCCTCACGGCTCGCCGGCACTCCTGCCTACTACGCACGAGACGCGTCGAGCTTTTGGCTCGACCTCTGTTTGTTGGAGGTTGTAATCTGTGAAGTGCCCACACCATCAGAAGACTACATGGATTACAAGCTCATTACCTTGTTCAACATGAGATTAGTCTATCTGGAATCAGGTCACCATACATGGTTATGGCTCATCGTCAACCCTATTGAGCCTCCATTTCTTTCTGATGCTATAGTGCACAATGGCATCGTTTACGCGGTCGATGCACAGATTTGCTACCTATACTGGTGGAATCGATCGTGGTGTAATTGTTCTATCTCATCTCATCTTTACCTTATAATACGACTGCTTGTTGATTGTTACAAATTTGGAATAGATAGTATGTCTATAACCACATCATTGATATATGTCCTCTCATATCCTAGATTTTTATGACCACAAAATAGATATTATGAGTATAACCTCATGATTGCTATATGTTACTCTCAATTCCAAGATTTGTATAACAACGAATGTTATTACTTAGAATTGATATGAGAACAGCAGTATGTGCTATGGTAGAATATGAGTAGGCCCTGTCATAGCTATTTGCCTCTCATTGTTACATGATGTTCGAACCATGACATATTGTTAGAAAATGTAAGCCATTGGCTTATTTTTTAACTTAGGGTATGATTATGACCACGGCATTGCAATTCTCTATCTATGATCTGTGTCATTGTTATGATAATCTTAATTCCACACATACTATGAACATGATTGTATATTTTTGTCCTTCTGGTCGCCAATTTGATTTGTTGCAGCATACGCAAATGCGCTGGCCTTCATGATTCCAGGACCTGGAATCATACCAGTCAAAGGGTGGTCGTTTATCGCTCATTCAACTGACGGCGGTCATTTGATGCTCGTTCGCACGTACCAAATTGACCAAACCATTTCATCGAACCACATGCAGTACAATGCCTGGGGCGTTCGTGACTATGATAGCTATGGATGCTTCATGTTCGAGAAAGATCCCAGCTCTGTTGGGGCAGGCATATTCAACTGGAGGCGAATTTATAGCCTCGGCAACCACTCCATGTTCCTCGGGCTCAATTATCTGATCATCCAACCAATCGTCGATCATATCACCGGCGATTATTACCGTTCTATGCAACTTCCATTCGCCAGGGGGAACTGTGTTTAGACATCATACCATGGGTTTCATGAATCACCATATCCAGATATTCGTCGACACAACTTTTTGCCAGATAATCTTCAGTGTGTGAAAGGCATCAAGCTTCCATGCGATGAATGGCTTTTGCAAACCCGACAAGTGGCGATGTGGTTCATGCCAATAGCAAATATGAACAACTTGATTCATACTAATATCTAGACTGAGCCATGTATCCTGCTGTTGTAGCATGACCCTCTTTTGTTGGATATTAAGTACTGTTGTTAGTTTGAAGTACTCCTCTGGTTTGAAGGATAGATACCTTTCTGGGATCAAGTGCATCCTAACTCACCTACGTAGGATGTGCTGATAATGATGATGGAGATGCTGTGTAAATACATAGGGAAAATACATCCTAACTACCCCTAGGTGGTAGGATACATAGGGAAAATACATCCTACCACCTAGCGGTAGTTACCCCACATATCAAATATACAACCATGTGGTACTATATATATATATATATATATATATATATATATATATATATATATATATATATATATATATATCATTCAAAAATATGTTCATATACTATATCTAAGATATTTCAAAGCAAGTTACATGAAAAATTACATATGATCCCATAGTTTTTGTTATATTTGTGAAATGTGTACATATTTGTACGTAAAATGTGTATGCTCAAAATATGGTACACACTACCTAAAAAGTAGTGTATATACTACCTAATTATCGTTATATACTACTTACTACACGTACATACTCTCGGTTTTGATAGATACTACATACAACATACAAAACATTAGTGGTGGTAACTACCACTGGTAGTAGGAAAAATTTGTCTATATATATATATATATATATATATATATATATATATATATATATATATATATATATATATATATATATATATATATATCAATTACACTTCAAGTGCGTATTTGTTGGTGAATGTGTTGTCCAATGGGATTTATATTTTGTATTACTCATGTAGCCTAGGAAGTCAGTCGCACAGCCTTCTAACGTCTTACTCCATTTCAAATTTGTACTAGTCCTCTCTACCATATAATGCTCTACTCGTACTACTACCTCCCTCCTGGTTTATTGGCCCCCTTCATAATTTGTGTCAAATGTTGACCATAAATTTAACTAATTAAATGTTAATGCATGTCACAAAAAATTATATTGTCTGATTCATATTTGAACATAGTTTCCAATGGTATAATTTTCGGTGACATGCATTGACATTTTGTTAGTTATACCTATGGTTAAAATGTAACACTAAATACGACTAGTAAGTAGTACAGTAGTAGTACGAGTATACGTTGGTCGAATTATTCACCATGCCCTCACATTGAATTGACGTGACAACACACTACGCGTGAGGTCACACAAGAGTCTCGGCGGCGTATTCGTGTATTGTGGACTTCAGATTTTGAGTACCACTTATCTGTCGAAATCTTTCATCATTTACTTAAAACAGTCGATTGATCATACATTGAGTACCATATAACTAAAATTAACATATGCAAGACCAAGAAGGATTGGCCATTGCTGCCGGCTGGCGTCAAGTTCGATCCCACGGATCAGGAGCTGATCGAGCACCTTGAGACAAAAGTGAGTGCTGATAGCGCGAGATCTCACCCTCTCATCGATTTTTTTATACCAACCACCAACAACGAGCACGGCGTATGCTACACCCGTCTTGAGAAACTTCTAGGTGAGACACCAATTGTCCGTCTACGTGCACAAACATATAACTTTGTTTACAACTCTATTTTTCTTTCTAGACGCAGACCCAATGAAGAAATTACAATTTGACAGTTAATAAAAAGTGAAACAAGTAACTGCAAGATGCCAAAGATGTTATGAAAATGCCAACTACATGCACTAAAACATGTAATCGACAATACTGTAGGTATCACACTGAGTGGCCTAAGCAAGCATTTCTTCCAGCGCAACTCAAGGGCGTTCAAAAGGGGCATGTGGATGTGACGCGTCTTAAGATACAATCGGAGTGTGGCATGCACGTGATGTGGCACAAGACCGGCAATACCTTGCCAGTGATGGTCAACGGTCGACAGATGGGCAGCAAAAAGGTTCTGGTGCTGCACACCAACAAGAACTTCAACCAGCAGAGGACCAATTGGGTGATGCACCAGTACCGCCTCGGGGACCTGGAGCAAGAGAAGGAGCGGACGAGGACTAAAAAGATTATAAGCTATCTTGGTATCGGTACTTGTACTACCTGGTTGTCTGCAAGTTGGTATTGTTGTTAACGATCTTTTGGTATGAACTTGGCATTTGCTTCCAACCATCATGTCGAGGGTCGACGTGGATATAAAGCTGAATCATTTGTGTTGACACAAATTTTTAGGCACCTGATTTTTATTTGATGGGTAGCATAAGCACCTGCCTTTGAATTCCTAGTTCTCCAAAAATTTTACATCAACGAAGTAAGCAGGGGATCCATCCGGTTTCACAGGCTGATAGTTGGACGCAGCACGTCGGAAGCCCAGCTGCAAATTGTTAAAAGAGAGGAGTGATTGATTTGGGCCTTCCAGAACAGACTGTTATTATTAGTTTAAATATGTAAAATACTACATAATGAAAATAAATATGTAAAATGCAATGAATTTAGTATGCTTTCACTGAAAACCATCTGATTTACATGAAATTCGTCCGTGGAACCATAAGACAGCTGTCCATACAGAGCCTAACCGAACGGAACCAGCAGGTCCATGGCCATACGCAAGCAAGTGCATGCACTTATTATCAGGATGGAAAAATAATGCTTATGTCTGAGACGGTGAAACCCATGAAGTCTTCAACATACTCAGTAAACGAGATAATTCTGCAAGTACAGACTGATTACTGGGATCTAGCAAATATATTGTTTTTTCAGGTCGAGCAAGTTTCAACTGGGCTGTAGATTGCCCATGCTTCGTTTTGTTTTTACAGGCCCAGCCCATGACGACAATGGGGCACAAAGATCCAGCAGGTATCTACTGGCCTCTTGCCCGCCATCGTTAGTTATATTTTGTCTTAGAACATCCGTAGGCAGTTTTTTTTTACTGAATCAAACACACAACCCAGTTTTATTTTCCTCATGAAACGCCACGTCCTACATCCGTTTTCTAATCTCTACCTATAGTTTTACTAGTTCATATACACATATTATTATACTAAGAATACATAATGTTCGCTTTTCATATTTACATCCATACTTCTTTGTTGTTGTTTTCCTTCCCAGTGCTAATTTTTTTACCACTGGTTTTCCCTTAAACCAACTCAATTGTCCCACGTCTTATTTGCTTACAAAAACAAAATGATTTTTTTGGCAAATCAATAAGTTCTTAAAAATAAATATTTATCATTTCTGGATTAAAATACTTCGGACTCCACTGAAATATGCAAAATAAGGTTGATCCTTTTGACAATGGTCCTGGGCAGAAAATGGGCTATAATAAATTCCTTAAGAATTAGCAAATGGGCTGCAAATTATTAAAAAAAATAGCAAATGGGCTCTATGTTGTCTGCCACAGGTTTGGATTGCTGACTTGTGGGCCTACCAAGTTCATGCATACACAAGGTTTCTCAAAAAAAGAAACTTAGTCAACAATCGACTCTACCAGCGTCACACCGTTAGATGTCAATCTAACGGCAATCGTGCTTCTTCAGTCTCTGACCTGCATGCTCTAGCCTCCCAAACTAGCGTCGGCGGAACTGCATGCTCCCACTGTCGGTGTCAAAACCGGCGGATCTTGGGTAGGAGGTCCCGAACTATTCGTCTAAGGTCGATGGTAACAGGAGATGGGGGACACAATGTTTACCCAGGTTCGGGCCCTCTCTATGGAGGTAATACCCTACTTCCTGCTTGATTGATCTTGATGAATATGAGTGTTACAAGAGTTGATCTACCACGAGATCATAATGGCTAAAACCCTAGAAGTCTAGCCTGTATGACTACGGCTATGAGTATTGGTCTCTACGGACCTAGCCCTCCGGTTTATATAGACACCAGAGGGATCTAGGGTTACATAAGGTCGGTTACAGAGAAAGGTATATTCGATCGCGAAGCTTGCCTTTCACGCCAAGGAGAGTCCCATTCGGACACGGTTAGAGTCTTCGGTATTCATATCTTCACAACCCATCTGTCCGGCCCATGGCTAACAGGTTGGACGCCCAAGGACCCCTTAGTCCATGACTCCCTCACCCGCCTCCCATGGTCGGTTGTGCTGCCAGGCAGGCCTCACGGCCCCACCATACTCGCATCCCTGGCCTAGCTATCCCTCTACTCACCCACACCTCTTGTTATTCTCTGGCGACGGCAGCCTCACATTGCGGCCGAACCAGTAAACCCTCGTCCTCACTCAGCGTGGGAAACAACTTCCGAGACTTCCCCTGCTCCATGTCATTCCTTTCCTAGGCCTCGCCGTCATCCACCGCCCTTGTGCTCTCGGCGCGGCGTGGTCACCGAACGACATCCATCGGAGGTGGACTTCACGTGGAGAGGCTGACAGTTGGGTCCACGGCCGCACACAAGGAAATGCCTCCTTATTACGCGCAAAATAATGATTCCTCCACCTGATAGGTGGGACCCACCAGAAGGGCCTCTGTATTTCATGACAAAAAACGTCCCCCCCACTGACAGCTCGGACCCACCAGCTATATCTTCGCACGCAAGGAAGTGCCTCCTTATTACACACCAACAAATGAATACTCCCCCTGCTAGCTACGACCCACCATAGTGGGAGGCTGACTTGTGGGCCTACTAAGTTGACGCGGACGAAGGGCTTTGTCCACTTAGTCAATATGAAGGATTCTAGCTCAAGTGACCGTATGATGTCCATCCAACAGCCGTAGTGCTTCTTCAACCTCTGGTCTTCTTGCTCCAGACGCCCAAACCAGCGCCGGTCGTGCCGCCTGCTCCTGCCTCCCATGGCCTGCTGTGCTGCCGCGGAGGCCTCACCACCCCCTACTAGCCCCACCTCTGGCCAGGCCATCCCTCTACTCACCCACACCCCAAATTATTCTGCGGCGATGGTAGCCTCAAACCGCAGCCGAAACAGTCAACCCTCGTACTCCTCTCCACGTGGGCATCCACTACCGTATCTTCCCCGGCTCAGTGTCGTCCCCTTCCTAGGCCTCGCCGTCGTCCACCGTCTTGGTGCTCTCCGTGTGGCGTGGTCAATGTGGTCAAGGAACGACTCCCATCGGAAGAGTATTGTACGTGGATAGGCTGATAGCTGGCTCCACGGCCACAGCAAGGAAGTGCTTCCTTATTACATGCAGAAGAATGATTCCTCCACCTGACAGCAGGGACCCACCGGACGGGCCACCGTATTTTGTGAAAAACCGTTTCCCCCTGAGGGGGTCCTAGATCAAGGGGTCCACGGGTGTCTGGGCTATGTAACATGGGCCAGAATGATGGGTCGTGATGATCCAAGGCAGAAGACCTTTCCCCGTGTCCGGATGGGACTCTCCTTTGCGTGGATGGCAAGATTGGTGTCCGGATGTGTAGTTTCCTTCCTCTATAAACCGACTCTGTAGAACACTAGGCCCCTCCGGTGTCTATATAAACCGGAGGGTTTAGTCCGTAGAGGCTATCAGAATTCACATAGGCGAGACAACTAGGGTTTAGCCATTACAATCTCGAGGTAGATCGACTCTTGTAACCCCTATACTCATCAAAGTCAATCAAGCAAGAAGTAGGGTATTACCTCCATTAAGAGGGCCCGAACCTGGGTAAACATCATGTCCCCTTTTTCTCCGGTTACCTTCGATCCTCAGACGCACAGTTCGGGACCCCCTACCAAGATCGGCCGGTTTTGACACCGACATTTGTGCTTTCATTGAGAGTTCCATTGCTTCGTCAGCAGAAGGTTCGATGGCACTCTCGATCATCAACAACGATGCTGTTTCCGAGGAAACTTTCCTCCCGTGTCAACTTTTTGTGTTCGGCGGCTTCGCTCTGCGCGCCAATTCAATTGGTCACCTTGACCAGATCGACAGCTACGCTGCTGGTCATCTGATCAGATTCGGAAGCCTGAATTACGTCACCAACATCCAAGGAGACTTGATCTTCGAAGGGTTCATGGCCTCGACCACCGAAGGAAAGCCATCGGACCCGTCATTAGGCACCGTTCAAGGACCAACTATCTTCCCTGCCCCCGCCTTAGATCCGACCGGACTCTCTCCTACTATGGAACTTTCCTCCGGAGACAAGAGGCAACTATGTCTTCGGCAAGCCTATAATCAAGCAGGACTCTCCCTATCGTCAGAGAGCCGAAGCCGCCTCAGGATGTAAACTCCGAACTCTCATGGTCTGCATCTAGTGCCTATCCCTGAGGTCCTCGGTTCCATGTCTGGCCTTCGCTCTTAAATGAGGCCTTGGACTTAATGCGATCCCTCGGCATTACGGAAGTAACGCCTCTGAACTACACCCAACCCGGACTAGGGGCTGAGAATCCGGAATTTTATGTCCCACCCACCACCCACTTAATAGCCACTATCGAGGATTTGACCGACATGCTAGATTATGCCTCCGAAGACATCGACAGTATGGAGTTATTGATGTCGGAGACAAACAAAGCCAAGACCCACCTATCACATCATAGCTAGTTCATGCATTAGAGTGTTGCATCATGTTTACTTTTCCAGAAACTTGAAATGGGGATGACAGAACCCCCAACACCGCCCCTAAAAACAACTAGGGATTACTAAAATCATTTTCAATGAACCCGAAATGCCCTTCTAAAAAGTCCACCCTTTTTGTCTTGGGTTAGAATGGGTTCACAATTTTCAAGGTCATCTTATGATCATTGAATTAAATCATATGTAACTTGCATTTGGGCATTTAAATGCTAGTAAATATTTAAATGTCCAAATAATCGCAAACTGAAATGTTCCATGTTTCATATGCTCCATACAGTGAGCATGTGCAGTTTGGTGAATTTTGAAGATGCCTAGGTATTT
The DNA here is from genome assembly GCA_021605205.1 of Aegilops longissima. NCBI lineage: Eukaryota > Viridiplantae > Streptophyta > Magnoliopsida > Poales > Poaceae > Aegilops > Aegilops longissima. Next base: position 222,416,146 of record CM038679.1, read on the forward strand.
TTAGAAATGCCACAAACTTGCAGAAATAAAAGAAAACACATAATAAAAGAAAACAACTTACCTGGCCGCAACCCACCACCCAGCCCACCTGGCAGCCCAGCACTGTGCTCGCCTGTGCCAGCCAGCTGCTTCTTCACTGCCAGGGAGGCAGGGAGGTGACGCCGGCGTGCGCGAGCTCGCCACGACGCCACCTGCTTGCCGCTTCGCCTCTGGACCCGCTGGTCGACCTCCACGTAGCCCACTCGACCGCCTGTACAACCCCACACGCCCCCTGCCTCTCTCCCTCACCCTCTCCCGCCATGGCCGACGCACCTGCCGCTGCACCACCGACGTAGCCGGGCTCACCGTCGTCCTTGCGCCGCCCAGTCTTGTCCACGAGCTCCGCCACCGTCCGCTACGCCGAGCTAGCCGAGCCCCGAGCGCTCGCACGCTCTGCACCGCCTCCTTCGACCTCGTCTTCACCGAACACCGCCGGAGATCCCCTTCGCCGTCCCCACCGCACCAGCTCGTCCCCGACCTCGCCGTCTGCTCTGTCGTGATCGCCGTGAGCTCAGACACCTTCCCATCCCTCCTGTTCTCTCTCTCGAGCACCATAGCGACCACATGAAGCTTCACCACACGCGTCGCCGCCGAGCTCGTCGCCGACGACGCTCCGGCCACCCAACGGCCACACCACCTTGTCCACTACACTCAGCGCATTGCCAGGAACCCGTAGCACCACCACACGCCCCTTGCCATGATCTCTAGCGACGAGCCCGAGCTCGCCCGAACTCCGGCAGCCGCACATCTCGTCGCCGGCGTCGTTTCCGGCGAACCCGAGCGCGCCACCACCACTCGACGCGGCTCACTCTCCGCATCACGTAGATGTGCTCCGCCGTCGTTTTGGTCGCTAGAGCACGAAACCAGCATCGCCCTGCCGCGTCTGGCCTCGCCGGCGGCTAAACACCGGCGAGTTGACCCCGCTGACCGTTGACCCGGTGGGCCCAGTTTGACCCCCTGGGTCAATGACGTGTGGGCCCCAGGCCACTAACTAAACTAAGTTAGTATTAGTTTAACGCTAACTAAACATAGTTAGTTTAATTGACACTGACAGACGGGACCCACAGGTCAGGGTTGACTTGGACCATCTCTGTTGACCGCTGACGTCACCTTGACGCACTGCTGACGCAAAAAGTATTTTTTGGATTTATTTTTATACAACAAATTCTAGAAAATACTACAAACTTCAAAAAATCATAGAAATTAATGTGTAACTCCAAATGCAAAGATTTATCTATGAAATTTGATCAGAAAAATTCAATCTTTCCAACTATACTAGTTTCATGCATGTCAGAACAATTTAACCTTGTTGTTTAGATGAAACAAGTTAATGCACTTATATCACCTCTTACTTTGGGTTAGCATTTGAATCCTTGATTCAAATGAACTCAAACTAATCTGTTTTAAGTTGCATTAGCCCAAACACACTAATTTTGCCATATCATTGCATGCATCATATTGTTGCATATTGCCATGTGGTGATTGTGTTTCGATGTGTTCTTCGTGGTAGGTTCTGCCTCTGAGGATATTCACGAGTACCAAACTGAAGGGCAGTATCCCACTACCACTCTGTCAGGCAAGCAACCCCATTGATCATTTCGATACAAACCCATCTTCTCACTTCTGCTCTCGTTTACTGCATTAAGACAACGGGTTTCAAACTGCTGTGTGTTGTGGTAGTTGAACCCACTTCCTCTGCATGACCTGTCATTGCCACGGTAACTAGATGAAACCCACTAGCATGTGTAGGAGTTGATTGAGCCATGTTTGTGTTTCCAACCATGCTATGCTTACTATGCTTAGAGTCGTGTCATGTCTGGCTCATCGGGTAGATGAACTAGAGTGAATGGTTGTGTCTGTAATGATAGTGAAGTGTTGAATATGATTTGGTAAAGGTATCGATGAGAGGCCAAGTAGGAGTACATGGTGGGTTGTTTCATTGAGGTCGTCCTTAAGAACTGAGATCTGTATGTGTGACTTAAGATCAGCTACTACCACGCGTTGGGCCCGAATCCAATGGACCCTCTCGACTTATTAACCACAATTATCCTCTGTCCAGGAGTTGCAAGTAGTTTCTCGTCCTTAGGGGTGGCTGTGATGCGGTAGGCTCGTGGCCCGGTGTACCGAGTCACCCGTTTGGTGTCTCGGGAATCCTGCACACATCGTTTGGGGCCGTTGAGGACACCCCGGCCGGATTTCCTTGCGGATGGAACCCGAATAGGAGATAAACCTGGACTAGGGACTCGTGTGTCTATTGAGGTCGTGGCCGACGCCCTCGCTGGGCTTCCGCTTGAAGGTTGCCGAGTACATGTCGTGTAAACGGTGATAAGTGGTGAAAGCGTGTGTGAAGAAGTACACCCCTGCTGGGTATAAAACTATTCGAATAGCTGCGTCCGTGGTAAAGGACTACTTGGTCGCTTATGCAATTCATTGACAAGTTAATGGTTACTACTAAAAGACTCAAGATTAGTGTGAGTACCGCGGATGGACCTCCCCTAGGATGACGAGGGAGGATCCACGGTGGAGTATTGAGATGGTGATTAGTGGACTCGTGTGTGAAAACTGTTTTACAAGTGGTGTCTCGTAGGATGGCTTAGCCAAGAGTCAAAGCTGGCTTGCTGCAATAACTCCACTACCTTCTTGAAAATGTGCATGTATAGTAGGATCTGTTGTAAGACTTGCTGAGTACCTTTGTACTCATGTTGCTTTGATTACTGTTTTCAGACGACAACACCGCCCCCTCCAATGGGTTCTATGTAGATCTCGATGTTGACGAGTGACTTGCCACCCAGGTGGTGATCTGAGCTTGTGAAGGGCCTATGTAGATAGACAGGCTTCGTGAAGCCTTCTTTCTTTCTAGTGTCTGTACTCAGACTAGTTTGCTTCCGCATGTGCTTGTATGTTTGTATGACTTGATTGTCGGGTCATGAGACCCCTATCTATATGAATATGTTATGTATGGCTCCCCTGAGCCTTTAAATAAAGTACTTTGAGTTGTAGAGTTTTGTTGTGATGCCATGTTGTATTTACACATATCGAGCATATTGTGTGTATGATTGAAATGCTTGGTATGTATGGGATCCGACAATCTAGTTGTTTATCCTTGGCAGCCTCTCGTATGGGGAAATGTAGTCTAGTTCTTCCATGAGCCATAGTAGTCCGTTACAGCCTGGTTCACCGGAGTCCTGCTAGCCCACCACTACTGCTCCGGAACACTTGACTGGCTGACATGTGTTTAACTTCGTTCCTGTGTCTGTCCCTTTGGGGAAATGTCACGCGGTGACATCCGGAGTCCTGCCTAGCCTGCTACAGCCCGAGTTCCCGGAGTCCTGTTAGCCCAGTGCTACAGCCCGGATTCACACGCTGCTGACCGACATGCTCGATGTTGATTCATGTATGCATGTCCCCGTAATTTAGTGCCGCTTTGGGTTCACGACTAGCCATGTCGGCCCGGGTTTCTCTGTCATATGGATGCTAGCGACACTATCATATATGTGAAACAAATGGCGCGAACGGTCCCGGGCCATGGTAAGGCGACACCCGTGGGAATACCTTGCGTGAGGCCGCAAAGTGATATGAGGTGTTACAGGCTAGATCGGTGTGACTTAGAATCGGGGCCCTGACACCACCATTCACCGGGCGCTGGACGTCTACCTCCACATATGATGTGTATATGGTGGATACACCCAAGGAGGAGGATGACGAAGGCAGTAAAGATCCGAGTTAAGATAAGCCCGCGGACGAACCACCAAAACGTCGACGTCAGCAAGGCCACTCAAAATCACATCGCGAAAAGGAAAGTAATTCCAGCACCGGAGGCAATAACACTCCAAACAACACCGAAGATCCCGAAGACCCCGTCGAGCCTACGTCGAACAGGATGATTGTGAGGAGGGACAAGTGAACGCCGACGAGCCAGTCGGGAATGAGGATTTGAAAGATAGTAACTATCTACCAATCTCCGAGGATGATGTCAGCCTCAGCAACAAAGAGTTCATCATGCCAGGAGAACCCCTCAAGCAAGAGCGCTTTAAGCATCAACCGTAACTACGAGAAGCCTAAAAATTCGAGTTATCCGAAGCATCGGCTACTACCACAATTCGACGACGAGTCCCTTGAGCCAATACCGTCAAGATATGACTGTGCTGATGAACCAGACCGACCACCATGCGCGCGAGATAAAGCAGCTACGTACGCCGAACACCAACCCGCACCACCTCACTGTAGAGGCAAAGAGGTAGTGGCTCTAGGATACACCTATGACCTAAGACATGACCTGGACAATAGAGCAGGCCAAGCAAGATCAATCTATGGATCAACGGGGCATGCCCCAACACGAGACGACGGCCATCAAGCCTGGCGCGACAGGCATAACCTCACCTGGGCCAAAAACCGAATACGGATGTCATCCGAACTCCGTCGTGACGTTGCCCGATAGAGAAGCGTTGCACACCCCTTATGCTTTACCGATGAGGTAATGCAACACCAGTTTCCAGAAGAGTTTAAACGCTTAAACATTGAATCATACGACGACATGACACATCCCGTGGTATGGATTTAGGATTTCCTCCTCCATATTCACATGGCTCGCGGTGACGATCTCCACGCCATCAAATACCTACCCTTAAAGCTGAAAGGACCAGCACGACACTGGTTAAACAGCCTCCTAGAGAACTCCATTGGTAGCTGGGAAGATTTGGAGGATGCCTTTCGATACAAATTCCAAGGCACCTATGTCCAACCTCCGGATGCCGATGACCTTAGTCATATAGTCCAGCAACCCCGAGAGTCAGCACACAAACTTTGGACTAGGTTCTTAATTAAAAAGAACCCAATCATCGATTGTCCTGATGCCGAAGCCCTCGCGGCCTTTAAACATAGCGTCCATGATGAATGGCTCGCTCGACACCTCGGCCAAGAAAACCCAAAGTCCATGACAGCCCTTACCGCACTCATGACCTGCTATTGCGCAGGAGAAGACAACTGGTTGGCTTGTAGAAGCAACATTACCAGCGACCCTGGCACCTCCGAAGCCAGAGATGGCAACGGTAGGACACGATGCAACAAACACAATCGTCGAAGCAACAATGAAGATACCTAAGACAAGGCGGTCAACGCTGGATTCAGTGGCTCTAAATCCGGTCAGCGGAAGTTGCCATTCAAAGGAATCAAAGATGGTCCATCCAGTTTGGACAAAATACTAGATCGGCCTTGCCAGCTTCATGTCACCCCTGACAAGCTTGCGAATCATTCCAACAAAAATTGTTGGGTCTTTAAACAAGCCGGTAAGTTAAATACCAAACATAAGGGGAAAGGGCCACCAAGCGAGGATGATGAAGAGCCTTGCCGACCGAACACAGGGGGACAAAAGAAATTTCTCCCTGAGGTGAAAATAGTGAACATGATATATGCCACCCATATCCCCAAGAGGGAATGGCAAGCGCCCACTAAGGGACATCTACGCCATAGAGACTGTTGCCCCTAAATTCCACCGTGGTCAGCTTGGCCGATCACCTTCGGTCGCAGGGACCACCCGACCAGTATTCATAATGGAGGTTCAGCATCCATGGTCCTCGATCCAATTATGAACGGATACCATCTCACTCAAGTCCTCATGGACGGTGGCAGAAGTCTTAACTTGATTTATCAAGACATAGTCTGCAAAATTTGTATTGATCGAGCAAGAGTCAAGCCTACTAACACCACCTTTAAATGAGTGATACCCGATGTAGAAGCCCGCTGCACGGGATCAATAACATTGGAAGTAGTCTTCGGTTCACCGGATAACTTCCGAAGCGAAGACTTGATCTTCGACATCGTCTCCTTCCGCAGTGGTTAGCATGCACTGCTCGGACGAACCACCTTCGCTCGCTTCAATGTGGTCCCGCATTATGCTTACCTAAAGCTCAAAATGCTCAGACCCCGCGGCTTTATCACAGTCAATGGAAACATGGAGCGCTCCCTCCGTACCGAGGAGCACACCGCAGCCCTCTCAAGCTGAACACTTCATAGTCCATCAAGCCCTCGGACACTGCCAAACGAGTCTGGTCTACCCTGCAGAACGACACCTCGGTCAATCCGTAGCTAGAGTAGCAGTTTCTCCTCCATCAATCGCCTCAACTAATAGCGGCATATGTACCGCATGTGCATAACTACGCACTCAAAATAACTTGGGCAACGACGGAGGCACACTGAGGACGAGGTCAATAATGCGGCTCGACCCTATTCGAACCTTAATGTTCTTCTTCTTTTTTTCTTATTTTTTATCTTTTTTTAGGTAATTTAAAACCTAAATCACTTTTCGGTTGTACCAGGGCCCTTTCTTAGGCCCCTTTTATATACACGATCGTCGATCCTCTCAAAGGATCCTACACAAAGGCAAAAAGCAGCGCAGACGTGCGGCAGGTTGTCCAAAGGATCTTCAAGACCACCTTTTCTTTTCTAGGACCTTGTTTAGAAATTCTTGGCATGTAAAATAGCCTTGATGCTTATGGCATTCTCTATAAGAGCATGTTTTGACGTATCAATCAGACTATAATAGAAATAGTTTTTGTCCAACCCTATTCGGTATTGGTTTATTTCATAATTTGTATCCCTTTTCACATCAGATTGACATATACACCTCAGCATGATTTAAAATGCTAGGGGCTTTATTCGGCAACATATATTTTCAAAAAAACAAAGTACGAACACTCTCACAGTATACTTCGGCGTCCCGAATATTGCATTATATGCATCGGCTCCGAATCGTGTCTTTGGTCAATAGTTGGGTTGCCCGTCTCCTGTGGTTACTACCTTACGTTTCGCTCGTTCGGCTAAGGTAGTAAAGGGAGAACTACTGCAATTGTGTTTCTAGTTCGTCCGGTCAAGCACCTCAGTAGAGAAAGCTGAAAACTGACTGTCATGATACGACAAGAGCTAGTCAGCAATTCGGCGACCTATTATAAATCTCTTGCAATTTCTTCTGTATTATAAGAAGGACCGGCCTCCGTCCGGTCATGTGCCTAAGGCATCCCAGTTGGATGACCGCATACGCACCAAGGGCTAGTACTTAGCCCCACCGTCAAACTCCTATGGCTTAGTGAAAGTGCTAAAGCCGTATAGTCTCACTTCCTGGTTCGATAAGGAGACACGTACTTTATGGACCAAGACGTTGGGTCAAGTGTGATCATGCACTACTGCGTCGTGTGCCCCTCCTGGGCCCGGAAAAACTGTGCGGCATCGGCAGCACTCTTCGGAAGATTCGCAAAGGCGTCTGGAGAACTCCACAGCCGAGTGAGCAAGGCATATCTTTGACCGCCAAAAATACTCTGCAAAAGAAAGGGCTTATCAGCCGCTATCTGTTCGGCCTGCCGAACCTCCTCATGAGCCACCCGGGACTCGGACCACGCTTCTTTCACCTCTTGAAGGGCCGATCGGCCGCTTGGGCCTTATTCTTATCCTCCAAGGCCTCGCACTTGCCGGCGGCGTCTTTGAGCTCTTGCCCCACTTCGGTCACCCGCTCCTCATACTGGCGGCGGGCAACCAGCTCTGCCTTTAAATCCACAGCAGCTTTATTAGCGTTCGCTTTGCTCACCCTTGCCTGCTCCTTGGCTTGGGCGAGGGCGCTCTTCAGGATCTTGACCTCGGTTGCACTATCTGCAATAATGATCAAGGCAACGCACGAGCTTAAACTCCGCATTGGCATATTACTTCAGGTGTGTAATTTTTTTTTCAAACATACCTTGTTAATGCGGACGATATCCTCATCAGCCAGCTTCAGCTTCCGCTGAAGTTCGGACACCTTAGTGGCCTGGGCGGTCGCCGCTATCAGGGAGGCCTGTTTACCAAAAGAACAGTACGCTACCTCCTGCGATTATTATTTGATCCTCTGTTCGGCTATTTTTCAAAACCGAACAGAGTCTCAGGGGCTACTATCTATACACAGGCATATTTTTCATATGAAAAGCGGCTAAGAATATTACATCGCATACCTCGAAGCCTGTTAGCAGGCTAGTGAAGGCTTCGTTCAGCCCGCTCTTGGCAGAGTGAACCTTCTCAACCGAAGCCGAGCCCTCCGCGCCCTTCAGCGACCCAAGGAACCGAGCCTTTTCAGGGAGTGGTGGACAAGGGTCTCCTCCTCCTCCTCCTGCACTTCCCTGCAAGCAACGACAAGGATAAGAGGTCAGTCGACAGAAAGCATTTAAATCTACTTAGAAAGATATCCACCAGAAAGAGAAATATCCCTGACTCTTCCACCATATGCATGGAGTTCAAATTGAACTCTGCGGGAAGAGGGGACTCCCGTCCCATCTTTAGAGACGGAAGGATGGAACTTCCTGGTAGCTTCGGTGCATGTTGTGATACTTGGAGCTCTGGGGAAGGCGAGCTCTGCGAAGACCTCGAGCTAGAGCGGGAACTGGACTCCTCCTCCGAAGACACCGGCCGTTTGGCAGAAGGTGCCTTGGCCCGGGCAAGACGGCGGGATTAACGGCACGCCCCCTCGGCTTTGTTGATCTTGGCGGAGGTCTTCTTCAGCTTCTTGGTGGGTAGCACTGGGTTGGAGGTCGCCGCTCCTCGGGCCGGAGCGCGCCTGCATTTACGCAGGTCTGGATCCAGCGCGGGGGCTTGTGGTCCTGCCGCAAGCCACTCCTCCTCCTCAGGGGCCGCTATCGTGCTCCACTCCCTCTGAGTATCCTCTCTCCCCTGGAGCTCCTTTCTGCCGTGGACAGAGCATCTAGCCCGGCAAGGCTATCCCCTGCAAACTCTTCCCGGGCAGAATCTTTTGTGGTTTGTGCCTTGCTGCCACCCTCGGAAGAGCTCCTGTCCCCAGCTTTCCCCTTGCCCTTCCCGGCCTTCGCACCCTTCTCCATATCTGCACGACGGGCAGCTTTGTCCTCCGTGACTCTCTTCAGAATATATGCTACCTCTGCGGCAGATGTGTGTTTATACAGTTCACCTTTAGCCCTGGTGGCCTTTTCCACCAAGGTGCTCGGCCATTGGAGCTCTTCGTCGAGGCAAGGGAGCTGCCAAGAGCCCAACACTCCTTCAGAATTGTAGTCCGGCATCCACTTCAATATTTGATCCCGGGTAGAGTTGATATTCAGGGGAATAACGGTTGCCGGGAGCTTGAACATGTCGAAGTGGTTGAACAGTTGGTCACACAACCAAGCATGGCCATAAACTGACAAATTATTGGCCAGCCCTCGCAGCAGCCTCATCCTATCTGCAGCACCGCCGTATTGCCATGCAGGCCGGTCCATGTCTTGCAGCTGTTGTCGGTGTTCTGGGAACGGGGGTCCCCAGACTTGCCTTCCTGCGGCCTGCGGCGTGGCTCAAAGGGGGCCCCATAACGGCCCATCTTCATCAACACAAGCTCAAGACCTCGCGAGGGACCAGATTCTGGGCGGAGGGCGGTGTAGCGCCTCGTGCACGGCCTCATCAGGCTTGCTTGCGAGGAGGCGGAGAGATCAAGGCGGGTACCTCACGAGGTGCCCATGACGCAAGCCATGATTTACTAAGGGCGCCAAGGGCGCCAGCCCGCAGCAGTGTCCTCCTTTCCTCTTTGGTGCAAAGGGAGCAAGCGCAGGCGAGAGCATCAAGCAAAGGCGCCCGCTTTGGTGCAACAAGACCAAGACCAGTCCAACGGCAGGAAGGAAGTCATTGTGGAGCCCAATCGGCGTCATCACCGAGCCTTTGACAAAGCGAGGACCGACTTTAGTCAGATAAGTGTACCAGATGTTCCCCTTCAAAATGGCCAATTGTTGGCGCCCTTCCCGCTCAATATTTGGGAAGAGGCCCAGGGCCTCGGCCTATAAATAGGACTAGCCACCCACAGGGTAGAGACATTTTGAAAGATAGCAAGAGAACAAACGAGAGAGATAGAGAGAAGCGATTGAACTCCCCCTAGCAGTTCATCGCACCAGCCAAGAACAGACCCTCGCGAGGCTGTTCTTCCTTGTATTGTTCATCACCATCAGCCCAAGAGGCAATCCACCACATCACAAACTAGAGTAGGGTATTACACCACAATGGTGGCCCGAACTAGTATAAACCTTGTGTCTCTTGTGCTGTTCCTTTCGTAGTTTAGATCCTAGCGAGGCGGCGGGGGGCAGGTAGGTAGAGGGCGAGATTTCGCGCACCCTGAGTTCGAACCTCAAGGGTCTGCCGAACCCGAATCCGACATTTGGCGCGCTGTAGGGGTGCGCCGTAATTGCCTTCCGCCGCCTGTTCTCCGTCGACCACCGATCCATGTTCGATGCTCGTCGGGCTCGCTGAAGCGCCGAGCCGCTCGCTTCCTCGCCGCCAGACGGCTCCGCCGGCGGGCGACTTCGCTGTCTCCCGTCGCTTGCCGTTAACGCCGCCATCGGCTGGCGGGAACGAGCAGCAAGCATCGCCCCAAAGATCCTCCGTGAGGCAAGACGGCCGCGACCGCTACCCTCGCCGCCTTCGCTGGTTCTACGCCTCGCGTGTTCGCGCTACCATGGAGGCTCGATCACGCCATCGCGCAAACGAGCTCTTGCGCTACCGCCCCATCGACGACGCTTCACGAAGAGTGGCTCGACCGCATCTCCGAAGCTCGTCAAGGCCAGCAGGGGCTCGCGCCGTCTGTCCCGCTGCATCAAACCCGCCCTGCGCTGGCGACGAAGCTCCGGGCGCCTCGCCGCCCCCTCAAGAAGGCGCCTGGCCCCAAGGCGCGTGGTCCTCGTGGCGGAACCCGCGCCCGTCCGGCGCCAGCAGCGGCAAGAGCAGAGCTGTCAGGAGGTCCCTCGCCCGCAAGAAGCTGCCCGAGTGCTCCCCGCTCTAGCTCGTCGTGACCACGCTTCTGCTCCGGCACGTCAAGACCCCGCGCTGTTCCCAGCTGCAGCGCATGGGGACCCGCAAGACCAAGCTCTTCGTCATCCAAGGCCTCCTGTGGCCACAGCAAGCTGCCATGCCTTCACCCCCGAGCTGCATAGCGTTGCGTGGCCCCGCAAGTTCAAGCCGGATCTGCCTCCTCGCTACGACGGTACGGCCGACCCCGCAGAGTTCCTCCAGCTTTACGAGCTGGGCATCAAAGCCGCCAACGGAGACGAGAAGGTCATGGCGAACTGGTTTCCCATGGCGCTCAAAGACGGGGCCCGCACCTGGCACCTGAACCTGGCCCCGGGCACGATCTCCTCCTGGGACGAGATGCGTACCCGCTTCATCGCCAACTTCCAAGGTACTCGTGACCGACCACCCGCCATGAGCGACATGCGCCAGATCAAGCAGCAACTGTGGAGACCCCGCAGAAATACATCCAAAGGCTTCAACAACGCACGCCTCAAGATTCCCAAGGTGACCGAGGAGGCCATCATCTCCGCCTTCTCCGACGGTGTGCGCGACGTCAAGATGAAGGAGTAGCTGGCGATGCATGAAGATCTGTGCACTTCCTTGGAGCTCTTCAACTTGCCGACCAAGTGCGCCAGGGCCGAGGAAGGGCGTCTCTCCCTCCTCGAGCTGCCTACCGCAGACCCAGAAGAGAAGAAGCCCAAGGCCAAGGATGTGAAGCGCAAGGTGGCTGTCGTGCTCGCGGCAGAACTGGACACCAAGCGGGGCAGAGATCAGCCCGAGTCTTCCAAGGGCAGCCGGTACTGCGTGTACCATGACCTCCACACCCACAACACCAGCGAATGTCAAGAACTCCGAGCCGTGCGAGAAGGGAGGATCGGCCACGACCCGACCGCAGCGACCGGGGCTACGGCCAAGGTGGAGGAAGGAACGCAGGACGCTGGGAAGACCGCGGCCCTTGCCAAGGATGGCGTGACCAACCTCGCGAGGATCGCTGGCAAGACCCGCCTCGCGAGGGAGGCTTGAGGGATCAGCCTCGCGAGGATCGCCCGTAAGGCAATGCAGGCCTCCCTCCCCTGCCACCGCAGCCAAGGAGAAATGAAGACCATCATCAGGACGAGGGGGCTTGGGGCTTCCAGGAGCCGCGCGTGATCGCCTGCATCCTGGGCGGAGCTCAGGCCCCAGCCTCTCAACGCATCTTCAAGTAGTTCGCCCATGAAGTGAATGCAGTCCTTCCCAAGCACGAAGCCACACGCCCCCTCTGGTGGTCAGCGTGCACCATCACGTTCAGCTCAGCGGATCAGCTCAAGTGTGCAGCCATAGCCGGAGTCGTCCCGATGCGCTGTTCCCCAATCATCAGCAATGTGCTAGTCACCGAGACCCTCATCGATGGCGGGGCAGGGCTCAACGTCCTGTCCGTGGAAACGTTCAACAATCTCCAAGTGCCTTACAATCAGCTCCAGCCAACCAAGCCTTTCTCTGGGGTCACCGACGGTTCCACAGTCCCGATCGGGTAGGTTCGCCTCCCTGTCACCTTCGGGGCACGCGACAACTACCGTACCGAGCTCATCGACTTTGACGTCGCCCACATTCGCCGCCATACAACGCCATCCTCGGTACCCAGCGCTGGCTGTTCATGGCCAGAACTCCACCACGGCTACAACGTCCTCAAGATGCCGTGAAGTGGCGGAGTCATCACGGTTCATGCGAAGAGAAAGACGCAGATGTGCTCCTCGAGCGAGCCTTTCAGCCACATCACCGAGGACCCGGATCGCGGAAGCAGGAGGCTTCCCGAGACCGCTCCCAAGAAGAAGAAGACACCGTCCGGCCCGGCCCCTCAGGAGGCAGGCCCCTCAGGGTCGCGCCTTCTCAGGGGGAACCCCCTTCTATCACATAGGAAAGCGCGCCCGGCGCCCACCTCAGGCAGGGCTCGGTGGCTCCCCCCTGGAGGGCCACCGACCTTGCTAAGGTCACGAGGGAGGCTCTTGGGCACCACTTGGAGGCATGTTTCGAAGCACGTTTCCCTCAAGAAGGAGCAAGGCAAGGAGGGCCAAACCCTCAGGAGTTCGTTAGCAAGATCGTTCAGGAGCTGCAAGAGTCAAGAGTCATGAGTGGCAGCCGCCGCTTACCTGTCGTGGCTCCCTATCCAGGCGAGGATGGTGGGTTGCGCGTCTGCATCGACATACCAGGGTTCAACCGAGCCGCCACTCAGGAGCGCCTCTGGCCCTCTCGCGTGGGGCGCCACGAAGGTCCACCCTACAGCTGCGTTCGCATGCCTTACGGCTTGCCGAACGCGGCCACCACGTACCAGCGCCTCATGAGGGACATCCTGGAGGCTCAAGAGGCCAGGCGTTCCGCAGCCCTGGCGGTGATGGAGATGGTCCACGAGGAGCCACCAGCGCCTCCGGAGCCTCCCGAGGCCCCTGAGCCTAGGGGCTCGTGAGGATCGGCTCCCGCAGCCCACCGAGTCTGCTGCATCAACACCCTTTCGTCTTCAACGCTACCAGGTGACATCTTTCAAGTTTCAATTCCAGCTGGGAGCGCCCCCCAGGGCTGCATTATTCCCAGGCCACGTGGGTCCGTCCCTATGGCGTGTATCCCTTTTACTTCTTGTTCCTAGCATACCTTGTTGGGGGCGCCCTTCGGGCTGCATCATCCCCAAGTCGCTCGGGCCAGACCCGGCAGCATGTATCCCTTTCGCGTTTATTTCGGGCCATGCGTTCGACCCGTCATGCTTGTTATTTGATGCCAATCCATGGCACCTTCTCTTCGCTCATGTCGACCGCTTGCACGTAAAGGGGGGTACCGAGCATCGCGACTCGGGGATCCCATCGCTCTCCAGCCCTCACCCTTCGCCTTGTCCACGGCATCACGACCGGCATACCAGCGACGGCCGAGACCAGCTCGAGGGCCGGGACCCGAGGACGTAGAGCGCCGACATCTAACCAAATCTGCAGGAACACATCACAAGATAAGGCCCAGTGCCAGGCGCAACCCGCCTTGAGGTAGGGCCCCGTGAGTCCCGCGCTGGCTTAGGGTGCCCAGATACACCTCATCAGGCCCTACTGTTCCAGCCACATGTCAGGGCGGGGCTGTACACGCCCCGGGGGCTCCTCCCGGAGGGGAGCCCCCTCCCACGCACAAGTGGAAGCACCATGCTCCGCGCTGGCTAACGACACTACCGAGGAGCGTGTATGCCCGTACACATACGGAAGCGCTATGCTCCGCGCTGGTGATAAACAACTGAGGGTGGCCCCCGGGCCGCATCAACCTCAGGAAGCCCAGAGCTTAGTGTCTGGCCTCATCGCAACTCCTCCCCTCGGGAGTGCCGCGCGAGGGGGCTGGGCACGGGGGCTGCGCCTGGGTCATGCCCAGGCGCACACCAGCCAGCCAGGCCCCTCGGGCCTGGTTCGTCGCGCGTCCCTCCCCGAGCGGAGCCAAGGTACGAAGGCCGCTTGAGCGTCAAGGGGACTCTGAGCATCGCGACTCAGAGCCTAACTGGTCACGTAGCCCTCACTCCTTAGTTCCGAAGGCTAATGGCGGTTGAGGTATGCGCGGGTCGGGCTCAAGACGAGAACAGTAGATCCACCCACATCTCGCCTCCCTACTTGTTGTTCGTGGCGCAAGGGGACTCTCGAGCATCGCGACTCAGAGCCTAACTTGTCACGTATCCACTCACTCCTTGGTCCCGCCCTAGTTTCTGTCGGGCTAACGGCGGCTGAGGTAGAGTGAGGCCGGCTCACGGCAGAGAACATAAGCAAGTAGGAAGCGCAAATTTCAAGGAATTGAAAAGCAAATATTACAGTCCATAACTATTATCACAACACCAAATGCAAGTTTAAACGCCTCCTCGAGGCATGATACATGTGCAGGAATTAAAAGCAGAACAGGAGCCACAATGGAGTCACTTGTCGGCAGTGGAGCTGCGCGGAGCGGGTTCGCCTTGTGGAGCCGCAGGGTTGGCAGCGCCCCGCTTCGGCTTGGTGCTGAAGGCCCAGAACTTCCCCAGCAGAGCCTCCGCACGACCCTTCACGGCCTCAGCAGCGGCAGCGGCAAGCTCGCTGGCTCCAGCAGGCTGTCGAGGTCGACGTTGGGATCGCGAAGGTAGACATGGGTGAGGACCCGCGTCAGCGCTGCAGAGGACAAGACACGCGCCTCGTCCTCAGCCGTAGGGCCAAGGCCAAGGGCGACATCTTCAAGAGCGCGAACCAGGAAGGGAAGCAGCTTGGCGGGGCCGTCCTCTGCCCCAGCCAGCGGGCTCTCCAGGCTGTTATCATAAAGCTCCGTCAGCAAGGTGCGAGCCTTCACCTCCATATTTGTGAAGGCCACGCGATCCTCGGCAAGGACCCGTGCCTTGCCGTCCAGCTCGACCTTCCTCGCCTCCAACTCTTGCTCCAGCACGCCTAGGCATTCACGGCGCTTCTTGAGCTTGACGTCCCGATCCTTGACGGCCGCCTCGCGAGCCTTCATGCCTTCCTCCTGCTCTTGGCGAAGGCGGGCCTCCTTGGCGAGCTGGTCCCGCAGGCCCTGCAGCTGGCTCTCCAGCGCCTTGCCGCGACCTCGGACCTCGGCTACCTCCCCCAAGGCAGCGTCACGAGCTGCTTTCGCCCCAAGGACGGCTTGCTTCTCCTCGTCGCAAGCCGTCGAGGCCTGGACCAGCGCCGCCCGGATTGAAGCGTCGGAGCGAATCCAACCAGAAGCTAACTCCAAGCGCCCGGCCACCAAACGAGGGTCGGCGCCTGAAAGATCCTGCCGCAGCCGGTCCAGTTCGGTAGCAGCACGACCCAGAACGGTTGGAGGAGTCGGAGAGACAGCAGTTGGCGGAGTAGGAGGAGAGGACGGCAGTGTGACCACGGTGTCCTGAGGTGGGACCTGTTGCGCCCCAACAGCTGTGGCGGTGGCGTCAGGCAGGAACACCTCAGGAGTCGCTTGGGCCATGGGGGATGAGCTCGCCCCAGCCAGCTCCACCAGGGCTCGCGAGGATGACCGAGCAAGAGAGGCTCATGCATCACGGTCACCTTCTTTCAGGGGCGGAGGCGCTGCCCCAGACGGAACCTCAGGAGATCCCTTCAGCTTCTTTGCCACGGGCGCTAGCCTAACCAAGAGATACAGACGTCAAGTCTCAGCGACAAAACAAGAAATAAGAGAGGAATCGAGCACTTACTGGTCGTCGCTCGTGAGCTCGAGCAACCTCCGGCCGTACTTCAAGCCTGAGAGCCGGCTACTAGGATCAGCCTTAAGGAGTTCGGGAGCAGGAGGCGCGCCTGCGTATCGCCTCGATGCCGGGGCAGACCCGTGGGGGACCAGCCCGGTCCTGTCCTTCTTCGGGATCAGGGGCAAGCTCCCGCGGCCCTGCTCATCTTCATCCTCGTCGTCGTCGTCGCTCGGTGAGAGGCGGAGAACGCGGGACTTGCGCCGAGGGAGGGGAGCCCTCGACTCTCCGTCGGTCGCCTCGGAGTCGAGCCCTCCTACCCGCTCCCCTTCTCCCTTCTCCTCGCTGGAGTCGCCAGAGGACACGTCCACCGGTTCCCCGGGAGCCTCCGCGGGCACGGGCCCGTCCCCGTTGAAGAAGGGCATGGACTGCACTACCTGCTCCCGATCGTCAGCGGAGGAACAGGCGTGAGGCGCGCCCAACCTCGCCACGTCGCCCCCAACCAAAGATTGGACAACCGCAGCCAGGTCTTCATCGGCCAAGACCGCAGGGCTCAGGTGGGGCCTCCACATCGGAAGTGGGTACTGACGAAGTGGAGCCAGCTGGTGCTCCAGGAATTCCCTCAGCAGCGACGCGCCGGTCTGCTTCGCCGCCGCCATGCTGGCCGGCCTCAGATCCATGTCCATCCTCTCCAACACCGGCCACGCACGGGGGTCCACGAGCTCCACTCGAGACCAGTCATCGGAGTGTATGGGGTGCTCCATGGGCAAGATTAGCCGAGGGTGGATGCGCCCAACATCTACCAAGACCTACTTGCTCCTGAAGCCCTCAATCCTCTTCCCGGGGTTCGAAATGGCGATGGAGCTACCGTACGCGACGAAGCTCGCACACGCAGAGAAGGAACAACGAGATGTCCGGAGGGAGAAATAGTGGCGCAGCAGGGCCACTGAGGGCTGCACCCCAACGTGAGCCTCACAATAGTAGGCGAAGATCGCCAGGAGGAGAACGGAGTTGGGGTGGAGGTGCAGAGCTTGTAGCTTGTAGTGGCGGAGGACGGAGAAGAAAACTCGGAAAAGGGAGGCATCAGACCGGCAACAATGGCACTTACAAAGAGCGGATAGAAGGTGCTCCCTTGGCCCTCCGGGAGGGCGGAGCCGGCCTTGAACACCTTCGCCCCGTCGATGCCCTGCGCCGCCGCCATCTGGCGCACCCGGGCAAGGCTCGCCTCCGACACGTTCGGTGAGTCCAGGGCAGGCGCGTACCAAGCTCCGGCCGGGGTCTGGCGAGGCGCCATGCCTTGCTAGGGCGTGCAATCGAAGTGGATCTGAAGATTTCGGAAGCAGGAAGGAGAGGCGCAAGAAAGGGGATCTGAGCAGTAACCAGAGAAAGCAAGGGAAGCAAAGCCTAGGCAGACGCCGCTCCTTTATCGACTCGCGCGGTTGCTAAGGCACCCACGTCCAATCAACCGCCACGTGGCGCCAAAGGCCGCAGGCTGTTAGGGCCCGCAGCGCTTCGCACTTGCCCCTTCGCCTCTCTGCTCTGCCATGTCCGGGCGCGCCTTGGGCCCGGGGGATACTGTCGGCGTTCTGGGAACGGGGGTTCCCAGACTTGCCTGCCTGCGGCTTGCGGCGTGGCTCAAAGGGGGGCCCATCACGGCCCATCTTCATCAACACAAGCTTAAGACCCTCGCGAGGGGCCACTCCTCGCGGGGCGGACGATAGGTAGCTTCCTCAGGCAAGGCCTCATCAGGCTGGCTTGTGAGGAGGCGGAGAGATCAAGGCGGGGTACCTCACGAGGTGCCCATGACGCAAGCCATGATGACCAAGGGCGCCAGGCGGGCGCCAGCCCGCGCAGTGTCCTCCTTTCCTCTTTGGTGCAAAGGGAGCAAGCGCAGGCGAGAGCATCAAGCAAAGGCGTCCATTTCGGTGCAACAAGACCAAGACCAGTCCAACGGCAGGAAGGAAGTCATTGTGGAGCCCAAGCCGGCGTCATCACCAGAGCCTTTGACAGGCGAGGACCGACTTTAGTCAGGATAAGTGTACCAGATGTTCCCCTTCAAAATGGCCAATTGTTGGCGCCCTTCCCGCTCAATATTTGGGAAGAGGCCCAGGGCCTCTGCCTATAAATAGGACTAGCCACCCACAGGGTAGAGACATTCAGAAAGATAGCAAGAGAACAAACGAGAGAGATAGAGAGAAGCGACTGAACTCCCCCTAGCAGTTCATCGCACCAGCCAAGAACAGACCCTCGTGAGGCTGTTCTTCCTTGTATTGTTCATCACCATCATCCCAAGAGGAAATCCACCACACCACAAACTAGAGTAGGGTATTACACCACAATGGTGGCCCGAACTAGTATAAACCCTGTGTCTCTTGTGTTGTTCCTTTCGTAGTTTAGATCCTAGCAAGGCGGCGGGGTGCAGGTAGGTAGAGGGCGAGATTCCGCGCGCACCCCAGTGTTCGAACCTCAAGGGTCTGCCAGAACCCAAAATCCGACAGCTGTGAGATGCGCCGGAGAAGGAAGTCTGCCCCACATGCTCGACAGTTAGCCCGGCAGCCGCTAGGCGGATGATCCTATTGATTGCCGGGGGCAACCTGTCATCAGAGAGACCCTTGGCGCTCCCATTCTTGTCGCACTTAACGCACTCTTGTCGCGCTTCACAAACCTCGGTAGCTTTCTCATCCTGAATCCAACACCAATCACCTCTCCACTCATCCCATCTCTTGCGTAAATGCCCCGGGAGGTAATTCTTCTTCATACAAGGTATCTAGGTGATAATCCCAGAGCGAATCACCTTGCTCTCCTCTGCGCGACAAAGTAATGACGGAATAGATCTACATTGGGGTTCACTCCAACAAAATTCTCCCACAAATGCGCGATGATGGCTATCGTCGCCATTGCATTTGGCGTCATATCGAGGAGATGGAACCCTTAGTGGTTCATGATTGCCTCAAAGAACTCAGAAAAAGGAGGGCGCAACCCGCAGATGAAATAAGCGGCAAAGAACCGATAAGAGTTGGGGGGATCCACCTCACCTGCCTCGAAGACTATAGGAGCCCCGTGTCCATTCTTGATGGCTCGCCCCCACAGGTACCCGTACTTCGCCAACAAAAGAAACCCACAAATGGCACCCATCAGCTCTTGCATCTGTCCTCCCATCTGAGAGCCTGGTGGAAGGCGGGCTGCTTCGCCACCATCGTGGCTTTTTAGTTGGCTTCCAGGTGATGCATGTCTGTGCTGGGCTTGTCACTAGCTCGGCCAGTGCCCTGACTAGCTATTTGTCGTATGGTGCTCCCAGGATGGTGGTTCATGGAAAAAATATATTTCCTTATCTTGATGAAGACCGACTTCAGGCTTTCGAATACAAGCTAGACACTATGCAACATGCAACCACATATGACACCGTGATGTTAAAGCAAGCACCTGGGATGGTGGTTCACGGTGAGTGAGATCATCAACTCCAGAGATACGTTTACCATCTCCATCTGTTAAACATTCGACATTTGACGCAAAAACACGTGTCTTGCCTGCCCGCGAAGCAAGCATGAGTGACTTCTCTCTTTCCTTTTCTACTTCTCTCAAGGCAGAGTCTGAAATACCCTTGCGTAAAAACACAATAGTGAGAGTATGGATGAAATGTGTGCATAACTAGTGCACTGTAAAAGTAGCAGATAGCAGGTGGCTGAAAAATAAATGACAGGAGACATATGATAGATGTACAACATTGCATGGCAAAAAAAATTAGATTCTACTCCGTATGATTTTGTAATATATGAGCACAGGAAATGCAGGTACTCCTCCAGCACACCACCGCATGTGGTCCTATCAAGATAACAGTCGACTGAAAATAAATAGGCCAGTCGATTTTTTTATGAACCGTCCGATCTATAAGGTACGTGCTGATGGCCTTTGTCTACCTCCCGCCAGTCACAGTTGACGATCTTTCTCGAACCGCCAGTGACCACCGGCCCAGACCACTGCCTCTGTCGCCCGCCCTCCCGTCGACCTCACACCACCGCCGTGCTTGGCAGCGCCCCCGAGCCATCTCTTTAATCCCGGCCAACCTCCAAATCAGGTGCCAGTAGCTCTAGGTCCCACACGCCCCTAAGATAAACACCGAGGTGCAGCTTCCCCAGCGTAATAGGTGGACTAGCGCCTGTTACGCCAGCGAATGCTTTCGTTAATTGGGAGTCAACTGACCAGGAATTGAAATCAAGGGGGGCAACAGACCTCTAGCTAAGGTTAAATATTATATTTGGAGAAACCTTGTGCATCGCGAGTTACTAGGAACATCTAATATGAAGAAGAACCAGTCAACTAGTGTATTCTTTGGGATGAATATCATGCAAGCAGACACGTAAGATTTGCAAGAATAAGAGAAGAGGAGTACCATTTTCCGGTTGCCAGTGTGGTCGCCTCTATATGTCGCACCGATCTTCTTCTTTTTGCTGGGAAACCGATGTTTTGGAGGAGGGAGCAGGCTTGGACGAACCCATGGCCAAATTGTTGAAAGTGTAGCCGTGGCCGTATGTCAGCGGAGGGGAAGCAGATCCGAGGCGGCGAAGGATGGTGTAGCAGGAACAACTCTGGTGCGGTGGACGGTGGCGAAGTTGGAGCGGCAGCGGGGAGGCGCAGGACAGTGTGTTTGAACTGGCTCATGTACGGATGGTTCGGCCTCGTATTCAACTACTAACCTTGGAGGGCGTTGTGGTTGAGGTTGCGTTGGATGAGGACGTCGGGGTATCGGCTCTGGCGTGATGGCGGAGGGCGGCGGTTGATGGGTGGGATGGGGTGGCGGACGGAGGACGCCGGGGTTTCGCGGCTGGTGGAGAGGTAGTTTTGGCACCCATGGAGTATGAATGGGGAATCGGACGGGGGGCAAGGGGCGGGGGGATGTAAGGGAGAACCATGTTTCAGTCTGGGACGCACTTGTTTTTGGCTTTTTTGAACAGATGGGACGCGCTTGTTTGAAATTTGGGGAAAGTACAAACTTTGCCCCCCTCTTAAATTTCGGACCTACTGCGGGTCGGGGGTAGGATGGTAATCCCATGTGTCCCAAATAGTGGGCGGGAGCAATTTCGTCCGTGCGCATGTGTGCTTAGGCGGCCATTGTGTATGGATGTTTTCCGGAGGCGGTTGCGTGGCGTCTATATGAAACTACAAACCTATGCCGGTTTAGACCTTTGGACGTCGGGCCGATAGGTTTCATGGGTCGCATTTAGAAAAGTAATTTCCTTCTACTACCGAACATTGGTCTCACGCGGTTTCGGGCGAGTAGAGGCTCTTTTGGCGCTTCGTTCAGAATTTTGAAATAGAAGCATTCACGTTTAGGGTACTCTTGAACTTTGAGGATTGACCTAAATAGAAAACGTTAAATTTGACCTTCTTTGTTTGAAAACCTCATTAAATTATCCGCTTATTTTTGAAATTTTGACACATGAAAATCCTATAACTATTATTATTTTGGAATGGAGGAGCTAAATTTCAATCTATTTTATACACGACTATATATGCTATTATGTACAAAATCAGAGAAAAGATTGGTGCCCCCATGATTTAGGTATGATTTACAAATGCCGTGATATCGAATTCAAATAATTTAATGGACTTCATGTTGAATTCGATTTTTTTAACCACCTTAAGTTGAATTCAAATGTATGCTAGTTCATAGCTAGCTATTTATAATGTTCATTGTGTAACTTTCATATGTATAATGTGCTTTACACACACAACATGAACTATACTCACGTTCATATTCGATTGCTAAAGCAATGCATTGTCTGGAGTTCAAAATACTAACTATGTGCATCAATTATGTCGAATAATAACATAGACATGCTCAAATTCGATAGAATCTAGATATCTCATGGATCAATGACCGTTCCTTACGCGAATTGCAAATACCATGATCCCATCCTAATATTTGGATGCAATTTATATCTTTAATCAACGTGTACATTAGTCTTTTACGTGTAGTTTCACTCTCCATCGGGGTTCTCTCACAGATGCTCACACACTCTCTCCCGAGGTGTCTTTCTCACGGACATGCTCTCATTATAACCTTCCATCCCTCTCGTAACCATTTACGACTGTTTTCACTAACCTTTATCATAGGCACTCTTCCTCTCACAAGTATACACATGCACAATCCCCATCGACCCTTTCTATATACATAGACATGCCTACGTGTCTCCTGTACACTCATTATCTTTGGGCCTGTCTCTCACGCATTGTCTCACACCTCTCTTCATAATCGACGAGTATGATTCTAGCAGAGCATTCTGTCAGATGCCCCTTAAAGTTAGCTTGGATGAATAGTAATATTAGACATAAGGGGTTACCTTAGTCTGAGAACCTAGATTTACAAATCCTAGCTGGCTTTGTCAGTGGACATAGAGTCCTTCACAAATCTGCTATCTTTGTCTGGTATGACTAGTCATCCATGGATCTCCCTAAATGCGTCATGGGCCGACTAATGTGGCGCTGGACGGAACCGAACCAAGGGCCTCACCTCGACCCACGGGACCTCACGCGGTGACACACCCTCTGCCCCCAGGTCTCGTTATCTTCTCACACCCACACATACCAACACAGGCACCACACAAAAAAAAATTCTCCTCGTTCCTCTATCCCCTCCCCCCTTGAATATACACACTCAAGGGAATATCTCGCCGTGACATGATATTCGTCTCTTACTCTCTCTAGCCCTCTCTCAATTCTCGTGCTATCTCTCCCACGCCCCCCTCCCCCCGCCGGCCCCTCTCTCCATGCCTCTCTCGAATACGTAATACACACACATACCTCTCTAGGCCCTACCAAATACATCAACTACACATTCACACATGTTACATCACGTACCCCATTGATCTAAAAAGCCCTCTCTTCACGTTTATTTCGCATACAACATTCTTTTTGAACAAAGTGTGGCCAATTTTTTTGACAACTTCTACATATATACAACATTACAAAGTTACATGGAGGAGTATGAACGTTTATTTGCATTGTATGGTGCCCACAATGATATTTATTCCGCACTGTTAATTTTTTTTATTTTTATACTATATATACAACATTACAAATTCATAATAAAGAGAAACGAAGAGCATCTCTCTCTCCATCGCATACAACCCCTCTACGCCCCTTTCACTTACGCACACAAACTATCTCCAGGTCCTCTAAAAGTAAGCCCCCAGCACATTCACGTATGTTTCATCTTTCTCTCGCGATATATACAGTGACAATCATTGTATTTGACGCGAAAGCACAATACGTTCATTGGACTTCAGAATCCACTCATTACAATCACCATTTATGTTTTGTGGTTATTATACAATCATGGGCTCACCGTACAACTCTGTATTTTCTCAAGACACGACTAGTTGACCAATTAAACACTCCACGTGGCACCTCTAGTGTTGCATCACATTATGTCATTACCATTGGGCCCACCTGTCGGCTTGTATCTACTCTACATCTACATATACACTCTTATAATAACTACAATTACACTCTTATAAAAAACAGAGATGGTGATGATGGTGTGCCTGCCATCCTGCAATATAGGCCGTCCGATTTATATCTGACGGATAGAAAGGAAACTATGGCAATTTTGCAAAAAGGTACCCACACACCTCTCCACATTTGCAAATAAGTCCTTCCCTCGTTCATCCTTTTCTCTCACAAGATAAACTAGTCATACAAATGCATCTTGATCTTACGTGCAACGCACGGGCATCTTTCTAGTAAGAATGAAAACAAACGACAAAAAAATATTGGACGGTGGTTCGAAGTCATGACCGCGGGCACAACGGACAAGGTGGCCTTGTATTGGTATGATGAGCCGTCTGTTTTAACACACAGGAGCTGGTGTGGTGATTATACACACACGCACGCATGCACACGAACTGCATGCACGGAACACTCCCACAAACACATGTAGCCACGCACACACGCAGCACTCACAGGTACACATGCAGCCACGCACGGACGCAACACTCACACACACGCATGATCATGCACACACCACACGATCAACCCA
Organism: Aegilops longissima; assembly: GCA_021605205.1. Classification (NCBI taxonomy): domain Eukaryota; kingdom Viridiplantae; phylum Streptophyta; class Magnoliopsida; order Poales; family Poaceae; genus Aegilops; species Aegilops longissima. The sequence continues at coordinate 222,440,166 of CM038679.1, forward strand.
CACTCTCACGCTAAAGTGCTCAACCTACACGTGCATGCGCACACATCAGGCCCTGATAGACACATACACAACCAGGTGATTCCCGCGCATGGGTTGGAAGAGTCTTGTCGCGCCTGTGGAAATTTGTGTTTATCTGACCTTTTTCCTATGCGAACTGACAGGTGGGACCCACAAGGAATGTGGTAAATTTAACTAGTCAACATAATGCCACGCAGACTATTTGGCCGATCAACAGAGTGCAGTCTGATGCTGAACGATGAGCAAGTGACCATATAATCACCGCAAAACATATATAGTGACCGTAATGAGCGTATTCTAAAGTTCGGTGACCGTATTATGGTTTCTGTCAGTAGGCCCTCCAAAACTACATCTCTACACGTTCTCGCATGTTACAACTAACAACTATGCAATACAACACTACTACTACACTCTAACACAATAAATCATATGTGTTTTTAGTTTTACTAGATATCATATTTTTACTTAATTATTCAGTTTGCATACATTAAAATTGCCTTTGAAATGTATGGCCAGTATCATCTACCGCGTGGGGAAAATCCCGTACTGTCCTGTTTAATCGGGTTTGTATCGATGGATCGTGCGAAACAGCAAAACTATATACTACTATACAGTACAAGTGACCGTTCACTGGGCCGCCGTGTTGTGTACTCCTCCATCATAAGAGTGGGGCGCTCGCTTTCATAAATTTTCTAGTCCCTTTCGCCGACATGTGGGACATCAAGCTACCGGGTCGACGTGCCATACCGAAATACAGTGCAGAGCAGCAGGGGTGAAGCACCCCAGTCATGGCGCCGGCGTAGTAATGAGAAATGAGGCGTCAAATCACAAAGCGGCACCTTTCCCGTAGTTAAATTGGAGGGACGAGTAAAAATAATGCTAGTAAACAAGTTGGAGGGACGAAGCAACCATCATTTCACTCGTTGCTGAATCTGCTTCTCCCTCATCTTCTTCAAGTTGACTACGTGTTGCTTCTGCCGTTGTTCTGCCTCATGTGGGATGCGGATCGGCTTGGTAAAGCACTGACACGTGGGGCCACATGTTAGCAAACCGCCAGGCCAACGTCCTCTAAAAATAAGAAACCTCCCCCGCCATCCGCGCGGCAAAATCACCTCCTTTTTACTAATCTTTATTCTATAATTTTTTAGATCAATATAATTGAGATTTGTATAGATAGCACACAGGAGCAAAACCAAGTGGTACGGTTAAGGGCATCCACAATATGTAGCCAAATGTGAAAATAGCTTTTGTCATCGATGGGAACCATTGTGGACGGTGCTGCCAAAGCCAAAAAGATGGAACCGAAGCTCCCTGATTGGTTGATTGATTGAAGGAATAGAAAAATGCAACGCCTCTCCTCTTTCTCCCATGCTTGGACGCATGTGTAGTATAGAGAATAGAATCTACTCCCCTATCCCTTCTATCACAAATCACAAAGCAGTGAGGTGTCAAATCAAAAAGCACAGACGAAGCAACCATCATTTCACTCTTCGCAGACTCCGCTTCTCCATCGTATTCTTCGAGAAACCACCTCACCGCAGTAAGTTAGACGAACGACGCTATTGTGTACTAGTAGTACTAGTACATTTACGTGTCCTTTGGTTCAATGGACTTCCTGGATGCAGTTGTCTCAGCTTGCAGGCGGTACTTGTGAATGACTTACCGTGGTCTTCCTCAATGGTGTTCTCCGTCGAACGCACTTCGCCAAACCACAATGTTCGAGATATCGTCGACGTCACCGCAATGGGGAAGGAAGTCAAATAGTTACTACCTCCATTTTTTTGTACACAAGGCCAGTATATCCAAATTAAAATTTGCAAAAGGCCACTAACACTAATCGAGGCAAAATTGATGGGGTTTGCCTCGTACTAGCAACCAAGGACATTAATATATCCTTGCATGCATGCGGAAGTGAGAAGGTTTGTTTGCATGGCGCTGCATTAATCAAGCGATGATGAGTAAGATCATTAGCTCTTTGGGCTTTGGAGAAAAAAATACGCATTAATTGACACGTCAAACGAGGATTTGTATCGATTAATCCCGCCAAGGAAAACCCCGCCTTTCTTTTTTATCACTAGTACTCCTAGTACGTACGTACTTATCCTGTTTGGGTCTAGGCCTTGCATTTCCATACTTCACCACACATTTTTGCCAAGCTTGCCTAAAGTTTTCAAAATGAAAAGGAGGTACACTTGCGCACGGCTGTCACGGTCGCACCGAACCCTCACACGGTCGCTCCTGCACGCCGCGGTCGCACCGCACCCTCACACAGTCGCTCCTGCACGCCGCAAACCCAACAAAGGGAATGCAACCTCACTGGTACGTGCTACCATTGACAGATAATTTTCGTTCATATGTTATGTTTATCCAACCGCACGTCGGGGTGGATCCATACGGCCCATGCGGTGGTCTGTTGGGGAAGAAGAAGAGGTGAGGAAGAAGAGTTAGGAGATGTAGGCTATTCATCCAACCGCCTGAAATGGTAGACTGAACAAAGTGATGAAAGCCAGGCGACTTGCATAACAATATATGATGTTACATAGCAAAAGATCCCTAAAAACAACAACATAAAGAAAAATTATCACTGCTCGCAGAACGAGACGGCCTCGTCGTCTTTGGCTGCCAGCGCAAACTAGCCATAGTTGCCGACGTGTGTCTCTGCACCGTGGTTGTCCTCGGCCTCCATCTACTCGTTCACGCGGAGAGTGCGGGCGCTCTGCACGGATGAGAGCACCTCCCGGTTCAAGTCGAGGACATCTGCTTCCGCCTGCAGGAGGGTCTTGATGGCAGCGGCATCCGCGCGCTCCGCGTCGAGTTGAGCCTCCGCCACCCGATTCATGTCCAGGACATCCGGTTCTGCCTGCAGGAGGGCCTCGACGGCAGCGGCATCCGCGCGCTCCGTGTCAAGATGAGCCTCCGCCGACCGGTTCAAGTCCAGGACGTCCGGTTCTTCCTAGCCTTGATGGCAGTGGCATCCGCGCGCTCCGCGTCGAGTTGAGCCTCCGCCGCCCGGTTCACATCCATGACATCCGGTTCCGCCTGCAGGGGAGCCTCGATGGCAGCGGCATGCGTGTGCTCTGTGTCGAGTTGAGCCTCTGCTTCCCGGTCCTCCTTTAGTATCGCTAGGTTGAACCGCTGGTCCGCCTGCACCATGGGGGACCCGGAAGCCGGCATGAAGTCAACGTCCATCGTATCATACCCATCGGGGGCCTTCTACGCAGCGACCTCCACCATGAACATTGGATCGGCTTCCTCCTCCTCGTAGCTTGGCTCCAGAGAACTCAGGGATTGGCCCGCCGCAAAGCGAGCTTGGGAAGGGAGGTCTGTGGCGCCGACCGCCGCCGTGATTTTTGCGTGGCGCTCCGGCATCAGCATCTTGTAGTACATGGTCTTGCGGTGCACCATGGCTTTCCGGCGAACTAGGGGACGCTTGATGTGAACTAGGGGATTGAAAGGTGGGGGAATGGGCTGGGGAGGAGGTGTGGTTTTGGTGTAGTGGCTGGCGTAGGCCGAGCAGCGAAGGTTCTGGTGTGAATAGTGGTTCCGGCCGAGCAGCGACGGTCAATCGGTTTGGACTGTTCATCGCTCTTGTCGCGTTCATGTTGCACACCGGCACGCTGGACCCTCCACGTCGTTCACCGAATGGAACACGCTTCGTCTTGCATTTTCGCTCGCTTGTGGGACCGCAGTTGAGAGCAAACCGACGTCCCTTCCCCTTCCCCGCCCGCGTCATTTATACTACCACTCCCCTCGTTTTATGCGGAGTAAATAAATACAGAGGAAGTACACTACAGATGAGGATTCCCTGACTTGGCCGGACCCATTGAGTAACAGACATGCGGGGCCTAGAAAGCATGGGATCCGCCATTAAGTGACCGAAAGGGAGGGTAAGGCAGGGATACTTACGTTAGAGGATCCACTTCCAGTACTACTCCCTCCTTCCATCTACAGGGCCTAATGCGTTTTTCGAGGCTAACTTTGACCAAATGTTAGAGTAATAATATATGACATGCAACTTACACAAAGCATACGGTCAAATTCGTATGTGAAAGGAGCTTCCAATGATATGATTTTCACATTATACATCTCATATACTATTAATCTTGTCAATAATCAAAGGCGGTTTTGAAAGACACATTAGAGCATGGTTAATAATATAGCCAGCCGATGGCTAAAAGGAACTGCCATGTCATCTATAGCCATCATCTATATGCACTCATACAATAGTGTGGGCTATAAGGTAGGATATTTCCCGCATAAAAATAATATAAAAGGTTGGCTATTGTATTAGTACTTTTTCCCATCTCCTCTCTATCTCTTCATATTAATTGTATTTACCTAGGAACGCGTATATAGCTAGGCTCTTGCATGAGGCTGCTCATAATGGTAGTATCATAGGTAGAATCATGCATGCCAACTAAGCAATTTTGATGAGATGGCATAGAATTAAATGAAGAAAGAGATGCTTGGGTATCATATCATGGTACTGTATCATATTAAATGATGTGCTACTTTGTGTCATGCATGGCAATAAATGTAATACTCTATGATACCAACATATGATACTTTGCATTACAGATGTAGTATCATACACTAGTATCATATGTATGATACTCTCCATTACAACCAGCCTGAGAGCTCACTCCCCTTACTTTTTCACATCTCTCTCCTTCACATAGGCAAAAAGTGCCATGTAAGTTGGCTCTTAGAATGGCTATTAGGTTGGATCTAAGCATTTAATATATTTGCATGAGCAAGGTATATGATTGGAAGAGAATTGCATGCATACTATTTTTTTCTTGATCTATGAGTTATGGCTGGGCTATAGAATATAAGAGCCCGCTTCACTCTCTCTCCTCTCTTCTCACTCCTCCAAGTAGGATATTAATGACATGACAAGTCTTATAGCCTGCTGTCTAGGCCTTATTAGACTTGTTCTTAGGACCTATATAAATGGAAGGAGGGAGTACTATGAGCACTGCATACTCTACTACAAATGATGTCAGTACTCCACTAGTACTATTGGACAGGGAGCTTTAAAAAAGTTACTATTGGACTGGTTAGACGTGGCGAAATCCTAGTAGGAAGAGCATGTGCGAGAACAAGCACATTCACGTTGTTGAAAACAAAATGGAAACCATCTCAGTTTGAATACAAATCTAGGAGTACGTACGAATCTAACAATATTGATTGGGCGTTGTTGAATGTTGACACTTCTTTCTGTAAGTTTGATGAAAATAGAGATACTTTGACTACACATAAAACTTATATGTAAACTAGAAAGGATCAGAGGGAGTATATTGTACGTTCAAAAATGAAACGAACATTGAATACCCTTTATATATGATTTGCGGATGCTATGATCACCGGTTCACAATTTTGAATCCGCCTTAGGTATCACACATGCACCCACTTGTTTTCTCTCGATTTCATCTCAGGGTCCGGAGATCGACTGAAAGAGGACTAGGGTGGGTACAATACGTTCGTTTCACTTATGAACATACAATATACTCCCTCTGATCCCCATAGACCCCCTCCCCCCACGGGTCATTTTTATCATAGAAACAGACCAAACCTTTATCTCCTTGCATGACACGCAATTGATCTCTCAACATCAATCGATCTCGTAAAGATGTGTCGGGGCATGAACCGAATGGGATGTCAAAACTAAGACGGGAAGCGACATGTAGTGGAGGCAAAGTGAAATTGTAAACGAACCGTTTGTTTGTATGCATGTCGGACAAATTAAAACAATGGAAATACAAGCATGGTCTAGGCCCACATGCGAATGATACTCGGTGGAATGTTCAAATGACACATGTGGGAGGATGGGCTCGACCGAAGGGTGGCATGATTGATGGATAAGAGGGTTGGAGAGAATGAGAAATAAGCAATGCCGCATGATTATACTTGAACGACTCAAATAAACAATAAGTTGTCTCGTTTTCCCTTCCGTCTTGGTCACGGAGTAAGATACTCCCTCTGTTTTTATCTACTCTGCATATTAGGTTTGACTGAAGTCAAACTTCATAAAATTTGACCAAGTTTATAGAAAACTAGATTGTCAAAGTTTCCCTCCTATCCGTTAGATATAGATCGGACGGCCTATATTGCAAGATGGCTGGCACACCATCATCACCAACTCTGCTTTTTATGTACACTAGCAAGATGCCCGTGCGTTGCACGGAACATCAAGATACATTTGTACGAGTATTTTATCTCGTGGGAGAAAAGGATCAATGAGGGAAGGCCTTATTTGCAAATGTGGAGAGTGGTGTGGGTATCTTTTTGCAAAATTGCCATAGTTTCCTTCATATCCGTCAGATATAAATCATACGAACTCTTATAAAAAACAGAGTTGGTGATGATGGTGTGCGTACCATCCTGCAATATAGGCCGTCCGATTTACGTCTGACGGGTAGGAAGGAAACTATTGCAATTTTGCAAAAAGGTACCCACACACCTCTCCACAATTGCAAATAAGGCCTTCCTTCGTTTATACTTTTCTCTCACAAGATAAACTAGTCATACAAATGCATCTTGATGTTACGCGCAACGCACGGGCATCTTGCTAGTAAGAGTAGAAATATGAACGTTTACAATAGCAAATATATATGATGTGAAAGTATAAAGTATATTCAATAATGAATCTAATGGTATTGAATTCCTAATGTATATGTTATTATTTCTGTCTATGAACTTTGTCAAATTTTGACTTTGAGCAAAGCTAAAATGAGGAGGAAATAAAAATAGAGGGAGTACGCAGAGGCTAGTATAGTTACTACTGTCGGAACATGGTAAGTTGGACCCATAAATGTGGGCACGGACCGGGCACACCTCAATTATTCTTTCAAACAGTCGGACACTTACATTTAGCACACCATTCGGCAAATTAATCTAGTGTTATGCTTCACTACTTGAAAAGGAAAAGGGTGGTATCGTACCCAAAACCACCACACTTGGGGCTAGGGTAACAACTTGGTACTGTACCACATTTGAACCAGGGCACAAAAACCACTTGTTCTATGCCTAATGCACAACACGGAGCACTGACGCTCGAATATGGCCGGGAAAACAGAGAAACCGACATGTGGGACACACCTGTCGGGACGACGTGGTGCAGACTAGTCCAATGGAGGATCTGGCCCACGACCTCCTCGCCACCGGCAACCGTTCATGTGGGTCGTGGGGGCTAGCAACGTGGCGCAGCTCCAGCACCGCCTCTGGACAGGGCGACCACGGTGAGCGACACGCTCATCGTCGCTGGACACAGTTGGTTTTAGTGTGCCGAGGGTGGCGTTAGAGCCGTGGAATGACCAGCAAATCAACACCCTACTCGTCGAGGATGCACAGGGCAGCGAAGTGCGCGCGCGCCGTGACACGTCTGCGGAGTGGTGTAGCGCGGCCAACTGCATCCCCAGGACCTGAGACCATGCCCGGTCGTCTTGCTTTTTCAATGACATGTGGGGTAAAATTTGAGCAAAGGGCATCTCCAATGTTGCCACGATCGCAGCTGACTACCCTGGCACACCAAAAACCCTCGTCCCTCACGTTGTTGCACGGTGCGTTCCCAGCAGGCACCAGCTGCCCGCATTCATGTCGTCCGTCCATATGCCGTCGTTAAGAGGCTCGGTGCCCGAGGAACAAACTCCGGCGACTTAATGACGCGCCAGGACGCTTTGGCCTCACCGGAATGCGCTACTTAAAGCGGAAATGCCTAGATAACCTCCACACCATAGCGCATCGTCCTGATACCTCGCACCACATCCGCCGTGACCATGAGCGCGAATGCTCTGCGGGAGAGCTTTGTCTTCGGGGATGAAGCTCGAGGTCACCGCCCTCGCTCAAGTCGCCGCTCGTGATGCAATAGCGGCATAACCGGACGCGGACGCGACCACACAAGCGGTGGACACGACGGCGGCCGACGACGGGAGCACTGTCAGCCACGCGTTCTACTTGCCGCCGTCCAACGTCCGGCACCTCCAAGGTCGGGGACTCCTCCGAGGATGAGTAGGGCATGGTAGGCGGTAGGGGATGGTGTGCCAACTAGCCAGTCCGTTCCCATGTTTTACTCTTCTTCGCCGAAGACCGCACCTTCATCTTGAACCCCGCCCCCGTACATGGAGATCGCAGATGGAGGACGTCGGTCACCGCCGTAGAATAGGATTAGGGTCTCTTTTATTTTTCGGTCCTATAAAAGTTCGAAATGTAATGAAAATCTGCCGTGTTTGCATTAATCTCGGCCGGTGTATATGAACTTTCACAATAATATAGTATATTGTAGGAGTACTAGCAAGATGCCCGTGCGTGATGACCCACAAGTATAGGGGATCTATCATAGTCCTTTCAATAAGTAAGAGTGTCGAACCCAACGAGGAGCAGAAGGAAATTATAAGCGGTTTTCAGCAAGGTATTCTCTGCAAGTACTGAAATAAGTGGTAACAGATAGTTTTGTGATAGGATAATTTGTAACGAGCAACAAGTAACAAAGGTAAATAAAGTGCAGCAAGGTGGCCCAATCCTTTTTATAGCAAAGGACAAGCCTGGAAAAACACTTATATGGAGAAAAGCGCTCCCGAGGACACATGGGAATTATCGTCAAGCTAGTTTTCATCACGTTCATATGATTCGCGTTCGGTAGTTTTATAATTTGATATGTGGGTGGACCGGTGCTTGCGTGCTGTTCTTACTTGAACAAGCATCCCACTTATGATTAACCTCTATTGCAAGCATCCGCAACTACAACAAAAGTATTAAGGTAAACCTAACCAAAGCATGAAACATATGGATCCAAATCAGCCCCTTACGAACCAACACATAAACTAGGGTTTAAGCTTCTATCACTCTAGCAACCCATCATCTACTTATTACCTCCCAATGCCTTCTTCTAGGCCCAAATAATGGTGAAGTGTTATGTAGTCAACGTTCACATAACACCCCAAGAGGCTAGACAACATACATCTCATCAAAATATCGAACAAATACCAAATTCACATGACTGCTAATAGCAAGACTTCTCCCATGTCCTCAGGAATAAACGTAACTACTCACAAAGCATATTCATGTTCATAATCAGAGGGGTATTAATATGCATAAAGGATCTGAACAAATGATCTTCCACCAAATAAACCAACAAGCATCAACTACAAGGAGTAATCAACACTGCTAGTAACCTATTAGTACCAATCCCGGACTTGGAGAAAAGAATTGGATACAAGAGATGAACTAGGGTTTTGAGAGGAGATGGTGCTGGTGAAGATGTTGATGGAGGTTGCCCTCTCCCGATGAGAGGAGCGTTAGTAATGGCGATGGCGATGATTTCCCCCTCCCGGAGGGAAGTGTCCACGGCAGAACAGCTCTACCGGAGCCCTAGATTGGTTCCGCCAAGGTTCCGCCTCATGGCGGCGGAGTCTCGTCCCGAAAGGTTGGTTATGATTTTTCCCTTGACGAAAGACTTCATATAGCAGAAGATGGCCACGGAGATCCATCAGGGGGCCACGAGGCGAGGGGGCATACAGGGTGTAGGGCGCCCCACCCTCGTGGCCAGGTGGGTCCCCCTCTGGCGTACTTCTTCCGCTCAATATTTTTTATTATTTCCAAAAATAACTTTCATGGAGTTTCAGTACTTTTGGAGTTGTGCAGAATAGGTCTCTACTATTTGCTCCTTTTCCAGCCCAGAATTCCAGCTGCCGGCATTTCTCCCTCCTTATGTAAACCATGTAAAATAAGAGAGAGTAGGCATAAGTATTGTGACATAACGTGTAGTAACAGCCCATAATGCAATAAATATCGATATAAAAGCATGATGCAAAATGGACGTATCAACTCCCCAAGCTTAGACCTCGCTTGTCCTCAAGCGGAAGCCGATAACGATAAATATGTCCACATGTATAGAGGTAGAGGTGTCGATAAAAATACAATATGCACATGAGGGCATCATGATTATTCTCATAACAACAACATATATGAATATTGTCATATGGTTTCTTATGCTCAAGTAATAATCTATTCACAATGCAAAAGTACAAATCATATACTTTATGTAGAACTAACAAACTATAATCTCAGTCATTGAAGCAATTGCAATTTATCATAACATCAGAAAGAGTCTATGTCAGAGCTTTGTAGCAAGTCCACATACTCAACTATCATTTAGTCTTTCATAATTGCTAACACTCACGCACTACTTGTGGTTACGGAGTTTTAGCCGGACACAGAGAAAGATAGGGTCTTATAGTTTCACCTCCCTACCTTTTACCTCAAGGGTAATGTCAACAATAATAACTCATGCTGACTTACATCCGATTAGATATATCTATCAGGATCTTTCCAACACCCTGTGCTTGCCAAAGGATAAAATGTAAAAAGGAAAGGCGAAGATCACCATGACTCTTGCATAAGGTAGAAGATGGTAGTAACAGATAGGCCCTTCGCAGAGGGAAGCGGAGGTTACCATGCGCTTTCAGGGTTGGATGCCCAAAATCTTAATGCGGAAGAACGTCACTTTATATTGCCACTTGTGATATGAACCTTTATTATGTAGTCCGTCACTTTTATTTCTTCCACATCACAAGATCGTATAAAGCATATTTCCTCCACACCAATCAATCATACACATTTAGAGAGCAATTTTTGTTGCTTGCACCGACGACAACTTACTTGAAGGATCTTACTCAATCCATAGGTAGATATGGTGGACTCTCATGGAAAAACTAGTTTAAGGGTTTTTTGGAAGCACAAGTAGTAGCTCTACTTGGTGCTGAGGATTTGGCTAGCATGAGAGGGAAAGGCAAGCTCAACATGTTGGATGATCCATGACAATATACATCATGGCAAAATAATCAAGCCCTTGACTCAACACTAATCTTTATTATATATAGCTCACGGACTCGATTATATAGAGGGATCATAAAGCAAAACTCAAAACTAGATCATGCCATAAACTTTATTCTTTCTACTAGATCAAGATACTACTAATATGATCAAACTAAGGAAAACGGTAAAGATAGGAGTGTGATGGTGATACGATACCGGGGCATCTCCCCCAAGCTTGGCAGTTGCCAAGGGGTGTGCCCATACCCATATGATTATATCTCCTTCTTTGTTGGTGAAGAAGGTGGCGGTGTTGATGATGGATAGTCGCACATCGAACATAAGAGGTCCTCCAGCTTGCAGATAATGCCCTTGAGTGCAATCATATGCTCCTTCAACAAAATATTTCCACGTGTGAGATACTTGTTCTGTATACGGGCTAACTCAATCATCTTGATAACTTCGATCTCAGTTGGGGTAAGAAGATTATGATCAAGTTGAAGGATGTCTTTTGCTGGCGGAGCTTGATCCTCCGTGGCCTTCTTGATCCCTTCATCCTTGTTGATCTGCATGGGTTCTTCCCTCTTCGACTCTATCTTCATTAGCCAAGCATCATTGTCACCATTGTTGGAGGAGGGGGACGACATGATGCCTGGCCTTGACAACCCTGACAGAAAACAGCTCGAAACAAGAACAGAGGATAATTGCGTGATACGGGAGTCAAAACCTTCGGAAGATTATATAATGAATTTTTACCGACCAAAATACGTATTGTGCAAGAAAATAGAGTCCAGAGGGCACACGAGGTAGGGGGCACGCCCAGTAGGGTAGGGCGCGCCCTCCACTCTCGTGGAGGCCTTGTGTCCTTCCCGGACTGCTTCTTATTTTTCTATTTTTCTAAATATTCCAAAACGGAGAAAAATTGCGTTAAAAAATGTTTTGGAGTCGGTTTACTTACCATACCACATACCTATTCCTTTTCGGAGTCTGAAACGTTCCGGAAAGTGTCTGTTATGTATTCCTCCGAGGTTACGGTTTCAATAACATTGGTTTCAACATTTATGGGATTACCTGAGATATAATGTTTAATTCTTTGACCGTTCACCACTTTTGGATTTATGCCTTCGAAGTTGTTTATTTTTATGGCACCAGAACGATAGACCTCCTCGATAACGTAGGGGCCTTCCCATTTAAATAGAATTTTTCCTGCAAAAAATCTTAAACGAGAGTTGTATAGCAATACATAATCACCTACATTAAACTCACGCTTTTGTATCCTTTTGTCATGCCATCTTTTAACTTTTTCTTTAAACAACTTGGCATTTTCATAAGCTTAGGTTCTCCATTCATCAAGCGAGCTAATATCAAATAACCTCTTCTCACTGGCAAGTTTGAAATCATAGTTGATCTCTTTAATAGCCCAATATGCCTTATGTTCTAGTTCGAGAGGTAAGTGACATGCTTTTCCATAAACCATTTTATACGGAGACATACCCATAGGATTTTTATATGCAGTTCTATAGGCCCATAATGCATCATAAAGTTTCTTGGACAAATTATTTCTAGACCTATTGACAGTCTTTTGCAAAATAAATTTGAGCTCCCTATTACTCAATTCTACTTGACCACTAGACTATGGGTGATAAGGAGATGCAATTCTATAATTAACATCATACTTAGCAAGCATTTTACGGAAAGCACCATGAATAAAATGTGAACCACCTTCAGTCATTAAATATCGAGGGACTCCAAACTTCAGAAAAATAACTTCTTTAAGCATCTTAATAAAAGTGTTATGATCAGCACTACTAGTTGGAGTAGCATCTACCCACTTAGTAACGTAATCAACAACAACTAAAATATGTGTATATCCATAGAGGCAGGAGAGGGTCCCATATAATCAAATCCCCAAACATCAAATGGTTCAATAATAAGTGAATAGTTCATAGGCATTTCTTGACGTCTACTAATATTACCAATTCTTTGATATTCATCACAAGATGAGACAAACTTAAGGGCATCCTTGAAGAGAGTAGGCCAATAGAAATCGGATTGCAATACCTTATGTGCAGTTCTATCTCCAGCGTGGTGTCCTCCATAAGCTTCGGAGTGACACTTGCGTAGGATCTGTTCCTGTTCATGCTCAGGTACACAACGTCTAATAACACCATCTACTCCTTCTTTATAAAGATGTGGGTCATCCCAAAAGTAATGTCTCAAATCATAGAAGAACTTTTTTCTTTTGTTGGTATCTGAAACTAGGTGGTATGAATTTAGCAACAATATAATTAGCATAATCAGCATACCAAGGAGCAGTACGAGAAGCATTTATGACATTTAATTGCTCATCAGGAAAGCTATCATCAATAGGTAGTGGGTCATCAAGAACATTTTCTAACCTAGACAAGTTGTCTGCAACGGGGTTCTCAGCTCCCTTTCTATCAACAATATGCAAATCAAATTCTTGTAGCAGGAGAACCCATCTAATGAGTCTAGGTTTAGCATCTTTCTTTTCCATAAGATATTTAATAGAAGCATGATCAGTGTGAATAGTTACTTTAGAATCAACAATATAAGGTCTGAACTTATCACAAGCAAATACGACTACTAAGAATTCTTTTTCAGTAGTAGCGTAATTTCTCTGAGCATTGTCTAGAGTTTTATAAGCATATTGAATAACATTTAATTTCTTATCCACTCTTTGCCCTAGAACAGCACCTACAGCATAATCACTAGCATCACACATAATTTCAAAGGGTAAATTCTAATCAGGTGGCTGAACAATAGGTGCAGAGATAAATGCTTTCTTAAGTATTTCAAATGCTTCTACACAATCATCATCAAAGACAAATGGTATATCTTTTTGTAATAAATTAGTCAGAGGCCGAGAAATTTTTTAGAAGTCCTTAATGAACCTCCTCTAAAATCCAGCATGACCAAGGAAACATCTTATACCTTTGATGTCCTTGGGACATGGCATCTTTTCAATAGCATCAACCTTGGCTTTATCAACCTCAATACCTCTTTCAGAAATTTTATGCCCCAAGACAATACCTTCATTAACCAAAAAGTGGCACTTTTCCCAATTCAAGATAAGATTAGTTTCTTCACATCTCTGCAAAACTCGATCAAGGTTGCTCAAGCAATCGTCAAAAGAGGATCCATAGACAGAAAAGTCGTCCATGAAAACCTCATAAATCTTTTCACAAAAGTCAGAGAATATAGCCATCATGCATCTTTGAAAGTTAGCAGGTGCATTACATAAACCAAAAGGCATACATCTATAAGCAAAAGTACCAAAAGGGCAAGTAAAAGTACTCTTTGATTGATCATTGGCTGACACAGGTATTTGAGAGAAACCAGAATAACCATCTAGAAAGCAAAAATGTGTATGTTTGGATAATACTTCTAGCATTTCATCGATAAAAGGTAAGGGGTAATGATCCTTTTTAGTAACCTTATTTAATTTGCGCAAATCAATTACCATCCTATAACCTGTAATAATTCTTTACGGAATCAATTCATCTTTATCATTAGGAACGACAGTAATACCTCCCTTCTTAGGGACACAATGGACAGGACTTACCTACTGACTATCAGCAACGGGATAAATTATACCTGCCTCAAGGAGCTTTAGTATTTCCTTTCTTACCACTTCTTTCATCTTAGGATTCAACCGGCGTTGATGATCACGAACTGGTTTGGCATCTTCTTACAAATTTATTTTATGTTGACATAGAGTGGTACTAATGCCCTTAAGATCATCAAGAGTATATCCAATGGAAGCACGGTGCTTCTTCAGAGTTTTCAATAATCTCTCTTCTTCATGCCCTGAAAGTTTAGCACTAATAATAACAGGATATATCTTCTTTTCATCAAGATAAGCATATTTAAGAGTATCAGGAAACGGTTTAAGCTCAAACACGGGATCACCCTTGGGTGGAGGAGGATCCCCTAGGATTTCAACAGGCAAATTGTGTTTCAGAATAGGTTCCTGTTTAAAGAATACTTCACCTATTTCCCTTCTTTCATTCATAAACATATCATTTTCACGGTCTAGCAAATATTGTTCTAAAGGATCACTAGGAGGTACGGCAATAGAAGCAAGACCAATAATTTCATCCTTACTAGGCAATTCTTCTTCACGGTGTTGTCCACTAAATTTAGAGAAATTAATCTCGTGAGACATATCACCCAAGCCAATAGTAACAACACTCTTTTCGCAGTCTATCCTAGCATTGATTGTGTTCAAGAAGGGTCTACCAAATATAAAGGGACAAAAGCTATCTTGTGGGGAACCAAGAACAAGAAAATCAGCAGGATATTTAGTTTTTCCACACAAGACTTCAACATATCTAACAATTCCAATGGGTGATATTGTAGCTCTATTAGCAAGTTTGATGGTAACATCAATACCTTCTATCTCAGCAGTTGCAATTTCATGCATAATTTCTTTGTATAGGTCATGAGGTATAGCACTAGCACTAGCACCCATATCACATAAGCCATGATAACAATGATCTCCTATTTTAACAGAAATAACAGACATGCCTACCACAGGTCTATGTTTATCTTTAGCACAAGGTTTGGCAATTCTAGCAGTTTCACCGCAGAAATAAATAACATGCCGATCAATATTATCAGCCAAGAGATCTTTAACAATAGCAATATTAGGTTCAACTTTAGTCTGCTCAGGAGGTGTATAAATTCTAATATTTCTTTTACGAACCACAGTTGAAGCTTTAGCAAGATCCTTTATCCTAACAGGGAAAGGTGGTTTCCCAACATAAGAAGTAGGAACAACAGGACCATTATAAGTGACAGTATTTTCTTCAACTATAGTAGGTGAAGATACTTTTACTTCTATGGGAGGATGATATTTAAATCACTTCTCCTTGGGGAGATAAACATAAGTAGCAAAAGATTCACAGAAAGAAGCTACTATCTCAGAGCAAGTCCGTATTTAGTGCTAAATTTACGGAAAACATCGGTATCCATAAAAGATTTAACACAATCAAACTTAGGTGTCATACCTAACTCCTTACCTTCATAGAGATCCCAATCTTCAGAGTTGCGTTTAACTCTATCCAATAAATTCCATTTGAATTCAATAGTCTTCATCATAAAAGAGCCAGCACAAGAAGTATCGAGCATGGTGCGATTGTTATTAGAAAGCCGAGCATAAAAGCTTTGAATAATTATTTCTCTTGGGAGCTCATGATTGGGGCATGAATACAACATTGATTTAAACCTCCCCCAAGCTTTAGCGATGCTTTCTCCTTCACGAGACCAAAAATTATATATATAATTGCGATCACGATGAACATGATGCATAGGATAAAACTTCTGATGAAATTCCAATTTCAATCGTTTGTAGTTCCATGACCCTGTATCATCACATAGCCTATACCATGTCGATGCCACTCCATCCAAAGATAAAGGGAAGACCTTCTTCTTAACAACATCATCGGGTATACCTGCAAGCTTAAATAATCCACAAACTTCATCCACATAGATTAGGTGCTCATCAGGATGCTTTGTTCCATCTCCTGCAAAAAGGATTAGCTAGCTGTTTTTCTAACATACCCGAAGGAACTTCAAAGGGAACATTTTCATTTTCAGTAGGTGCAGTAGGTTGAGGAGCAACTCTTTGCTCTACTGGTCGGGGTGAAGATACCCCGAACAAGCCCCTCAGAAGATTACTTTCCAAGTAACAAGTGATAGTAAATTTCAGCACACTATATTAATTTTTCCTTACCAAATTTCACCTACCAAAGGCGCTTCACTCCCCGGCAATGGCGCAAGAAAAGAGTCTTGATGACCCATAAGTATAGGGGATCTATCGTAGTCCTTTCGATAAGTAAGAGTGTCGAACCCAACGAGGAGTAGAAGGAAATGATAAGCGGTTTTCAGCAAGGTATTCTCTACAAGTACTGAACTAAGTGGAACAGATAGTTTTGTGATAGGATAATTTGTAACGAGCAACAAGTAACAAAGGTAAATAAAGTGCAGCAAGGTGGCCCAATCCTTTTAGAGCAAAGGACAAGCCTGGACAAACTCTTGGGTGCTGTTCTTACTTGAACAAGCATCCCACTTATGATTAACCTCTATTGCAAGCATCTGCAACTACAACAAAAGTATTAAGGTAAACCTAACCATAGCATGAAACATATGGATCCAAATCAGCCCCTTACGAAGCAACGCATAAACTAGGGTTTAAGATTCTATCACTCTAGCAACCCATCATCTACTTATTACTTCCCAATGCCTTCCTCTAGGCCCAAATAATGGTGAAGTGTTATGTAGTCAAAGTTCACATAACACCCCTAGAGGCTAGACAACATACATCTCATCAAAATATCGAACGAATACCAAATTCACATGACTACTAATAGCAAGACTTCTCCCATGTCCTCAGGAACAAATGTAACTACTCACAAAGCATATTCATGCTCATAATCAGAGGGGTATTAATATGCATAAAGGATCTGAACATATGATCTTCCACCAAATAAACCAACTAGCATCAACTACAAGGAGTAATCAACACTACTAGCAACCTACTAGTACCAATCCCGGACTTGGAGAAAAGAATTGATACAAGAGATGAACTAGGGTTTTGAGAGGAGATGGTGCTGGTGAAGATTTTTATGGAGATTGCCCTCTCCCGATGAGAGGAGCGTTGGTGATGACGATGGCGATGATTTCCCCCTCCCGGAGGGAAGTGTCCCCGGCAGAACAGATCTGCCGGAGCCCTAGATTGGTTCCGCCAAGGTTCCGCCTCGTGGCGGCGGAGTCTCGTCCCGAAATGTTGCTTATGATTTTTCCCTTGAAGAAATACTTCATATAGTACAAGATGTCCACCGGAGAGCCAACAGGGGGCCACGAGGTAGGGGGGCGCGCCCCCACCCTCGTGGCCAGGTGGGTCCCCCTCTGGCGTACTTCTTCCGCTCAACATTTTTTATTATTTCCAAAAATAACTTTCGTGGAGTTTCAGGACTTTTGGAGTTGTGCAGAATAGGTCTCTAATATTTGCTCCTTTTCCAGCCCATAATTCCAGCTGCTGGCATTCTCCCTCCTTATGTAAACCTTGTAAAATCAGAGAGAATAGGCATAAGTATTGTGACATAACGTGTAGTAACAGCCCATAATGCAATAAATATCGATATAAAAGCATGATGCAAAATGGACGTATCAGTGCGCTGCACGGAACATCAAGATCTTGTGGGAGAAAAGGATGAACGAGGGAAGGCCTTACTTGCAAATGTGGAGAGGAGTGCGGGTAAATTTTCATAGTTTTCTTCCTATCCGTTAGATATAGATCGCACGGCCTATATTGCATGATGGAAGGCACACCATCATCACCAACTCTGCTTTTTACTGAACCGAGACAAAGCTAACATGCGAATTAATAAACACATAGGGTTTACATACACAATTAATCTTAGGCAATCAAATAGTACGTCCACTACACATTCACGCATTTCACATCTTTCTACATCTATGGGAACCTACGAAAGGATTATCGTTAATTGCCTCTCTCTCTCCTCCCTGATTTTCATGGTGGTGGGCTCATCCCTCCCCCCAATCACAATCAATGGCACACACAAACGTAACGCGCTTCGGCTTGCCTCTTCACTGTCACGTGGGTCTGCACTTGGAGAAACCGACCATGTGCCAAACTCCCCCCGCCCACCGCGCAACTCCCCCAAATCCCATATTCAACCGCCCTTCGACCATCTAGCCAATAATATTCCCCAAATCCCCCTCCCCCATCACCCTCAACTCAATTCGCTCCGCCAAAGCCAGCCTCCGAGCGGCGCCGATACATCCTCTCGCTCCCATAGTACGCTCTCGTAGACTGCCGTCCTTGATCCGCGCCGCCACCGCTGGCGACGTTCTCCTGGAGGCGCACGGCTGTCAGCGCCGCCATCGCTGGCGACGTTCATGTGGAGACGCATGGAGGTCAGCTTCTCCCACGGTACGCGCATTCTATACTGAGGCCCCGTGCATATCGGTGTAGCACTGAATGTTAGCTGATAGACGCTGTTAATCTCACTGTTTGCCAAAGTAGTTTACAGCCAATATGCTCTGCTTAAGAAGCTTCCTTGCGCTGTTCTGCACTCAATCTACTTAGCTGAGATGGCATGCCAAGCCCGATTAGTTGCTAAAATATCCCGCCATATATTTATTGTGACGTAGATTGCCATGGTCTAGTAGCCAATCTCTTAGGTGAAATAGCTCAACACCATTTTATACTCGGTCATTGTTGCTGCGATGGCCTTCAATAGTTTGATGGCTGTGCGCTCAGCCTCATTGACTGCTGAAACAACCTGACATAATTTAGCACTCAAATCTGTTTACTGAATATATTTCGTTACATAGATCTGCTCATCCAAATATCTTGCCATAGCTTTAGCCATCGGCCTAGGTAATTTTTTCTGGAAAAAACATATATGTTTTTCCTGTAATATCTAGTAGAAGAACTAATTTGTATGTCTAACAGATGGACAGAACATGGATCACTGCTCGAAGATTCTCCGATGCATATGTCGAGGGGGTTGAAAACTTCATGAACTTTATCAAAGCTGAGTACGGTGGTCCGAAATCAGATGTGCTCTGCCCTTGTAGCAGTTGTATGAATTCAGTTACAAGACCCCAGTCAACTGTGCAAAATCATCTACACTTGTATGGGATGTCGGTCACATATACTAGGTGGGTTCATCATGGTGAAGCTGTGAACGTCAATGTTACTGACTACGTGGAAGTAGCAGATCACCATCTTGATCTGCCTGATGCACAGGTGGAAGAGGAGGAGGTGGTGGTCGCTGAGCCAGTTAGTTTGACCAACATTGAAACAATGCTATGAAATGCTCGTGCATTTCGTGAACTTTCACCTGCAGAAGAAAAATGATGGGCCCGCATGTTGGTACAATGCAACGTGGCTGTCACCCCAGGAAATAAGCTGTCAATATTCTCAGCTATGGTCACATTTCCTCGGGTGAAGACATCTGAGCGGATGAACAACCAATCATTCGATGCGATGTTGGCTCCTTTCCGCAAAGCTTTCCCAGATGCGTCTGAGCTGCCACACACCTACATTATAATGAAGAATTTCCTTCGTGTAGTTGGAATTGGATATGATATGATCCATGTTTGTAAGAACAATTGTGTTCTGTTTTAGAAGGATTTTGCCAGATTAAGTGAATGCCCGAAATGAAAATCATCAAGATGGAAAGATGGCGATGTTGTGAAGAGGATTCCTCATGATGTTCTGAGACATTTTCCAATTACACCAGGATTGCAGAGGTTGTTTCATGATGCTGAAACAAGAGAGGATGTACTGTCACATTCTAGGAACCAGGAGTACAGAGATCAAAATGTAATGAGCCATCCATCAGATGGTAGTGAGTGGAAAGCTTCAATCAGAAACACAAAAAGCTTGATGCTGACCCGAGAAACATTAGACTTGGCTTAGCTTTAGATGGATTTAACCCATTTGGCCACCAGAGCGCCACATATAGCATGTGGCCAGTGCTTGTTATCCCTTACAACGTGCCTCCAAGCGTCTGCACCAAAGAATCAAATTACATGATGGCCTTGCTCATCCCAGGTCCAAAAAGTCCTGGAAAGGATTTTGATTTATTCATGGAGCCTCTTGTGGAGGAACTTCAAAAGCTATGGAGGGGTGTTCTCACTCGAGACCTATATAGCAGCCCACCAGCTGATTTCTTTCTGCGTGCCATTATAATTTGGTGCATCCATGATTATCCAGCTTTGGGCACAATGTTAGGGCAAACGACACATGGTTACAATGCATGTCTTCGCTGTGACAAGAATCCTCTGTCATACGCAATACTTAGCAAGTTTTGTTACATTGGACACTGCCGTTTCCTTGCCAAGGACAAGCTGTGTCCTACAAAATACCGAAGAATTGTGTTCAATGAAAAGCATGAAAACCGTGATGCGCCAAAGAGGCTCACTATCGTGGAAGTGTCACGGCAGATGTCCTTATGGCAGGACTTAGTTGTGGAGCCATTGCGACGTGGTTAGCTTAAAGGGTTAAACGGGACAAGGACACAAGGATTTTATACTAGTTCAGCCCCTTGCGTTGAAGGTAAAGGCTTAATCTAGTTTGAGGTGGTATTGCTAGGGTTTCGATGACCAGGGAGCAAATACGCTTTGCCTGGCTCTTGAGTTGTTGTTTCTTGCAAGAAGACGCTACCGGGTCATCCCCTTATATACACTGGTTGACGCCCTGCGGCCTATAGAGTCCTGGTCGGCTCATACAACGTGTCCGGCTCGGTGACTTATCTTACATGCCTTACAATACAAGTTTACATATACATGGCGTTTTATACTTGTGGCCCTTAAGCCGCCTTCGGGTTTGGGCCCTCTAATAATCCTGTCTATGAACCACCATCTTAACATACTCTTGGGCTTCTTCGAGATGAATCGCCATAGGGATGACCTGGCCCCTCCTGGGCGGGTCATATCTGACAGTCATATCCCCAACATTAGGCCCCAGGTTGATTTGAACTCGTTCATATCAATATTCAACACTCAGAAAAATCCTTCTTCATCTTATTGTGAAATATTGTAACCCACCATGACGTCACCTGCAATTAGTGCTTCACAGAACTCAAATCTTAATAAATCTCTTTCTTTACTGTCCCTTCGAAAATCGAGGCGCCCGCGTCGTCACTTATCCATTTTTCTGCCTCCTCGATTCTCGCGCCTGTCCTATGTCCTTCCAGCCCTATAAATAAGACCACGGACTCTCCTCTCATTCTCCCTCTTTTCCTTCTCAACTTATTCTTCCTCCTCGCGATGCACAAGCCCGCACGAGCTCCGCCGCCGTCGACCTTTGCCCCCTTTGTCAACTCTGGCCGCTGCATCACCCTGAACGAACCAGAGAAAACATCGCGGCTTCTCTCCGTTGTTTCATCAGCATTAGTAAGTCCTTCTTTTCTTTGCTATAGATCTATCATTTAGGGTTTCAGTGTTCTTCGGTGTTCATCACCGCCCCTCTTTATTGTTATTTAGATCCATGGACTAGATCCAAAAAACCACATAAATCTTGCGCGACGGTAGTTTTAGCACCTGTTTTGATACTAGAACATATCCTCATCGCGACACTCCTCTGGGGCTCCTCTACTTTGCTGCTGCCGCCTCTGTAGGTTTCAAATTTATTTCCTTTTTCTGAACAGTTGCAGATCCAAATTTATATCCTTAATCTGTGAAACCTGTTTGTCCAGCACTTAGTAGAATTTTTCTCTTTGTCCGATTTTGAATACCTCTACATGTCCTGGCGGCTTACCTCACCGTATTATAATTACTTATACATCATTAGTCCTCACTTAAGCCGCCATGTTGAATATATATACTATAGTTGTTTAATCTTGTGCTTTCAACAACTGACTTAAGCCGGTAAATTGTTCCTTTCCTTTATATTTTCTCTCTTCACAATGCCATCCAAAACAACCTATACATGCAATTGGGTCCCTTCCATCGTCACCGAGGGCACACTTAAGGACTTTGTCAAAGTCGGGTATCTGTCCGCAAAAAATGTTATGCATTACTGTGCTCCTGACCCGGGCGAAGAAAAACCTCAGCCGAAAGATGGCGAAGTCATCGTTTTTACTGACCATATGAACCGGGGCTTCTCGCTGCACGACTCTAAATTCTTCCGGGACATTCTGCACTTTTTTCAACTCCATCCTCAGGACATCGGACCCAATTATGTGTCAAATATCTGTAACTTTCAAGTCTTTTGTGAAGTATACTTCAAGAGGAGCCCAACGTCGATCTCTTCAGAGAGTATTTTTACTTGAACCGCCAGACTGAGTTCACGAATGGCCCTAGATTGGAACTTGGTGGAGTATCCATTCAACATAGAAGAGTTGCTATCTTCCCTTATGCCTGCTTGCCAAGCCACCCAGATTGGAACCAAACATGGTTTTATTGCAAAGATACTTCTCCGGCTGACGAGAATCCGCTGCCGGGTTACCGTGTCGAGCGCTTAGACCCAAAGCACAACCTTCCTGAAACGCTTACTTGTCATGAACGGAAAAGAATTGCTCATGCCATCATGAAGGTCAAAGCTCTACTAGGAAATGGGCTAACTGGCGTCGATTTAATCAGGTGTTGGGTTACTTGGCAGATTATACCCTTAAGCCACCGCTCCGGCTTAATGTGCACTTATACTGGAGGTGTAAAGGATTCACTGCGCCACAGCTTTGCACCATTAACTGACCCGACAATAGATGAGATGGTTAAGTTCCTTCTGAATGAAGACCCAGAAGATTGCATTAAAGTGGTCTGGCCCCGTTCTGCAAACTTAACCCGGCCCCAGACGTGAGTTTATAAACTTTCTTACCTTTGCCTTATTATCCAAATACCTTATTAACTCAACCTTCGCCGACTTTTACAGTCTAAATCCGACTTTTGGAAGACAGAGTATGACCATGAAGCCGCCAAGAAGGCCAGGGCTGTCGAGAAAGCCGCCAAGAAAGCCGTCAAGAAGACCACCAAGAGAAAAAAGAAAACAAAGCGCCTCTGATTTTCTTAAACTGGATGACACCTCTGAGTCGGAGGTAGCCCTTGATTCTCTTGGCTCATTTTCAATCATCTTATTGACACTGACTATTATCAGGCTGACATGGGAGCCAGTCAAGCATCTGAAGAAGAGGTAACTATTATTTCCTCGGGCTCAGACCCTTTGCCAAGACAGAAACTTCGACAAGTAACCCGGAAAGTAGGTTTTCACACCCCTTGGCTTATTTAGATCCTCACTTTCTTTTGAAGCAACAGCAACATGAGAATCGACGTCAGACCCGGATGAGCGGTGGCGAAGAGTTGTCCTTCGGCTTACCCAACACTCTCGTTCCTCGAAAACGGCGAAATGAGGTTCTTTATACTTACTCTTTTGACCCGTTGGCAGGTATTATTTGTGTATTACTTAACTCTGTTGATGACCTTTAACCAGGAATTTGCCCGTTCTTCCTCTGACGGCTCATCTCAAACCAAATTCCCGGCTTTTAAAACTGCCCCTGGGTAATGGCCATTAATTTCACGCTGTAATCCTTTATACTCTTATATTTACACTGACTTGTCGTAACCCGTGTAGTGGTCAAGCAAAGCCCAACAAGAAGGCGAAGGTGATCAAACCACCTGAGGCACCTGAAGCTGCTGAGCCGAAGCAGCAAGTCCCTGCACCTGAAGCCTCTGATAAACAACCGAAAGAAACTGTCACTGACACTCCGCCTGAGATTCCAGATCTCTGTGTTGATAACACTAGTATCAATCCTTCAAACCCTGCACCATCAAGCTCATCGAAGCCGTCAGAGACTGATAATGATGACGTGTTGATTACTGGCACCAGTTTTGTAGAACCGGGAAATCCAATAGCTTTAGCTAAACATACTGCCAAGCAAGAGGTTATTGAAAGGCAGAAAATGAAGTTTGATGTCTCCCACTATACCCATCTGAGCAGCAGTGAGATCCTCTCTGGTTACCTCAGCCAAGTACACTCCAGCCGCGATCTTGAAGTTGATATGGTGAAACAAATGCACCAAAAGTATGAGGTTGTTAGGACCCCGATTCCATGTCACATCGATCTAGCCGGTAACACCTCATATCACTTTGCGGCCTCAAGCACGGTATTCCCACGGGTGTCGCCTTACCATGGCCTGGGACTGTTTGCGCCTTTTGGCTCACGTATATGATAGTGTCGCTAGCATCCATATGACAGAGAACCTGGGCCGACATGACTAGTCGTCAACCCAAAGTGGAACTAACTTACGGGGACAGACATAGATGAATCAACATCGAGCATGTCGGTCAGCAGCGTGCGAATCCGGGTTGTAGCACTAGGCTAACAGGACTCCGGTGAACCGGGCTGTAGCAGGCTAGGCAGGACTACGGATGTCACCGCGTGACATTTCCTGAAGGGACAGACACAGGAACGAAGTGAATCACATGTCGGCCAATCAAGTGTTCCGGAGCAGTAGTGCTGGGCTAGCAGGACTCCGGTGAACCGGGCTGTGGCGGACTACTGTGGCTCATGGAAGCACAAGACTACATTTCCCCATAAGAGAGGCTACCAAGGATAAACAACTAGGTTGTCAGATCCCACACATACCAAGCATTTCAATCCTACACACAATATGCTCGATATATGTAAATACAACATGGCATCACAACATAACTCTATGACTCAAGTATTTATTCATTAGGCTCCGAGGAGCCAAGATATTACAAACATGGGTCTCATGACCCAACATTTAGAGCATACAAGTCAAAGCACATGCGGAAGCTTAACATGTCTGAGTACAGACATCTACAAATGAAAAAGGCTGAGAAGCCTGACTATCTACCAGATCCTGCCGAGGGCACAAGATCGTAGCTGAGGTATCAAGCTAAACGTTGAAGTCCACACGAAACTACTAGCGAGACTGATGTCTCTCTACAAATCATAAAATAGGCAAACGTGAGTACAAATGTACCCAGCAAGACTTACATCAGAACTAGCTACATATGCATCAGTATCAACAAAGGGGGTGGTGGAGTTTGACTACAGCAAGCCAGCTTTGACTCAGTGGCTATCCAAAACTATGACTGCAAGTAACTCTTTTGAGGTGGCGCACACGAGTCAAAATATTCACCATATCAATACACCACTATGGATCCTCTCCCGTCTCCCTACGAGAAGGCGATCCATAGCACTAACGCTTATCTTGCGAGTTTTAGAGTATCCACTTTCACTTGTCTATGAACTGTATAGGCAACCAAGTAGTCCTTTACCGAGGACGCGGCTATTCGAATAGATGATGTTAACCCTGCAGGGGTGTACTTCTTCACACACGCTCTCACCACTTATCGCCGTTTACACGACACGTGTCGGGGAAGCTGATCGTGACCCACGAACACCTATGGGACCTGGCGGACCGAGTCCCTTGTGGTTCGGAGGGGGGCAGAGAATGCACAAAGAGCAGATCGAGGCGATGCACACGAGCAGTTTACCCAGCTTCGGAGCTCTCCGGAGAGATAATACTCCTACTGCTGCTTGGTTGATTGTATTGTGTTCTTGCTAGGGAGCAATGAGAGCTACAAAAGCTAGCCTGAGTGAGTGTGGTCTCGAATGAGTCGAATGAACGAGCAGGCGAACCCTTTCTACGTTGCACATGGGCCTCCTTTTATAGGCTAAAGGGGTCACCACAGTGGCAAGTAGACAAGGGTAAAATAGGAAAAACAGTAGTTGGTACACCGACATACGATTATAAGTGCATATACCTAACTCGACGGCAAGGGACAAGATCAATAAATGCTCGTCCCCTCGCCGCTGAACAAGGCTGTGAGGGACCGTCAAGTACACCACCGTTTGCCACGATGGTAAGCCTGTCAGCGCCGCTTATCGCTGCTCCCCGCTAGCTGCACAGCCCTTCGACACGCGTGCCTGGAATGGCCCCATGGCGACACGTTGGTGGATGAGCTGGAGCGGAGATGAAGAGAGGTTGCCTGCCGCGGCAAGCACCTTGCCGCGGCTGAATCCTTGTCACGCTCGGGAGCTTGTCGCTCACCAAGCCTTCCCAGCAAGCTCCTCTTGCCGAGGTCTTGTTTCCTTCGTGCCCTGAGTGGCCTTCCCGGAAAGCTCCTCTTGCCGAGGTCTTGAATATTTTGTTGTTGAATGGCTCCAAAGGAGCCGCGGAGGACCTTGGCGGTCACTAGGCCGGCCCTGCCGTGGGGTGCTGCGACTGCCCGTGCACGAGTTCGGGATACTAGGATACCCCTACTCTAGTACACCGAGAGGAGCCCCCGGGCCTGGGCCACACACGGCGCCGAGCTCTGTTGGGCCAGGCCAAAAAAGCGCTGCGGCACGCTTGCCTAGATCGCGCAGTTATTCGCCTCGGACCCACCACGTCCCCCACGAACGGCACGCTCCGGACGTGGCGTCGTGGGAGAGATCGTGGGGGCTTTCAAAGATGTCGGAGAAGCTGATCGTGACCCACGAACACCTATGGGACCTGGCGGACCGAGTCCCTTGTGGTTCGGAGGGGGCGGAGAATGCACAAAGAGCAGATCGAGGCGATGCACACGAGCAGTTTACCCAGCTTCAGAGCTCTCCGGAGAGATAATACTCCTACTGCTGCTTGGTTGATTGTATTGTGTTCTTGCTAGGGAGCAATGAGAGCTACAAAACCTAGCCTGAGTGAGTGTGGTCTCGAATGAGTCGAATGAACCGAACGAGCCGAACCCTTTCTACGTTGCACATGGGCCTCCTTTTATAGGCTAAAGGGGTCACCACAGGTGGCAAGTAGACAAGGGTAAAATAGGAAAAACAGTAGTTGGTACACCGACTTGTACAGTGTACAGTGCATATACCTAACTCTGACGGCAAGGGACAAGATCAATAAATGCCCGTCCGTCGCGCTGAAACGAGGCAGCGAGGACCGTCAAGCACCACCGTTTGCCACGATGGTAAGCCTGTCAGCGTCGCTTATCGCTGCTCCCCGCTGGCTGCACAGCCCTTCGACACGCGTGCCTGGAATGGCCCCATGGCAACACGTTGGTGGATGAGCTGGAGCGGAGATGAAGAGAGGTTGCCTGCCGCGGCAAGCACCTTGCCGCGGCTGAATCCTTGTCGCGCTCGGGAGCTTGTCGCTCACCAAGCCTTCCCGGCAAGCTCCTCTTGCCGGGGTCTTGTTTCCTTCGTGCCCTGAGTGGCCTTCCCGGCAAGCTCTTCTTGCCGGGGTCTTGAATATTTTGTTCTTGAATGGCTCCAAAGGAGTCGCGGAGGACCTTGGCGGTCACTAGGCCGGCCCTGCCGCGGGGTGCTGCGACTGCCCGTGCACGAGTTCGGGATACTAGGGTACCCCTACTCTAGTACACCGACAACATGTACTCCGCAACCTTCAAACGGAAGCCCACCGAGGGTATCGGCCACGGGCCTACCTAAACACTCAAGCCTCTAGTCCAGGTTTATCGCCTATTCAGGTTTCATCCGCTGGGAGTCCGTCCGAGGTTTCCACATACGGCCCCGAACGATGTGTACAGGGTTCCGAGACACCAAACGGGCGCCCGACATGCCCGACCACATGCCTACCGCATCACAGCCCACCCCTCGGGTCAGCGCTGCGCATGGCCTCCAGCATACTACAAACACCAGAAACTACTTGAAACTCCTGGACAGAGGACAAGGGTGGATAAGAAGCTGAGGGGGTCCATCGGTTTCGGGCCCAATGCATGGTAGTAGCTGAATCTTAAATCACACATACAGATCTCAGTGCTTAAGGATGGTTCCAATGAAACAACCCACCATGTACTACTACATGGCCTCTCATCAATACCTTTACCAAATCGTGTTCACACACTTAGCTCACACCCAGTAGGACATCGTCATCACCATTCCAATTCATTCCCGATGAATCAGACCTGACTCAACTCTAAGCAATAGCAGGCATGACAAACAAGCATGAATGAGTAGGCACATCAGGTCTCAAACAACCCCTACTCATGCTAGTGATTTTCATCTATTTAATGTGGCAATGACAGGACATGCAGAGGAAAAGGGGTTTAGCTACCGCAGCATGTAACAGTTGAATCGATGTTGTCCTAATGTAGTAAAAGAGAGCAGGAGCGAGAGAGTGGGATTGCATCAGAATGAACAAGGTGGCTTTGCTTGCCTGGCACTTCTGAAGATGATATAGCTCTTCATCGGTGTCATCGAACTCATCATCGGAACATACGTCTACCGAGGGGGAACAACCACTGGCAAACACAGAAAGAACACAATCAATGCAATGCAAAATATGATGCATGATCATGACATGTCAATATGAGGGTGTTGGGCTAATGCAACTAAAACCAGATGGGTTTGAGCCATTTTGAACTTAAGGTTCAAAGTTTAAACTCATTTGTGATCTTAAATAGTGCCTTATCATGTTTTGTACTAAACAGAAAGTTAACTTGTTTAAACATGCATGAAACCTGTACAGATGGATAGATTGGATTTTTCTGATCATTTTTCATATATAACTTATTTCATTAGGAGTTACAGTTGATTTTGTATGATTTTTAGAAGTTTATAACATTTTCTGAAATAAATAAACCATTTAAGATTTAGTTAAATTCCAGAAAGGAATTACTGCGTCAGCATAACATCACTATGATGTCAGTGGTCAACAGGGCCGGTCCAGGTCAAACCTGACGAGTGGGGTCCACACGTCAGTCACTAAATAACTAATATAAGTTAATTAGTGTTAAACTAATACTAACTAAAATGTCAGTGGAGTTAATTAAACTTAATTAAAAACTAAACTAGGATTAGCAGGGGTCGGGGCCCACTTGTGAGCGACCCACAGGAGGTCAAACCCCTGGTCAACAGGGTCAAACAGGCCGGCAGCTTGATGCCGGCGATGTCATACGCGGCGGTGGCGCTCGGGATTGTTTCTCCGGCGACCAAAAACGATGGCCGAGGCCATATGCGGGACGAGGGGACCCGTCCGCATCAATTGGTGGTCGGGGCCGGGCCGGAGGGACCCGGAGGCGAAAACGGCAAGCACAAAGGCGGTGCCCGGAGTACAGCGCGCTCAGGAACGGCATTGTGGTGTACGGGGTGGAAGAGCTGGTGGTGGTGTTCGTCTCCTGGGAGGGTGCGGTGCTCGTTGGCGGGCCCGGATGCAGGTTGCACCAGCTCTAGCCGCGGTAGCGCCATGGCCAGCGGTGGCGAGCTCGGGAGCTTGTGGAAAAGGCGACTAGAGGACGTGCGAGGCCAGGGCGAGAGAGGGGTTTCGTTCGCGAGCTCACGACGGTTTGAGTGGAGTCGAAGAAGAGGCAGGGGAAGCGCTGGAGCGCGTGAATCCCCGAAGAGTTCGCCGGCGGCCAGAGGTTGAGTACAAATCGGGGTTTCTATCATCCCCATTTCAACTTCCTCGGAAAATTTAGCATGATGATATGATGATCATGCAAGGACAAGAAAAGGCTAAGCTAGGGCTGTGACAAAGGTATGACTTCCAGCTTTGAATAATTTATGTATATCCTGCCAGCCCCCAAGTCTACTGTTTATGATCAGATTGAATAAGCTGTAGACTTAGAAGAATCCATAAACTTCTGTCCTGGAATCCCTCCAAGTACGGTTTAAATATAAACCGGATGTCGAATTAATTTTAGCTTTGCATCTGTAGTCCCCAAGGGCCGGTTTAATCAGCATGGATGAGCCTGTCCTATTTATCATTGTGTAAGAAATAAAAGCTTAACTGCATTGCCCCCATGAGTCGGTTGGGACTGTTTACAGCACATCCGGCTCATGATGAAGAAGAGTCAAGCGATATGTATTAGCCCCCAAGTGCCAAGTAGTCTTGCTTGCAAAGTGCTTGTGACTTTAATCATAAGATCCGTTTCCTTGAAAAATTTCCTTGATAGACATTAGCCCCCAAGTTTCAAGTGTTGTTGCTTGCAAAAGACATAGGACTTATATTCTTGTACCTTGATATAAATGTTGATAACACTGCACTTCATACAGGCAACGACTGCTGAACTTGAATCGCAATTGAATGACGCCAAGACCCGGCTGTCGACTCAGGAATCTGAGACCCGGAAAGCTGAGTAAAAGTTCCAGTTTAGCATGGCTGAGTTGGAAAAGCTGAAGACCAGTTTTGAGGCAGAGAAAAAGACATGGGCTGAAGAAAAGACTACTTTAACGCAGCGGGCGGAGAAAGCCGAGTCAGCGCTTCAAGAGGTGACCACTGAGCTCACCATCTTGAAACACCGTGTATCTCAGATGGTTTCTTCTATCTTTGGTAAGCCTCCTTACTAGTCAAAAGTAATTTTTTTGTTGTGATCATATAACTCGCCATTAACCAATCTGTGATATATCCAGGTCCCGGGAGTAGCAACCTCGATCAAGACATGCTTGTGAAGCTGAAAGCTGTCTATACACTTGTTGAACAGCTGTACACTGGAACTCATCGTGCCCTGGCCAAAATTTCTCCAACTAATCAAGCTCCAAAACTTTTGATAGATGTCTTAAAAAAGCACTCAGTGCTGCCTGCCAGGATCGATGAGATGAAGCGATCATCTGCAAGATCCGGCGATGTGGCAGCTTTGAGTCAGGCAAAAGCATGGGTACCAGAATTAGAGCCGGCTGATGTAGCCATGGGATACCCAAGCTTAAAAGAGGATGGTACTCCTTTTGACCAAAATGACTTTGTCGCCTATGTGAAGGAAATTCATCCAATGGCCACCCAGATTGCCAATGATTAAGACATTTCAAAGTACCATCTATCTTACGATAAGCAAAATCAGAAGATGCCTACACCGGCTTACCGATGGATGGATCTGAGCCCTCCAATCTGTAAGCATACTTTTGCCACTGAAGTTGAACCGTCCGATCTTATCGATTGGTCATCACCAAATTTTCAGCCGGCAGAAGAGGACGAAGAACCGGCAAGGGATGACGCAGAAGCCTCCAGGCAGCAAGGCCACGAAGATTTAACCGTCAGGCGGTTTAGATACCTGATCTTTTTGAAAAAACACTTGATTTCATTCGGCTCATGGAGTCATGCAATAGGGTAGAAAAACTGGAATCTGTCGTGCCATCGTGCACGTTTCTGCCTTTTGCCTTAATAATGTTGATCTTCTGGTTTGAAAACCATGATGGGTATGATAGTCTTTGATTTATGCATATCTAAACGATATTTATGCTGCACACAAGAAAATACAATGCCCTGGCGGCTTACCGCGGGGCGGGTTATGATACCCAATAGAAGCCGCTGGGGACAAATAGTCCATAACTAGGGCCAGTCTGACCACAATATTTAACATAAAATATCATACCTGTGGCTGTATGCATAAACTACCGGTTGAGCAACCTTATGCAGTTAGAAGTGGTAGAGCCGTAATTGTAAACATAAAAGTATGATATTCTAGCGACTTAGAGTCTGCAATCCTGGCGGGTTATGAAGACCCGGAAGATGCTTCAAATATGAGCCATAAGTAGGGCATCTAGGCCCAACTTGTAAAAAATAAGCAGTCAAAGAAAAAACTTCGAATATAAAAAATCAACAGAAATTCGAGGCTTTTGTGGGCTGCTAAGCCAAACTATCTTCTCCAATGAAACTAGTCGAAGCCACTGGATTGTTCATGCGTTTAGTGAGCCTGACTCACAGCGTGCCCAATCGACATTTGAACCCTAGAAAAAGTCTGGTCTTGCTCAAAGACTTATCAGGAGTATGCGGGGCCAGAGTAACATCATACATCACGGGCCAATTTATCCAAGTTTCAAGGAAGGCGACTTACGAAGCATGGATCTATCCTGACTATCTGTAAGCCATGCTCTTGCATGACAAACCGATGTTTGAACCTTAACAAGCTCAGATCTTGGTTGAATATGTCGTAAGATTGATTGTTTAAGAGTTCGGCGGGTTAATCGGGATGACCCGATGGAGTTGAAGCAGCTGGCTATAGGTAGGATGACACGGAAAGGTTATGTCCTCTTTGGTCGAATATGCCTATGTTTGGAAAAACCTGGTCAAGAAGGTAGTAACGCTATGTTCTCTTTGGTCGAATACTCCTATGTTTTAACAGGAAGCCCCCAAGTGACATACTGACAAGTGTGGCATGGAGCTGATCAAGAGGGTACCGACAGCTATGTTCTCTTTGGTGAATACACCTATGTTTGAACAGGAAGCCCCCAAGTGACTATATAAGTTTTGGCATTGCACCGATCCAGAGGGTACCGACAGCTATGCTCGATGAGCAGGCAGCCCCCAAGTGATAATATAAGTTTTGGCATTGCACCGATCAAGAGGGTAATGACAGCTATGCTCGATGAGCAGGAAGCCCCGAAGTCATCATATAAATAAACCGTACTCTCAGGAACCTATGTGTGAGTTGTGGCATGCATCTATCCCTCTTTGGTCCCTGAAGTTGGGCATCAAGCCTCTTAAATGAATATGTAATATGACGATAAAGACTCAACTTCGATGAAGTGAAACGGCAGAGGCCCTGAATTATGAGGGATGCCGCCTTTATTATTCTGCTTATAATCTATACATCATCGAACTGTGTACATCATAAGAGCCGGTGGCTCAAGTATAGTAGGGCCGAAGATGAGCAATATTCCACGGCCGATGGGTCTCCTCCTACGACTTACGTGAGTCCTTGTGTTCTGGAACATTGATAAGATAATATAACCCGTTATGCAGATTCTTGCTGACCACAAAAGGTCCTTCCCAGGGCGGCGAGAGCTTATGCATGTCTGTATGATCCTAGAGGAGTCGAAGCACTAAGTCGCCTTCCTGAAAGGTTCTATTTTCGACCTGGCGGTTGTGGTAACGACGTAGGTCTTGCTGATAAATCATTGAACGAGCCGTCACGAGATCACGCTCCTCATTCAACAGGTCAAGTGCATCTTGACGTGTCTTTCCGTTGTCAATTTCCACATAAGCCGCCACCCAGGGTGAATCGTGACGGATGTCACTTGGGAGAACCGCCTCTACTCCACAAACCATGAAAAAGGGGGTGTAACCCGTAGATCTGTTGGGGGTCGTGTTGATGCTCCATAACACCGAAGGCAACTCCTCCACCCAACAGCCTGGCATCCTTTGCAGAGGGACTATAAGCCAGGCTTGATACCTCGCAAAATCTCTTGATTTGCTCGTTCTGCCTTACCATTGGACTGAGCGTGAGCCACAGATGAAACGTCAAGCCGGATATGCTCTCGTTGACAGAATTCTCGCGTAGCACCCTTAGAAAGATTAGTGCCATTGTCTATTATAATGCTGTGTGGAAAGCCAAAACGGAATATCACCTTCCTCATGAATTGAACTGCCGTTGCTGCATCACACTTACTGACTGGCTCTGCTTCAACCCACTTGGTGAACTTGTCAGCCGCCACCAAAAGGTGGGTTTTCTTATCCTTGGACCTCTTGAAAGGCCCAACCATATCAAGAACCCAAGTTGCAAATGACCAAGTAACTGGAATCATTCTCTATTCTTGAGCCGGCACAAGAGCTCGTCGTGAAAATTTCTGACAGCCGTCATATTTGCTTACCAAATCCTAAGCATCAGCATGAGCCGCCAACCAATAGAAACCATGAAGAAAAGCCATGGCCACAAGAGATTTAAAGCCGGCATGATGACCACAATCTCCTTCATGAATTTCCCGTAGAATCTCGTGGCCTTCTTCGGGAGAGACGCAACGCTGAAACACCCTTGTGACACTGCAATGGTGCAACTCCTCATTGACAATTGTCATTGACTTAGACCGCCGGGTTATCTGTCTGGCCAAGATTTCATCCTCCGGCAACTCACCTCGGGTCATGTAAGCCAAATACGGAACTGTACAATCAGGAATAGCGTCAAGAGCTGCCACCAACTGCGCTTCCAGGTCAGGGACAGCAAGATCTTCCTCGGTAGGCAATTTGGCAGAAGGGTTAAGCAAAATATCCAGGAACGTGTTAGGTGGCACCGGCTTATGCTAAGATCCCAGCCAGCTAAATGTATCAGCCGTCTCATTCTTCCTACGATCAATGTGCTCCACTTGATAACCCTTGAAATGACCCGCAATAGCATCAACCTCTCGACGATAAGCCGCCATAAGCGAATCCTTAGAATCCCAAGTACCAGAAACTTGCTGAGCCACTAGATCTGAGTCTCCAAAGCATCTCACCCGGCTTAAGCTCATGTCCTTAGCCATCTGAAGACCATGGAGCAAGGCCTCATACTCAGCTTCATTGTTAGTACAGGGGAACATAAGCCGGAGAACATAAGAAAATTTGTCACCTCGTGGGGAAGTTAAGACAACTCCAGCCCCCGAGCCCTCCAACCGTTTGGATCCCCAAAGTGAGTAGTCCAATATGTGTTATCCAACTTTTCCTTAGGTGCCTGCAACTCTATCCAGTCATTGATGAAATCCACAAGTGCTTGGGACTTGATGGCCGTATGTGGCACCTACTTTAAACAATGAGGTCCAAGCTCAATGGCCCATTTAGCAACCCGGCATGTGGCTTCCCTATTTTGGATGATGTCTCCTAAAGGGGCCGAACTAACCACGGTGATAGGATGACCCTGAAAATATTTCTTAAGCTTCTGTCTTGCCATGAAAAACCCATACACAAGCTTTTGCCAGTGTGGATACCTCTGTTTTGACTCGATAAGCACCTCACTGATTTAGTAAACCGATCGTTGAACTGGGTACTCCTTGCCTACCTCTTTCCTTTCCACCATGATGGCTACACTAACGGCCCGGCTATTAGCAGCCACATATAACAACAGAGGCT
The DNA here is from genome assembly GCA_021605205.1 of Aegilops longissima. Lineage (NCBI taxonomy): Eukaryota > Viridiplantae > Streptophyta > Magnoliopsida > Poales > Poaceae > Aegilops > Aegilops longissima. The sequence goes on from CM038679.1 coordinate 222,475,277, forward strand.
CTTTATCAACATGGGCAGCAAGCACGGGTGGCTCAGCCAACTGTTTCTTCTGATCCTCAAACGCTTGGTTAGCAGCATCGCTCCAAACAAAATTATCCGTCTTCTTCATCATCTGATAGAGGGGGATAGCCTTCTCAGCCAGCCGGCTTATGAACCGGCTCATAGCCGCAATATGACCCGCCAGACGCTGAACATCATAAACGCACGCCGGCTTAGCCAATGAAGTAATGGCATTGATTTTCGCCGGGTTAGCTTGAATGCCTCTGTTAGAAACCAGGAAACCCAAGAGCTTGCCTGCTCGCACACCAAAGACACATTTAGCCGGATTAAGCATCATCTTGTAGACCCGGAGATTGTCAAACGTCTCCTTCAAATCATCTATCAGGGTCTCCTTCTCTCTTGACTTCACCACAATGTCATCTACGTAAGCATGAACATTGCACCCAATTTGACTGTTAAGGAAATTTTGCACAGAGCGCTGATAAGTCGCCTGGGCACTCTTGAGCCCAAAAGGCATAGACACATAGCAGAAGGCTCCAAACGGAGTAATGGAAGTTTTCTTCTCCTGGTCCTTAGGTGCCATCTTGATCTGATGATAACCAGAATAAGCATCCAAAAAACTCAAATGCTCACAACCCGCCGTAGCATCAATGATTTGATCAATACGAGGGAGAGAAAACGGATCAGCCAGACAAGCCTTGTTAAAGTCCGTGTAATCCACACACATCCGCCAAGTGCCATTCTTCTTCAGTACCACCACCGGGTTAGCTAACTACTCAGGATGGAAATTTCGATGATAAACCCGACTGCCAAGATCCGGGCCACTTCCTCACCGATGCCTTCTGCCTCTCCTCATTAAATCGGCGAAGAAATTGCTTGATTGGCTTAAATTTTGTATCAATATTAAGAGTGTGCTCAGCGAGTTCCCTCGGTACATCCGGCATGACTGAAGGCTTCCATGCAAAGATGTCCCGGTTCTCACGGATGAACTCGATGAGCGTGCTTTCCTATTTCGGATCCAGATTGGCATTGATGCTGAACTGCTTCGATGAATCACCAGGGACAAAGTCAATCATTGTAGTGTCATCCGCTGACTTAAACTTAAGTGATGGATCATGCTCTGTTGTTGGCTTTTTCAAGGGTGTCATGTCTACCGGGTCAACATTATCCTTGTAAAATTTCAACTCCTCCATTGCACAAACTGATTCAGCATAAGCCGCATCACCTTATTCACACTCCAGGGCTACTTTACGACTCCCATGCGCGGTAATGGTGCCCTTGTAACCCGTCATCTTAAGCTGCAAGTAAACATAGCAAGGCCTCGCCATGAAATTAGCATAAGACGGCCGCCCAAACAGAGCATGATAAGGGCTCTTGATCTTGACCACTTCGAAGGTTAAAGTCTCAGACCTGGAATCATTCTCATCTCTAAAGGCAACTTCTAAAGATATCTTACCCACCGGGTAGGCTGACTTACCCGGCAGCACACCATGGAACACAGTGTTTGACGGCTTAAGATTCTTATCTGTTAGTCCCATGCGACGAAAGGTCTCATAATAAAGGATGTTAATGCTGCTACCGCCATCCATGAGCACCTTAGTAAACTTATAGCCCCCAACATTAGGTGCCACCACCAGAGCCAAGTGTCGGTGTACTAGAGTAGGGGTACCCTAGTATCCCGAACTTGTGCCGCAGGCGATTCTGCGCCAGCGGCAAGGCTTGCGGTGACCGCCAAGGTCCCTCGTGGTTCCTTTGGAGCCATTCAAGAACAAAGTATTCAAGCCAAGGAGACAAGGCCCGGCAAGAGGAGCTTGCCGGAAGATAACAAGGCATGACCAAAGTATTTAAGCCAAGGAGACAAGGCCCGACAAGAGGAGCTTGCGGGAAGGCCAACAAGGCACCTCAAGGAACTTGCCGCGACGCGCCGCAGCGTCTGGCAAGGGCCAGCGACAAGCTTCGGACGCGACAAGACAACGACCGCGGCAAAGGCGCTTGTCGCGAAAACTACCTCTGTACCCTCGCTCCGGCACATCCACCAGCGTGCATACAGGACCTTTCGGTAGCGCGTGTGGAAGGTTGTCTTGACCGGTGATCTTGTGCGGTGGCAAGCGGCGCTGACAAGATTGCCATCGTGGCAAGCGGTGGCGTCCCTGACGGTCCCTTTATGCACTATTTGGGCGACGTAGATGGGCATTTATTGCCTTTGTCCCCTGCCGTCAGGGTTAGGTATGATACACTATACAAGTAGTTGTACCAACTGCATTCCTTTTCCATTCTTACCCTCGTCTACGTTGCCACCTGTCGGAAACCCCTTGAGCATATAAAAGGAGGCCCATGCGCAATGTAGAGGAGGGTTCGAAAGGTTCGAAGGCAGAAAACACTCACGCTAGGTCTCGTTAGCAGCTGGTGTGTACTGTAGCACTCAGCGCTCCCAAGCAAGAACTCAATACACTCAGACATGCAGCAGTTTATCTCTCCGGAGAGCTCCGAAGCTGGGTAAATTGCTCGTGTGCTTCGCCTCGATCTGCTCTTCGTGCGATCTCCGCCCCCCGCCGAACCGAAAGGGGCTCGGTCCGCCGGTCCCGTAGGTGTTCGTGGATCAGCTTCCCCGATATCTTTGTCGCGCCAGGTAGGGGGCGTCGAGGTTGTGTGAACCTGATCCGGCGTTCACATGAGCTAGGTCTTCATCTTCTTCATCGACATGCCACCGAAGAAGAAGGCTTCGGCGGCATCTGCTCCGTCCACGTCGAACCCACCACCACCGGAGCAAACGGGTGGTGGGGTAGACGCCGGTTGAAGAACGGGCGTCGACGAGGGAGTCCACGGTGCTGCCAGGTCCAAGGACAAGGCTGCTCGGACCTCGGCGTCCGTACATGCACGCGCCCATCTCGAGGCGCGGGACCGGCAAGCGTCATGGTATTCACAGTACCATCGCTTTCGTTGGACCAAGATCGAGCTGGTGGATCTCGGGGTCCTCAAGACCAGCATGCGCCAACATGCTGGCACGGCGCGAACACGGTCGCTGGGCGGGATACTGCTCCTTCTAACGTGGTTAGAAGTCGAGCATATCCGCTCCTCACGCCGTTCGCCCTTTGCCGCCCACCACTCCAGCGAAGTTTTGGCGCGAGCTCAAGCTGCTCTGGATTAACCTCAGCGGCAGACAAGATCGAAGATTGGAGGCCACCATTGAGTCTCATCGGCTTTGCCAGCGGCGACACTCCGCGGCAGCGAGTACATCGCTGCCGCGGCAGGACTGCTAAACGCGAGCGATGGCGGCAGACGGTGGGGTGCAACCACCATGCACTCTCCACCACGAAGGCCAAGATCGCCGACTCGCGGATCCACCTCGGCGGCGACTCCACCGCATCATCAGATCCACGAGCTCGTCGCGATCAGCGCCAAGTTCTTCACGAATGACAGCAAGAAGGCGCTCGAACTTCGCATCGGCGCCCGAAGAAGCGGCGTCAATCGGACCAGCGGCTGAGCCCTCTGTCGACATGCATGCACCAGGGAACGAGCGACTTGCCGTCTGCGATAGGTTGCCCTGCGTTCACTCGTGAGTTGCGGCAAATCCGATGGCCAGCCACGAAGAATTCAAGCGAGCGTGCGAGAGAAATGCGGCGGCAAGGCGCATCCGTCGGAGTTCCTCAGCATCTACACCATCGCGGTGCGAGCTGCGAGGCAGGGCGACAAGATCTGGCCAACTACTTCCGCTGGTGCTCAAGCCCAATGTCGAGATCTGGCTCATGCACTTGCGGACAACTCCATATCCTCTGGGCAGACCTATGCCATCGGTTTGTCGGCGCCTTTACTGGTGACCACAAGCCTCATGGCCAAGAAGCGACCTTCATCTGCTGCGCCCGGAAGGAAGGAGAGCCCCTGCGCAAGTACATTCGGAGATTGATCGCGTCTGGCACAACATCCTAGATGTCCACCCTGCCCGGTAATCAGCGCGTTCCATCGAAGCGTCGCGAAACCGCAGGATCTTGGGAGGAGATGGCGATGTGCAAGATCGAGAGCGTCGATGAGCTATATGCCTGGCCGACAAGTGTGCGCGTCTTTGAGTAAGGGAGAAACTCCCGGAGAGAATATAGAAGTAGGAGGATCGATAGTGAGGAGGCAGCCCAGCAAAGAAAAACGCGGCGGAACAACAGGAAGAAGAAAGGCAAAGATGTGCTAGTCGTTGAGCAGTCCGGCAGCGGAGGTAGCGCCAAGAAAGCCAAAGCTGGTAGCTCGGCAAGGAGATTGCCGCGGGCACCAACTACCGTGCTGTGGCGCTCGCGAACAAGCGGGGCCGGACCAACAAGCGATCTTGCAAGATCCACGCACCAAGGGCCATGACCTCGAGCTGCAAGAAGGTCAAGCAGCTCGTTGAGCAACAAAAGGCTGAATCTGACGACGCGACAAGGAGAAGGCCCAGGAAGGTCTTTGGAGGAGCCAGCAAAGCGCCCGCCGAGGAGGGGCGCGGCAAGTCAAGCAGCGGCAAGAGACAGACCTCCCAGCAGTCGCGACAAGGATGAAGATGGCGGCGACGATGAAGATATGGATGATGGCGAGACCGATGAGCAGGAGTTCGAGAAAGCCACAGAGGTCTGTGCGTTGGCGGTGGTGCTTCTGCGCATACTTCACACCGCCGGATCAAGCGGTGGAGTGCGGGAAGTCAATGCGGCGAGAACCACCCGTCGAGTCACGCAAGCCTCGAAATGGTCCAAGACGCCTATCATCTTTGATATTGAGGACCACCACGATCGCATAACTACGGTCGGGTGCTTGCCGATGTTGGTTTCACCAACTATCCGCAACCTCAAGGTCACTAAGATGCTAGTTTACGGCGGGGCCGGCTTGAACCTAATCTCCTCGGCGGTACTCCAGAAACTCCAGATCCCTGATGGCGACCTCGAAGAGACCGGCACATTCCAAGGAATCAATCCAGGAAGGAGCAAGCCAAAGGAAAGATCACGTTGCGGTGACATTTGGCGTGAGTTGAACTTCAGGGTGAGAGGGTCACTTTTGACGTTGCCGAGTTTCCATTGCCTTATAATGGGATACTTGGCCGTCCAGCACTCGCCAAATTCATGGCAGCCTCTCACTATGCATACAACATGCTGAAGATGCCAAGCCTGATAAGTGTCATCTCCGTCCCTAGCGACAAGAAGGATGCTCTTATCTGCGCCGACAAGATTCTAGGGAAGCGGCAGCCGCAACGGATCGCAAGTCACTTGCCGTTGAAGCTCCGGGCGAAGAAGAAGACCAAGTCCGGCAAGAGTTACGATGCTCACTCCGGCAGCGCACCTCTTGGTGCTGCGCTACCGTCGAGGGCGCACAATCGAGCTCCACCGGCAAGTGTAAGAAGACAATGGCAGCTCCACGGAGACCAAGAAGGTGTCCGCCAAGGAGGATGCTTGGTGGTACCTTCACCATTAGTGCCACTCTCGACCCTAAATAGGAAGCGGCTCGTTGCTTTCCTGCGAATGCGTCGGCGTATTTGCATGGCAACCGTCGACATCCCGGTGTTCGGAAGTAATCGAGCACCATCTTGCCGTCTGTCCTCATCTTGCGCGCGTCAAGCGAAAGTCGAAGCGGGAAGTGGGCGCCAAGAATTCATCGCGAAGAAATCAAGAAATTGGAAGCGGCAGGCCTTGTCGGAGAGTGCTCCATCCTCGTGGTTGGCCAACCCTGTAGTCGTGCGTAAGGGAAGCGGAAATGGAGGCTTTGTATCGACTTTACCGATGTCAATAAAGCTTGTCCCAAAGACCCATTTCCTTGCCGCACATCGACCAGATTGTTGACTCCACGGCGGATGTGACCTGCTTTCATTTCTTGATGCATACTCGGATACCATCAGATCTTCATGGCGAAGAGGATGAGGAGAAGACCGCATTCATCACCCCATGTGGAACATCTTTGTTTTCGTCACGGATGCCTTTCGGTTTAAAGAATGCTGGTTCAACATTTGCAAGGGTGGTCCATGGCGCTTTTGAGCCGCAAATACAGAAATGTGAAGCCTACATGGATGACATAGTGGTGAAGAGCAAGGACAAAGCGACTCGATTCAAGATTTAGACAAAACCTTTGCAAATCTCGCAAGATCAACCTCAAGCTCAACCCCAGAAGTGTGTGTTTGGAGTCCCCTCGGCAAGCTTCTCGGATTCTTAAATCTCAGCGGGGAATTGAAGCCAATCCCGACAAGATCAAGGCCATTGAGCAGATTGAAGCACCAAAGCGCGTCAAGGATGTACGAAGACTTGCGGTTGCGTAGCTGCTCTCAGCAGGTTTATCTCTAGAGTCTGCTGAGCATACTGCCATTTTCAAAATATTGAAAAGGCAGGTCAATGAAATGGACTCGAGGCGGAGGCTGCGCTGCGAGACTTAAAGAGATACCTGCCCTCCACTCCAACACTTGTCGCACCTAAGCCACAAGAGAAGTTGCTGCTATATATAGCGGCAACCAATCAAGTGGTTAGTGCTGCGTTAGTAGCGGAGAGGGAGGCGGATGATGAGCCGGCAACCACGGCGGATGCAACCAGCGACAAGCGGGGACTTCACCGGCAAGCTCTGGTCCCGACAAAGATGGATCTGTAGCGCATGAGAAGATCTGAGAAAAGAATGGTGCAGCGCCCAGTTTATTTTGTCGGTTCCCTTTTGCGGGGGCTAGGTCAAGGTACTACGGTGTGCGAAATTGCTTTTCGGCCTTCTCATGGCCTCGAAAAGCTCGCCATTACTTCCAAGCACATGAGATCACGATCGTCACTCGTTTTCCGCTGAAGAGAATCTGCAAAATCCGGATGCAGCAGGCAGGATTGTCGAGTGGTACTGAACTGTCAAGCTTTGGCCTCAAGTTTGAGAGCACCTCAACTATCCAAAGCGAGCATTGGCGAGTTCATAGCAGAATGGGCGCCAACACAAGATGAAGAAATTCCAAAGCGAGCATCCCGTCAAGGAAGCAAGCAAAGAGTGGCTGATGTACTTTGATGGTGCCTTCTCGCTGCAAAGCGCCCGGTCTTGGCGTGCTACTTGTTGCACCACGGAGAGCACCTCAAGTACGTAGTCGGATGCACTTTCCCAAGGAGCAAGCAACGAACAATCTGCGAGTATGAAGGTTTGCTTGCGGTCTAAGAGATCGCAGCGGACCTTGGGATCAAGAAGCTCATTGTCGGGGTGACTCACAGCTTGTCGTCCGCCAAGTGAACAACGAATTATCGAGTCCGTTGATGGAAGCTTAAGTTGATGAAGTGAGAAAGCTAGAAGAGCACTTTGACAGCCTCTGAGATGGAACATGTTCCAAGAGCTCGAACAACATTGCCGATGGCACTGTCGAAGTCGCCACACTTAAGTTACACATGGAACCAGGGATCTTTGTGCTCAAGCTGACTAAACCGTCATAACGCCATCAGCTGGACAGAACAAGAAGAGGAAGTTGATTTACGGTGACTATTTTCGGCAGAGCTCCCGAAGCCGCCGCCAAGAAGGTCCTCAAGATCAACACCAAGGGTCTTGAGGAGATCTGCTCCGGCAAGCCCTAGGGTTTGTTCCGTTGAAGCGACGCTCCGACAAGTTTTGCTCCGGCAAGCTTGCCGGGCGTCAAGCTCGGTGAGCCGCGAGTTCTCGCCGTAAAGCGGATGTTCCGCAGCAGCGGATGTGCCTTTAGTCCTTGTTGTCGAGCCACGCTCCAGCATGGGCACAGCAGATTGTCCGTTTCCAGCAGACGGGAGAACTTCCGAAGAGCAAGAAGAAGCGGAAAGAGTAGCCCGGCGATCAAGTATGTACCGGTTTGTCGACAACACCTGCATGTCTGAAGAAGACTCAATGGCGTGAAATTGAAGTGTATTCACGGGAAGGCGGACAAAAGCTGTTGGCGAGATACATGGAGGCATATGTGGTCACCACATTGGCGCGGAAAGCACTTGCGGCAAAGCGTTCCGGCAAGGTTTCTTTGGCCGACAGCCCTCCGAGATGCAAATTGCACAAGTAACCAAGTGTGAAGCGTGCGGTTCCATTCCAGCGAGATACACCAGCCAGCTCAAGCTCTCCGGGCGATCCCTTTATCCTGGCCATTTTGGTGCAGGGGCTCGACATCCTCGGCCCCTTTCCCGAGCTGTCGGGGCTTTGAGTACTTATGCGTTGCAATCGACAAGTTCACAAAGTGGCGGAAGTGGAAGCGATGAGGAAGGTGACAGCACGATCAGCGATCAAGTTCTTGGTCGATTGTTTGCCGCTTTGGAATCCCTAACGGGATCATCACCGACAACGGCACGCAATTCCACGAGCCGCACCTTCATGCGATCGTCCAAGATCTTGGGGCCAAAGTCTGCCGCTTCATTGCTCATCAGAAAGTGCGGTCAAGCGGAGAGGGCTAATCTTTGAAGTGCTGCGCGGGCTCAAGACCAGGACTTTCGACGGGCTGCACAAGTGCGGAAAGAACTGGATTGAGGAGCTGCGGTGGTTCTTTAGTCGATCGGGGCGGCGCCAAATCGACCCAACGGCGGACACCTTTCTCTCTAGTATATGGAGCGAGGCAGTTCTCCCCACGGAACTCGTATCGGGTCACCTCGAGTGCTCGCTTATGATGAGCTTGAGCAAGAGCAGTTGCGACAAGATGACGCGCTGCTCCTTGAGGAGGACCGTCTTGAGGTTCGCTGTATGTGCTGCTCGATACCAGCAAGCTTTGCGTCGCTACCATAGCCGCAAAGTTAATGCCAGAAGTCTCGAGGAAGGCGACCTTGTTCTTCGGCGCGTTCAGTCCGCCAAGAATTCCAACAAGTTGGCCTTGAAGTGGGAAGGCCCTTACGGGTGAAGCGAGTCACTAGGCACTGGCGCTGTCCGCCTTGAGACCAAAGATGGCATTCCGTGAGCAACTCCTGGAACATTGAGCATCTTCGTAAGTTTTACCACGTGAAGCGCGGTTGCGGAACCTGTTACGGCAACCACCTTTTGTACAAGTCTTGCCGATGTTGCATGTAATCCTTTGTACAAAGCCGGGCGCAGACCCCGTGCATAAGTAAAGCTTATGTGCTCTGCACATCTTGTCAATTTCATGCTTTCTACATTTTATTGCATACGTTATCTGACACTTTGTGCAGCACCTACCCCCGGTAAGCAATAACGAGCCGTAAGGCTCCATATCTTTATTTTTTCTTCTTTCTCTTTCTCAAAGAAAGGAAGGTTCCCTCGCCCACAAGTTTGCCGGGGGGAAAGGAGAAGATAATGGTGTGGACCAAGCGTCGCTCGAGGAAGTTTCGCCTTACCGGGAAGCAAACGACAGAAAAGCTAAGTTGCTAAAGTTTGAGCAATCAGTTTTAAAATTTTTTAAGTTATCTTCCTCGAACGACCGTGCTTTGTATGGAAAACCTGTGCGCGGAGGAACCAACTCGTAGCTATTTGCGCCCTTACTTTCTTTCGAGTCCGCTCAACAACTTAAGTGAGCTGCAACTAGTTGCGACAAGGTTTCTTGTCGGTGGCGGCACCGCCCAGCGAGGCTCTTGGCGTCCGGACTCAGCTTTCTCGCGGCTAAGGTGCCTGCGCCGACAAGTTCCCTAAAATCGTAGGGCAAAAACATACAAAGGAAGGAATCTAGTAAAGGAAATAACATAGCAATCACTACCCGAAATAGAGTTATATTACAAGATAGCTTGTCGCAGCTCTAATAGATTGTTCTCATAACATGACCAGCTGCGGCAAGAAAAAGAGAAAACGGGTGGCCTAATCTACGTGATCGCCCTCAACCCTCTTGATCCTGCTCACCTTGTCCACAATGGGTGTGAAAAGGGTCTTGAGCGCTTCCAGATCAGCTTCCGCGGCAAGGTCTTGAGGGCGTTGGTGAGGTTGAGGCACAGGTTGCGGAAGGCCACCTTCACGGCACCTTTTGAAGAGCTCAGCGCGAGATCTGGCGCGACTCGTCGACAAGCTGCTTTGGGATCTCTTCCCGGAGTCGCTGGAGGGCCGTCGCCACGCCTTTGAAGAACAAGCTGAGCTTGGCGCTGGGTTGGAGGTGCTCGTCGGAGGAATACCCGAGATCCTCCATCCCTAGCTGCGCCAGCTCCCTGTCGATGACTGCAGCAACATCCACGAGAGCCTCGGTCCAGTGCTCCACATTCTCCCTAAAAGTGTTACAGGCGGCGGCACTTCCGCCGATGGCGCCTCGTCGGCCTTGATCTTCTCCTCCAAGGCTACCTCCGCTCCTGGCGCCGTCCAGCATTGTCTGAGTCAAGGTGGTGGCTTCAACTCAAGATCTGCGTTGGAGTCCTTGGCGGCGCTAAGCTCCTTGCTCCTCTCGGCGAGACGACCCTGCAGCTCGCAAAGGGTGTAGGCGTCCTTCTCGCGCTCACGCTTAAGAGCAACAAGCTCCTCGCCGCTCTCCTTGAGATTGGCCTCGGCTGCGCCACCGCCGTCTCAGCTCCTTCTTGGCGGCCTCGGCAGCTGCGGCAGCATCCTTTGCCTCCTTGAGAGCCCGCCCGAATGTTTGCTCGCATGCCTAAGATCCTCCTTGTGGCTGTCAAGGTTAACCTTCCGCTGCGCCAACTCGCCTTCCTGCGCGAGACAGCTTCTCAGCTGACAAGCCGCTGTTGCTCTTCAACTTCAGCCTTCTCGAGGAGGAAGGCTTTCGCTCCTCGGTGAGTCGCTCCCGCTCCTCTGCCGAGGGACGGGAGAGCTTCTGGTTAAGGCCCGGAGCTCTTCCGCGCGGCTTCTCGATATCAGCTCCGCCGCGACAAGCGCTTCTCGGGATACCAGATTGGCTGTCGGGCGCGGTAGAAGCGACAAGCTTCGCGCAGTTTGCTCCTCCTCCGGGCTCGCCGCTCTTGCTGTCGGTGCATCGACCAGCGTCGGCCAGCGAGGCGAGCAACTCTTCGTCAAAGGTCTCTCCGCCCGATCGGCGCCTGGAGCTCGGCGCGAGGGGAGCTTGATGAAACGCCATCGCCGGCCTTCAAATAGGTGCGGGCTGGGGCTCTTGAACTGGCAGCTGCGGCGGCGGAGGGATCGGCGGTCGACGTAGCTCCTGGCGCTCCTGCGGCCTCGGGGCCGTCAGTGCGATCACCGGACCCCTCGCCAGCTTCTGCGGCGGGAGCTTTGGCGGCCTCTCCGCTGGCGGGATCATCAGTGCCGGCTTCTTCTTTGATGACAGCGGCGCCGTCGATATTGCTGCGCGTGTCCTCCTCGCCGGCGACCTCGGTCTCCATCGGCTCTGTGGCAGGTGGATCTGACGACCGGAAAAGAAAGAAAAGTCAAGCAAATATCCAAAAAGAAAATCAGAAGAAGAAGAACACAAGGGAAGTTTTCAAGCTGGAGGATTACCTGTACTAGGATCTGCAGTCGTGGTCTCAACCACCGGAGGGTGGCTGGTGCTATCCTTGCGGAGAACCGTCCCTGCGAAGAAGTCTCCTTGCCGGAGGAAGCGGCTCCCTTGCGGGGAATCCTCCTTGGCGGTGTAGTAAAGCAGATGGCCTTTGGGAGGCGGCTTCCGGGAACTCCTGGTTAGGCTGCTCTTCTCCTACACAAACCAACAGTCAGATATCAGCAAAGAAAGAGCACCCATGCATGCCTAACAGCAGGAAGTAAACCATATACTTACGATGGGGACTACTGTTGGGGCTGCTTTGAGAAGGGTTGCGGGTCCGGCAAGGTGGTCTCGGACCGCCTCCTGCTGTCGTGGTGGGTTCGTCCTCGATGACAATCACGGTACCTTGGCTCTCTTGACGCTCTCGGGCGGCGTCCTGAAAAGGAATGGGTTCGGAGTGAAGCAAATCAAATACAACAAAAACAACAAGAATTGAAGAACTACAAGTACAGCAAAGAATCTTACTCTTCTTCTTCCTCGTCGGAGCTGGCGCGGAGAGATGAATCCGGCTCGCCTCCGTCGGCAGGCGGAGGAGTAGGTTCCTTGTCCGCTTAGCGGGAGCAGTGGCGGTGGACGGAAGACTCCGCTCCGGTTGCCGGGCGTGAGGTACTCGGCAGTGCTTGCCGTGGTGGAGAGCGTCGCGCGGCGCGGCGGCTGTTGACCGGCCTTGCGGAGACGCCTTCTTGGTGGAGCTGGGGGCTCCGCTTGCGGCAAGCTGTCTGAAGGTGAGGGAGAGGAGGAGCCGATCTTCAGCGAGTCGCTTCAGCGCCTCGGCGAGCTCACTCGACTCAACCGGGCCGACAAGCTCTTCCTCGCCACGGCAAGCTCCTCTCGCTCGACAAGGCTTGCCGCCTCTCCTGCCTCCTCCACGGTGAATCGAACTTCGCCCATGCAGCCTTGCTGCCGTCTCTTCGCACTGGTGGCGATCGCTTGCATCTCATCATCGATGGCGTCGCGGGTGAGGCTCTTACATTCATCAGGCGGACCGCACTTCTACTGAGCCGTCAAAGAACTCCTGCGGCGTCATCTGCGGGCTCTTGCCAAGTTAGGACAATTCCATGCGAGTCGCAGCGCATCATTACGCGGATGCGGTCGGCGAGGAGTTGTTACCGTGAGCGACACTCCTCGGCGACCTGAGCGCTGCGGGATGTTCAGGATCGTGCTTGAATAGTTCCAGAGCATCGCGCCCAGTTCAGGGCAGTGAAGTTGAAGTTGAGGCCCGGCGCAGCCTCGCGATATCCGCCGCATTACGGAACTCCAGCGGGTCTCCTCCTCTCCCGCAGGGGGCGACACGGCGACGAAGAAAATCCGCGCTAACGGCGCTTTTACAGATCGAGCCCGCAAGCCTAAGGCGAGGATCCGGGTGACGGCAATCTTCAGCCTAGCGCCTTCCGGGGCCACGTTGTTCCAATCGCTGCTGCAAGACTATCGGGTTTGGCGCTGGGCGATGGTAGCGGCCGCGAGTTCTCTCGACAATCCAGCACCAGTCGCTCTCCATTCATCCCACTTGCCGCGGAGCTCTCCTCGAGATAAACTTCCATCTTGCCGTTCTCGAGATCCAAGTGATTCCGCCGAAAGAGGCTCCCCTCTCTCAACGGGGCATAAAGAAGTGGCGGAAAAGAGCTACGCTTGGATAGATTCCGACAAAGTTTTCGCAGAGATGTCGCTAAAACTGCCATGGTCGTAACGGCGTTGGGGGTGAAGTCAAGGAGGCGGAACCCGTGAGGTGTTCATGATATCACCGAAAAATTGAGAGAAAGGGGCGAGCCCGCAGAGAAGAACAACGCCAAGAAAGGGTATCCATTCGAGCCAGTTCAAGCGGCAGCCGGGAGTACCTTCGGCTGGATGCGCCAGCCTCACGACTGTAAGAGGTAGTAGTACTCCCCAGATCCTTCAAGCAGCGAGCTGAGGGGAAAGGTTGCCCGCTCCTTTCATTTCGCGAGCTGAGCAGCTGGCAAGGCCGACCGACTTCACGACCTTCCCTTGTCGGCTCGGAGCCATGGCGGAGGTGGTGGGGAGATCGACGGCGTTGGTGATGGTGGCGATGGGGGCGGAGTACTCGCTTCTCTTCAGCTTTGGGAAGAAGGAGGGGGAGCGGCGGAGGTTTTGAAGATTGGAACAGCAATGGCGAGATGGGCGAACTGCTCCCTGTTTCCCTGCTTATAAACAGGAGGGGCAGACTTTCCAATCCTTTCTCAATAAAGAAACCACCCATGATCTCTCCCACGACACCGCATTCGACGCTGCGCCGCTCGTGGGAGGGTGGTGGGTCGGAGTAAGTACGGTAACCCAAGCCAAACGCGTCTGCGTGCCTGTTTTGGGCCTGGCCCAACAAGCCTCGGCACTGTAGTGTGGCCCAGTTCGGGGCTCTGCCGGTGTACTAGAGTAGGGTACCCTAGTATCCCGAACTTGTGCACGGCAGTTGTAGCGCCTGGCGGCAAGGCTTGCCGAGACCGCCAAGGTCCTCCGTGGTTCCTTTGGAGCCATTCAAGAACAAAGTATTCAAGCCAAGGAGATAAGGCCTGTGCAAGAGGAGCTTGCCGGAAGGCCAACCAAGGCATGACCAAAGTATTTATGCTAAGAGACAAGGCCCGGCAAGAGGAGCTTGCGGGAAGGCCAACCAAGGCACTCAAGGACTTGCCATGACGCTGCCACGCCGTCTCCGACAAGGCCCGACGAGCGACAAGCTTCCTGACGCGACAAGACAACAACGCCATGCAAGGCGCTCACATGACAAACTACCTCGCCCAAAGACATCCACCAACGATGTCGCCTGACCTTTCGGTAGCGTGGCAAGAGGCTGTGACCCGCCAGCTTGTGGTGGCAAGCGGCACCGACAAGATTGCCATCGTGGCAGCGTGGCGCCCCCGACGGTCCCTTTATGCACCGTTTGGGCGGCGACGACGGGCATTTAATGCCTTTGTCCCCTGCCGTCAGGGTTAGGTATGATACACTGTACAAGTAGTTGTACCAACCGCATTCCTTTTCCATTTTTACCCTTGTCTACGTTGCCACCTGTCGGAAACCCCTTCAGCATATAAAAGGAGGCCCATGCGCAACGTAGAGGAGGGTTCGAAAGGTTCGAAGGCAGAAAACACTCACGCTAGGTCTCGTTAGCTGCTGGTGTGTACTGTAGCACTCAACGCTCCCAAGCAAGAACTCAATACACTCAGACATGCAGCAGTAGGAGTGTTATCTCTCGTGTGCTTCGCCTCAATCTGCTCTTCGTGCGATCTCCGCCCCCCGCCGAACCGAAAGGGGCTTGGTCCGCCGGTCCCATAGGTGTTCGTGGATCAGCTTCCCCGACACCAAGTGACCCAGATTATCAACCCGGGGCGGATGATCCTCTCGACTCCATACAATAGGCTTCTCTGACCACCACAAATAATGTGGCACCACCGGCTCAACCGCGTTCACTGCCCTCGTATGAAGCTTCTGGTCCCGCTTACATAAGCTAGTGGTGAAGACATGATACTGCCCACTATTCAACTGCTTCGGGTTGCTCTGATAGCCAGACTGCTGCTGCTGTTGATTCCCCTGATTACTCTGCTGATTATAACCACGCTGGTTCCCATGGCCCTGAAACCCGGAATTTGAACTGCCACCGCCATGACCCGGACCATGAGAACCGGACCCTGATCCGCTGTTCGGGCCATGGTGGCGCTAGATGGACTCCCGAAAGCTTCTCATTATGCTGCAATCTTTCCATGAATGAGTAGCCAGCTTCTGATCCGTTCCGTGTTTTGGACACGGCTAATTCAACATCGCCCCAAGGTCAAAATCTGTCCTTGGAGCCGACTGTCCCTTATGACGCTGGTTATAAGTGCGCGCACCGGTGTTAGCCACGAAATCGTCAGCCTTGCACTTACCATTGCCTCCCTGATTGGCAGGATTGTACTGCTATCACTTCACGCCGCTGCTCTTCTTTCCCTTTCCCGATCTTTCATCCTCAGAGTCGGGGTCCTTGGTACCATCGAAGTCAACATATTTAACAAGATCCGCCATTAAAGTATCCATGTCGTTGCAATGACACTTGAGACGTCCAAGCTTCTGCTTGAGCTGAGTGAAACGACAATTTTTCTCCAACATCAGAATCGCTGAACCGACGTTCATGTTATCTGAAGAGTGCATGATAGTCGAGAACCGGCGTACCCAACTGGTGGGTGACTCACCCTCAGCTTGAACACAAGAAGCCAAATCCACAATTGACATGGGCTGCTTGCATGTATCTTTGAAATTCTGGATGAACCGGGTGTTCAACTCCGCCCATGACCCGATGGCCCAGGAGTTGAGCGCAGGGATCAACCTGCGACGAGGAAGAAGCATCAAGGTGACCAGCGTTAGGGGCGTCGTCCTGATGCACGCCGGCGGTCGCCTCACCAAGAAGGGTAGCTGGGGCCTCAGGGGCCTCAACCATGGGCGCCAAGGGCAGCGGCTCAACGCCTTCACCAAGAAGAAGATGGGCCTCGGGGCTGCCCCTCGTGAGTGCCGCCTGGCATCGCTATCCCGGCGAGGGCCCCTCGCCCTCAGCTGGCTCATGCCTCCCGCCGCCTCTCGAGGAAGGACCGCCATGGGCAACTGGAAGGGCAGTCACCACCACTGGGTTCTCGCGAGGCCCCATGAGGCATGCGGGGCGCAGCCCCCATTCGTCGAAGCTAGGCATCTGATTCACAAAGTCGCCCCTGTTCGAGCAAAAGTACAGCTAAGCCCCCCCCCCCCCTTGCCAGATGCGTTGCCGGGTGGGGTCCCCTGGACCAAGACCAAGAGCACCTTCCTCAGCGCTTCAGGCATCACGTCCTCCTCCTGGAGCCTCATGCGATCCTCACGCCCGCCGAAGGCTCACATCCGGCGGGAGTGGCGCTGGAGAGGGGCAATGCGGCATAACAGGAAATCCTTCACCACCTTGGGCGCCACACGCCGAGCGCCTCGGGGAACGCTGGCAACGCTAGACGAAGACGAGCCGGGGCTCGTGAGCGCCTCCTTGCCCCAGCCTGAATTGGGGACAGCGAGATGTTGGCTTCAAAGTGTGGCTGGGCACCCGACATCCACGAGACAACCACCGCTCGCGGAACCCCGACGCGGGCGGAGAAAGGCTGAAATCAATCCCTGAATCCGTCGTTTCAGGTGCGGCAATGAAGCTCATGCACCCCCGAGCATTGGGTGGGGTCGACTAAGCGCAGAGAGAAGAAGTGACGTAGCAAGCCAACTGAAGGAGGGATGCCCATCATTGCCTCACAGACAAAGGGGAAAACGGCAAGAAGAGTAATGGATTCAGGACCCAAATGCATCAAATGGATCTGGTAATGGGAAAGCGAGTTGAAGAAATTGGAAAAGGGGAATCAATCGCGCTTCATTGTATGCCGCAAAGCAGCACGGACCTCGTGACTATTCTGTCGATGGAGACGTGAGACGGGCCAGGCCGCGTCCTCCCACACTCATTGAAGATAGTGGCCGAAAGAACTGACTTGCCCAAGCCTTCTCGGCTGAGTATGATCGATCGATCGATGGCGGAGCCGCCGACGACGCAAGAAGCGAGGCGGAGGCACAAGGTTTTTCCCTTTCCCTTCTTCGCTGGAACCATGGCGACGGAAGGGGAGGATTCGAGATTGATTGAAGCGGAGATCGGAGCTCGAGAGGAGGAAGAGCAGGGACGGGTCAAGCACAAAGAGGGACGATTATGCAACCACGGGTCCGCTTAGTCGGGCGTAAAATAAGGAGGCGGGGAACAGGCCGCCCACATCCAATCAATCGCCACGCTGTGCCCGAGGTCAGCAGGTCGTTAGGGGTCAGGGCGCTCAGACTTGCCCCTTCGCTTTCTCGCCAACTAAGTCCAAAGCGCCTTTGGGTCTGGGGCCACTGGCATGCTGCTCGGGAATGGGGTACCCAGACTTGCTCGCTCATGGCCAGCGGCGTGGCTCAAGGGTGGCCCATCATGGCCCATCTTCATCAAGACAAGCTCAAGACCTCGCGAGGGGCCAAGCATCGCGGGCGGACGACGGGAGCTTCTCGTGCATGGCCTGGCCAGGCTGGCTCGCGAGGAGGCGGAGAGATCAAGGCGGGTACCTCACGAGGTGCCCATTACGCAAGCCATGACGACTAAGGGCGCCAAAGGGTTGTCGGGTAGACAAAAAGAGGGGTACACTTTTGTACCCCTATAACTGTGCACGGCAGTCTGAGCTGCTGGGCACCACCGCACCGAGCAAGGCTAGGGAGGTGAGCTAAGGTAAGGCAAGCTTCGAAAGGAGCAGTAACAACGCCAAGACCAAGACGACAAAGAGCAAAGGATGAAGCGGACTTCTGCAAGATCCTTGCTGGAGGCGGTTTTAGCAAACCCAAAGAAGACCCTTGCCGTGGCAGCTCTTCCCCACACCCACGGAGCGAGTCACCTTGAGTCCACCGCCCCATGGGGCAAGAATTGGAGACATCCTCCGGTGGCATGCAGATCTTTGTGAAGACAATCAAGATCGATACACACTATAGAAGATGACGACCCTTGGCGGATCCCAGCCAAGGAGGACTACAAGGCCCCGCAAGAGCCTTGTCGGGATGACAGCACGCTTCCACGGCAAGACCCTTGTCGGGGCCCCGACAAGACCCTTGCCGGGGATGACAGCAGGCGCCACGGCAAGACCCTTGCCGGGCTACAGCCAGGCTCCTTGCTAAGAACACCAGAGGGCCACCATGAGGCCCACGCCAATCAAACCTCCACCACTGTTTCGCATGCAGCTGCCGACCCAATCAGTTGGGCAGGCACCTGCGGCGGTAAGCGGATCTTCGTGGAGACTCCACCATCGCTGCCACCTCAGCTGCTCGCCGCCTATATGGCACCACGCATCGCTGGCCGTATGCCGTGTCGACACGAAGAGAGCGGCGACGACGAGACAGGCTTCCTCTGCCCCGATAAAGCAAGGACACCTGCTACACGCATTAAAGGCGCTTTGTCATGTAATGCGAGGGATAAACCGCATCACCTGCACTTTCCACCTCCCAGCCACCGTGGCAACCCTTCCCTATAAAAGGAGGCGAGGCAAGTCTGGGTACCCCCTGCCCTAACGCCGGTAGCCCCCTGTGCCCAAGGTGCGCTCGACTTGGCCTAGCAGAAGCCGGTAAGGGCAGTGCGGCGTCATTGGCCCCAACAGTTGCGCCTCGGGCGCCGTGGTGGCGGTTGGTTGACGGGTGCCTTAGCAATCGCGGGCTTAATCGACAAAAGAGCGGCATTTGAACACGCGCAGCTTCCTCGCTTCCTCCGTCATTGCCTGCATCCCCTTTCTTGCGCCTTTCCTTCCTGCTCGAAATTTCCATCTACTTCACCACGCGTCTAGTAAGACATGGCGCCACCGCACTTTCGCCGAGCTTGGTACTCAGCCGCCTTTGACTCGCCGAACGATCGGAGAAGGGTTTCGCCCGGTGCGCCGGATGGTGGCGCGCAAGGCATCGACGGGCAGAGGTGTTCAAGGCGGCTCTCGCCTTCCCGAGGGCCAAGGAGCACCTTCTATCCGCCTTCGTGAGCACCATTGCTGCCGGTCTGGTGCCTCCTTTTCTGAGTTTTTTCTCCGTCCCTCCGCCATTACAAACTGCAAGCTCGCACCTCCACCCCAACTCGTTTTTCTTCCGCGATCTTCGCCACTATTGTGAGGCTGAAGTCGGGTGCAGCCCTCAAAGGGCCTTTGCTGCCCCACTACTCTACCTCCGACCTCTCATGTCCCATCTCCACAGCGCACAAGCTTTGTCGCAGATCGCAACTCCATCGCAATCTCAAGCCCCGGAAGAGGATTGAGGGCTTCAGAGAAAGTGGGTCATGGTAGATGCTGGGCGATCCACCCGGTTGATTCTCGCTCACGGGAGCACCCCACGACCCGACGATTAGTCTCAAGCAGAACTCGTGGATCCCCGCCTGCCGTGCCGGAGAAGATGGACGCGATCTCGGGCCGAGCCACATGGCGGCGGGCGGTTGACTGGTGCATCACTCGAGGAGTTCTGGAGCATAAGGTGGCCCCGCTGCAAGATTGCCTGCTGTGGAGGCCCCACCCGAGCCCCGCAGTCTTGGCCGACGAAGATTTGGCTGCGGTCCTCCAATCTTTGGTCAGGGGAGACGTGACGAGGCTGAAGGGCGCTCCTGTGGCCCCGTTCCTTCGAGATGATTGGGAGCAGTAGGAATCCTGCCTTTCAACGGGACGGCCTGCGTTCGGAGGTTCTCGAGACCCGTGGCTCCCGGCGACAAGGAAAGTGTCCTCCGCGACTCCAGCCAAGAGGAGGAAAAAGAGGAGCGGGAAGCGGGGCATAACTCCGAGGCGACCGATGGGGAGTCGAGAGCGCCCCTCCCCCAGCGAAGGTCCCGCACTCTCCGCCTCTTGCAGAGCGACGACGAAGAGGATGGCGACGAGCGGGGCAGCGAGACCTTGCCCCTGATCCCGAAGAAGGACAGGACTGGGCTGGTCCCCCGAGGGTCTGCCCCGGCTCCGAGGCGATCCGCAGACGTGCCTCCTGCTCCCGGGCCTCTTGAGGTTGATCCCTGCAGCCGACTGTCGGGCTTCAAGTATGGCCGGAGGTTGCTCGAGCTCGCAAGGGACGACCGGTAAGTGCTTGATTCCTTTTTTATTCCTTGCTTTGTCGCTGAGGCTTGATATCTCAGATATCTCTTGGTTAGCTGGTATCAGCGGGCGAAGAAGTTGAAGGAGCCCCGAGGCTCCGTCTGGGCAAAGGCTTCTGCCTCATGAAAGAAGGTGACAGCAAGACACGGGCCTCTCCTGCCCGGTCATCCTCGCGAGGCCTGGCGGAGCTTGCCGGCGAAGCTCAGCCCCATGGCCCAAGCGACTCTCGAGGTATCCTTGCTCGATGCCACCGCCACAGCCTGTTGGGGCGAGGCAGGTCCCGCCTCAGATACCGTGGGTTACGCTTGCCGCCTCTCCTCCTACTCCACCAACTGCTATCTCCCACCTCCCACTGCCTTGGATCGGCCGCCGTGTTGTTGCTGAATTGACCGCTGCCGCAATATCTTCGGGCGCCACCTCGCCAGGCCGGAGCTTGGAGCTGGCCTCTGGCTGGATCCGCTCTAACGCTTCGATTCGAGCGGTGCTGGTTCAGGCCTCGACGGCTTGCGACGAGGAGAAGCAGGCCGTCCTTGGGGCGAAGGCTGCTCGCGACGCTGCCTTGGGAGAAGTAGCCGATGTACGAGGTCGCTGCAAGGCGCTGGAAAGCGAGCTGCAGGGCCCGCGTGACCAGCTCGCCAAGGAGGCCCGCATTCGCCAAGAGAAGGAGGAAGAGATGAAGGCTCGCAAGGCGGCCGTCAAGGACCGGGATGCCAAGCTTAACAAGCGTCGTGACCGCCTGGGTGCGTTGGAGCAGGAGTTGGAGGCGAAGAAGGTCGAGCTGGACAGCAAGGCGCAGGTCCTCGCTGAGGACCGCGAGGCCTTCACGGAGATGGATGTGAAGGCTCGCACCTTGCTGAGGTTGCTTTACGACCGCGGCCTGGAAAGCCCGCTGGCCGGCGCCAAGGATGGCCCTGCCAAGCTGCTTCCCTTCCTAATCCGCGCCCTTGAAGATGTCACTCTTGGTCTTGGCCCTACGGCTGAGGCCGAGGCGCGTGTCCGGTCTTCTGTAGTGCTAACGCGTGTCCTTACCCACGTCTACCTTCAAGATCCCGACGTCGACCTCGACAGCCTCGGCCGAGCCGGGTGAGCGGCGAGCTTGCCGCCGTCCGCCGCCGAGGTCAGGAAGGGTCGAGCGGAGGCTCTACTATCGATGTTCGGGCCTTTAGCACCAAGCCGGGCAAGGCGCTGCGGTCCCGAGGCTTCACAAGGCGAACCCGCCGGCGCAGCTCTGCTGCCGACAAGTGACCTGCTAGGCTCCCTGCTCGCTTTCAGCCTCCGCAACATGCATCGTGGCCTCGGGAGGCGCTAAACTCATGCTTGGTGTTGTGATAACAGTTATGGACTATAATATTTGCTTTAAATTCCTTGAGATTTGCGCTTTTCCTTCCTACTTGCTTATGTTCTATGCCGCAGAGCCCGCCTCAAGATACCTCTCCGCCAAGTTAGCCCCGACCGGAAACCAGACGAGACCAAGGAGTGAGGGGCTACGGACAAGTCAGCTCCCGAGTCGCGATGCTCAGGAGTCCCCTGGCGCATGAATAACAAGTAGGAGGAGATGTGTGGGTGAATCTACCATTCTACGCTTGCAGAGCCCTGCCCCGCAAGATACCTCAACCGCTGCTAGCCTTTCGGAACTAAGGAGTGAGGGGCTACGTGACCGCTAGGGCTCCGAGTCGCGATGCTCAGAGTCCCCTCGACGCCAAACGGCCTTTCAGACTTTGGCTCCGCCGCAGAGACGGCGACGAACCAGGCCCGAGGGGCCTCGGCTGGGTGGCGGCGTCTGGCGTGACCTGTGCGTAGCCCTCGTGCCCAGCCCCTCACACGGCACTCCCGAGGGAGGCGCGATGAGGCCGACACCGAGCCTGGGCTCCCGATGTTGATGCGCCGAGGGCCACCTCACCTGTTTATCACCAGCCAGAGCATAGCGCTCTGATGTGTATGGGCAAAGCCACCTCGGTAGTGTCATCAGCCGCTGAGCATGGTGCTTCCCCGTGCGTGGGAGGGGGCCCGGAGGAGCCCCGAGGCGCAGGCAGCCCCGCCTCGACACGTGGCTGGCACGGTGGGCTCGACGAGGTGTATATGGGCACCTGGGCTAGCGCGGGACTCACGGGCCCTACCTCAAGGCGGGTTGCGCCCGCACTGGGCCTTAACTTGAGATGTGTCCCCGCACTTGGTTAGATGTCGACGCCCACGCCCTCGGTCCCGCCCTCGAGCGGTCTTAGCCATCGCTGGTATGCCAGGTCACGATGCCGTGGACAAGGCCAAAGGGTGAGGGCTGGAGAGCCGAGGGAGCCCATGAGTCGCAATGCTCAGTACCCCTTTGACGGCAAGCGCCGAGATGAAGGAAGAAGGTGCCGCGGATGTGCATCAAATAACAATCATGATGGGTCGAACGCACGCACCAAATAAACGCAAGAGGGGTACATGCCGCTGGGTCTGGCCCGAGCGACTTGGGGATGATGCAGCCCGAGGGGTGCCCCCAACAAATTAAGCTAGGAACATGAAGTAAAAGGGATACACGCCACATGGACGGACCCACGTGGCCTAGGAATGATGCAGCCCTGGGGGGCGCTCCCAGCTAGAAATGAAACTTGAAGGATGTCACCTGATAACATTGAAGACGAAGGGATGTTGAAGTAGCGGACGTCGTGGGCTGTGGAAGCCGATCTTCATGAGCCCCTGTGCCAGCTCCCGAGGCGCCGGTGGCTCCTCGCACCATCTCCATCTCCGCCAGATCATGGAACGCCGGCCTCTTGAGCCTCCGTGATGCTCCTCATGAGGCGCTGGTACGCAGGTGGCGATTCGCATGCCGTGAGAGCATGCGAACGTAGGGGTGGGTGGCCTCACAGCCGCCTGCGTGAGGGCCAAGCGCCTCGAGAGGCGGCCGGTTGAGCCCTGGTATGTCGATGCAGACGCGCAGCCCACCATCCTCGCCTGGATGGGGAGCTTCATGGCGGGTAAGCGGCGGCTGCCACTCATGACTCTTGACTCCTGCAACTCCTGCGTGATCTGGCTGATGAACTCCTGAGGGTTTGGCCCTCCTTGCCTTGCTCCTTCCTGAGGGAAACGTGCCTTAAAACACGCCTCCAAGTGGTGCCCTAGCGCCTCCCTCGTGACCATAGCAAGGTCGGTGGCCCTCCAGGAGAGAGCCCCCGAGCCTGCTTGAGGAGGGCGCCGGGAGCGCCTTCCTATGCGACAGAAGGAGGTGCCCCTTGAACAGGGCGGACCTTGAGGGACCTTGTGGGGACCCCAACTCATAAGTCGTGATCACCGAATGCATGTGTACAATGCTCCCAGAGATCAATGCTCACTGAACACACAGAAGCTGAATAACAAGAGTCTTACATCCATACATACCGTATTACACAAGTAGGACCATTATGGTCGAGTCTTGAGTATAACATCGTAGTGGAAATCTTCGTCGATAACTTGGACCCATGCCATCTGCCTTAACCCTACAGGCATTCTGACTTTGAAGCGTCCTAGCTCGCATGTTCGTCACTGAATTATTCTTCATCATATCATGTTCTTTCATGCCTGGCCAATAAAATAACCAGTGGCAAGCCAATGAGTGCTTTGAATGTTCTCGCAAGCAACCCATGTTTTGGTTCAAGATACAACAATGCACGATATAGGTAAATTTTTGCAGAAAGCTAGTTTTGAGTGCAAGGACATGTTCAACAACTTGTAAGTCATGCATCAGGAGAATTCAAGTAACCATGAGGACAGGTTACATATATCAACATAAATAGAATGGGCATCAACCCATCTCAATCATGTCAAATCCTTTGACTTAACCCAAGTAGATTTTCCCACTTATCCAAACACACACTGGTTTGTAAACATGTGGACGTAGCCCAAGAGCGGTTACCCAACTGTCCTTGACCGTCGACACTGCTATTCGAATAGTTTTACACTCTGCAGAGGTTGCACACTTTACCCACAAGATCCTGGGAACTTCCGTGTCATCCACGACCCGCGATACCTCAAGTACCCGGGGTAGCACCCGATCACTATCTTTCCCTAGACGACACTAACAAGGAGTCCACTCGTTGTTCTGAATCCTCATGATGTACATCATACGGGATTCACTCGAGATCATAACATCCGAGACGGGACACAACGGTGTATCTGATGCCCTGTGAAAACAGTCATGGCCGCCCTACCTGGCACGACCCTATCCCGAGAGAGAGCACCAACTCTCCCCCGTCACTGGTAATGCGGGCTCCAAGCTAGTATCGGCCTAGGTAATCAATAATGCCCTTTCCCATACAAGGGTAGAGTGGTTGCGCATGTAAGGTTGGAATAACGGTCGCAACTTAAACCAATCCGTTCGAAAACAACACACACTTGCCTCGGTACACCACTTCGTCATCAAGTGGCTACCCAACACATCATCTCCCCCGGGCATAAGTGGCACCCGATGGGGTTTTCGAAAAGTCTTTTGAAAATACTGTCTCCATCACCATGCATATTCCCGTCCCTTGTTGCGTCGCACTACTTTAGCATCCTTTCTACCCCCACCGGCATAACCCTCATAAGAAGGTAGGGTCGTGCACAATGCAAGTATCAACAAGGAAGTATGGTGCCAAACCATCAAAGTGGTTACCACCTCATCATGATTCCGTTGCAACAACAATATGGTGCTTTATGACATGCATAAAAAGGCTTTAATAGACATGGTCAAAGGGCTGCTTGCCTAGTTCATCGGAGTCTTGAGATCTTCTGGTCCTTCTCCAAGTACTCTGTCTACTTCGTCAACTAATGTCGAAACAATCATAATAAGCAACACAACAAGGCAGAAAATAAAAGTGCTCTAAAAATATGGATTTGACTTTTCTAGGACTTCCCTAGTCATATGAAAAATAACCAGGGTGGTTTCATTAGAATTGGATTAGTGAATATTTCTGAACATTTCAATATGATGGAATCAAGGGTTTTATGGATTTGCAAGAAGTGTACAGAAATATATTTTTGAAAAATGAGAAAAGGCACCCATTTAGCAAATCATGATTTTAGAAGCATCTGGGAGTTGGTTTCATTGGATTTGGAGTTCAAATGAATTTCCTATGAATTTGCAAAGTTGACAAATATGAAGAAATGGCTCATTGTTTTATGTGGTACAGAAAGTATTAAGAAAAATGTTCATAAACTAAGTTATGAACTTAGAAACATCTAGGAATTTGAATCATGGCATTTGGATCAAATTTGAGCTCTCTATGATTTTCTAAAGTTCATCACAGAAATGGAAAATTGGGTTTTGATAAATATTTATAAAGAGAAAGTTTCTGGAAAAATGTGCAAATAGCACCACGTGATAGATCATGATTTGTGGAATCCCTAGAAATTTGAATCATCAAATTTGGATCTCTGTTGAATTATTTATGGATTTTACAAGTCTACAGAAAAGAAAAAGAAAATCTTTAGGCTTATACCTAAAACACGATCGGCGAGGGACATGCCACCGGCCGGCCAGCTTGCTCACCGCTGCTGGAAGGGCCATGTCGAAGGCACCCTCGCGCTTTACGCTTTCGCTGCAGGGAAACGGCCCGCAAGGAAACCGTGTCCACTTAACTCATGGGCCCGCCCCATCATGCCGCCGACGCTGGGCCCACATGTTGGTTCGTCCCCACCTCCCGCCTCTAATGAGGCGAGGTAGGGAGACAGGCCGAACGCTTGCTGGCGTGGGCTCCGGCGGCACAGGCCACCTCCGGCGATTCCCGGCACACCGTCGGGTTCAGGAGAACGCGACGCACCCGCCAAGGTGCGCCACGACTGCTGGGGCGGTTGGATGCAGGCGGTGCATCACCCAGGGCGGATGGAGGCGGTGGCGAGATTGGGGCATGGTGCTGCAGCCGCGGAGAGGAAGAAGTGGAGCGGGGGAGATATGAATGATGGCGGCGGCGATGTTATGAGACGACGAGGTGGAGAGAAGGGGCCTGGCCAGCGACTTAAGCCGGGGCCGACGGCAAGGCTCCGGCCATGGTGGTGGATGGAGAGCACGGGGAGAGAGTTGGCTTGGTCCTGGGGGTCACTGGGAGTGAGAGAGGGCGAAGGGGATCCAGAGGGAGGCCTTGGGAGCCCTTAAATGGCGAGGCCATGGCTCATCGTGGACGTGGCCTACGGGCACCCACGGAACTGGCTGTGGTGGCCATGGGAGGAGGCTCGGGGCTGTCTACGGCCGTCGTGGGCGTTGAGTAGGGCGCCAGGAAGAGAGAGGAGGATCGGGGCGACCTCGAGGGGGTCCCTGGCGTGGGCGCATGCATTGGCCGAGCTGGGCGGCGTCTGGCGCGCGCCTCAGGGGGTGAGAGAGAGAGAGGGGAAGGAGGGGGATAGCACGGTAGAGTGGTGCGGACGTCGAGGCACCTCGAATGGCGCGAGGGGGAGGCTCGAGGTGGGCGGAGGTGCTTGGCAGGGGGCAGCTACAGTGCGGGAGAGCACTGTAGCGCGCTCCAGAGCGTGCCTTTGGCTGCCATGGCATTGTTTAAGGGGCAGGGGCGTGCCCACTCATGTCTAGTAGCGCTAGGGAGAAGTAAACAAGTGGGGAGGGGCATTGGATGCCCTGGACATCCACTAGAGTGAGGAGGGAGGTGAGAAAGGAGAAGAATGCTGCTGTCCAGAAAGGTAAATGGGGATGTTTCACCCTTCAATCATTGAGTTGAGGCCAGGGAAGAGTTACTGGAGGCGCAAGGGGACTCTGAGGGGTTGTGGTAAAAAGTTGAGCTCAAGGAGAATAGTGTTAGTCGTCAAAATGGTGATTTTTGAAAAGTGGCAGAAGGTGTTTGTTGCTGGTTTGGGCAAGAAGATGAACTCCTCTTGTCATAAGGCTTGACAGGATCAAATGGCATGAGAAAATAAGGGGTCTCACCAATATTGAGTTCATTTGGGCAAAGTTGCCAATGCAACTTTTGTAAACCCTAGAAATTAGCAGAAATGAACTTGTGTAGATCTAGTTGAGAAAATCACTTCTCCTTGATGCACCACTTGGTGTAGTGTCCTCATTTGGTCATGTGAACATGCTCACAAAAGTTGGGGTCAAGGAGAGAAAGTTGGTAGTACAAAGTTGTTCAAATTTGATTCTGGTCAGAGAGGGTTTTGGGGCACTTTGATCAATATAACATTTTCTCCAACTTGTGCCATTTGGTCTAGATTAATGATTAGACCATTTGAGCATGTACACAAGATTTGACAGCATTTGGACATGTTTGGCAATGTAAAGTTGCTCAAACTTCAAAATGGACAAAATTGGTTTTGAGGGGATTTCATGGGGTTATACTATTCTCCATGACATGATACTTGTCCAGATAATCAAACATGTCATATGTGACATACTAGAATTTTCTTGGAAGTTTTGGAGATTATTTCCTTTGTAAATATTTCAAAAGCTTGAAATATCTAGAAAGGGTTTTTGAGGGATTTGACCAATATTTTGAACATGACCATGTGTTGAAACTCTTTTATATGGACAATATATGTCCTCTGAGTTTCCCTAGGTTTTTGTCAAATATTTTTAAAACAATAAAATAATTTTTCCCTATTAAAGACCATTTCCGCCTTAAGAAAAGCTTTTAAATAAAATGGGAAAATAACTTTTAAAATTATAGTTTTGTGGTTTATGGGAATCCTATATCTAATAGGTTTCAAATATACTCTTTGAAATATTTTCATACCCCAAATCAAGTACTTGCAATGCAAACCTCAATTCAGGGTTTTGAAAACTAATTTTTTAAAATAATTTTGGCCAAATTATTTTTGCAAGAAATTATTTTATGTCCTATACACATGGCATGATCATTGGGAAAGGTTTTTGGATCAAGGAGAAGGAGTATAAGAGTTGGAGGATTTATTTTATTTTAGAGCACTTGCAAACAACAGACAAAAACCAATCAAGGCAAGGTCCAAAACACTCAAAAGTTTTTGTCAAACCACATTTTATCGTTATTTATCACTTTATGTGTTGTGCCATGAAAATCAGGGTGTGACAGACCTACCCCCCTTACAAGAATCTCGTCCCCGAGATTCCCAAACTAGGCATGGAAAGGGATACAGAAACTCGGATCTGGGGTAGCTTTCAAGTCCTCCTGTTGCTTCTGCTTCCGTATAGTGCTCCATTGAGCTTGAAGTACTTGATGGTGTGGCTTCGTGTATGACGCTCCTCTTGATCCAGGTTGCTAATGGGTAGCTCGCGGTAGGTTAGATTGGGCTAGGGGTCGAGGGCTCGGTGGTTAATGCCCTCGTAGACATCGGGTAAGTTAGGAAGTTGGAAACACTTCCGGGTTTGTGATGCATGGAAAGCATTGTGCACATCAGGTAACCAGGGTGGCAACTCCAGCTGGTAACTGTCTTCTCTTTGTCTCGTAGTGATCTCAGAGGGGGTTGTTAAATCTTGGAGTGATCTCGAAGGGGGCCAATGAATCTTGGTGTGGGTCTCCTTGTCTTCGAAATGCTAGGTTCCTTAGAGACGAGTGGCTTGCAGATACACATGGTCTTTGACGCGGAAGTATACTTCTTGAAGATGCTGGTTGGCATAGTTCTTCCTCCTTGGCATGGCGGTCTTCAAATGTTTCCTAACCAGCTGAACGATTCTTCTTCCATCTTCAGTTAGACGAGTTGGTCACCAAGTAAAAGTGACAACCAACGTGACCAAGTACTCCAAGAAGTTTCTGTTCATGGGGTACATAAGGTAGGCTGGGGCATTGGTGATGGTAACGGTTGAGCATTGGCCAAGGTCTTATCGATCTAGAGCCAAAGCCCAAGGTCAGGATCCGACCATGTTGTGGCTTGGTAGGGCGTAAGGGTTTCAAGGATTCTAGTGTGCGAGTGAATGTTTATCATCCCATCCTTGAGCACAGTTTAGGAGATCCCAATTGTGCTATATAGTCCTTTAAACAAATCACATCATATCACTGATAGTATCATTTCATATAGGTCAACTCCAATCATCACTCATGTGATTCATATCCTCGTGACTCCCAAGAGGAGGTCTAAGAAGATCATATATGTCTACGATCCCCAAACTCATGTGTGTGGCTACCCCTAAAAATCCATGGGTAGAGCATACAAGTTACTAGGCTTGAACGTGACAATCCAAGTGCTCAGCCTATCCTTCCAAGGTCTAAGATAAAACACCTCTATCCTAAGGAAACATGTCGTAAGCCACTCCAAGATCTTGTTTCCTTTTCTATGAATCAACTCCAACAACCCGTTAACTTCCATTAATCACTACATAATCCATTAATTCTACAATTCCAACGCCTATGCTGGTGTTCCACATGATCTCATAAAGTCCTTATAATCCCCAATACATGAAAGGGCTGCCTTACTATAGTTAGTCCACCAATTCCCGTTATTGTGATCTAGTAATACTCCAAGGTCAAGTTCACAAAGATGCCTAAATAAACTCCGACAATTAGTCCAATCTCCTAGTTTATCGTCCACCGAGAAACATGGTATCATGATCGAGATCATCAGTCTAAATCCAATTTACTCCGAACCATGTAGACATACTCAGCATCTATACTCAACTAGGATCACCTACTTAAATCCAAATCTCTTGTTCAACGAGAATTCCTACATATTCCCCCAAGTCATTTACATAATATCAACTGTCTCCTACCAATATCCCATGGCTAAGTTAAATCCAAATACTTCCAAGAATTTAAGATTGCGATCATAATTGTCCTATTAAATCCAATTTACTCAGGGGTAAAGAAAGCTATGCTAATCTATGCTCATGATCCCACCAAGTTCATCTACCAACATCAAATCCTCATAATCCACCAAATAGTCTCATATAATTCCTCAAGTCATTGATATAAACTCATCAAGTCATTTGTCCTCTATTCCTATATCCTCAGATGGGTCCTCCCTATGGCATCGTTAGTTTTGGTGCTATCTTAGGAAGATAATGTGCTCGTTCACTATGCCCATTAGTTCCATAATGAACCCAGTGATAAGCAAGGCTTACTGCAGCTTAACTTGTTCTCTTGTGATTCCGTAGGTTAAGCTCATGGTTAAGGTTTTGAGCTGGGGTATCTCGTGAACTCCTGTAGGGTCTAGGGATAGGGTTCTAGTCTTGAGGTGTAAACATATGGGGTTGTACTTGGTCGAGGAGGTTGTAGCAAAAGTTTTCAGTGCTTGTTGGTCGCCGAGGTGGAATCCATGGTATATCTTGTCTTGCTTGTCTTCAGTTGAGGAGAGAGATGAGAGGGAAAAGTAGCATAGAGGAGGGATGCCTAAAGGGAGTTTCATGGTGCAAGTGCAAACAAACAATTGCCAAAAAAGGGCCAAACACAAACAACAAAATAAGGCAGGTGATATAGTCGCGTACTTGTTGCCTAGGGCAAAAGGGTCGACTGATATCAAAACACAAACAAATAAATGCAAGCAACACACAATCATGGTTCTATTCGAACCATCATACGGACTCGACTGCGCATAGGGGGGTACACGACTCATCCTACCCTAGGGGTTCTCGGACTCAGTAGTCGTGCCTTGTGCCTCATGCAGTCTTCTAAGTTTTCCTCAGGTGTCGCTACGTCTCTTGTAGTTGTTTGATGAAACAATCCGGGTTGAGCGTGAAGACTCCTCAACGACTTCTCGCCTTTTGAAGTGATGGGGTGAAGGTGGCTCCTCGTAACTGACGTTGACTTGGTCTTCTATTGTCTTCTTAATCACAATGATCCCTTTCTGTCTTCTAAGCCGTTGATCGTACCAGGTAGGCAATCCTTTATGCAATAACATTATCAAGGCATAATAGTGGTCCAACCTGTCGGACACATTGTTGACAATATCGTCACCGAGAGCGGGGGATGAAGAGAACCGTTTTCCTGCTCACTATAGTGAGGCGGACCAAATGGCTAGGTTCTCATCCACCAGTGGTTGCCGGTGCAACAACGGTAGTGACAGGGTTACCCTATTAGCGATGTATATCATGATCTTGCATATCCTATGCCCTGATCGTCGTAGGCTAAGGTTGCATCGCCTTGGGGCAAAGTGTCAAGGGTGTCACCATCTCCGGTCTTCGTGTCCTCATCCCTCGAGGATGTATCTTCTGTTGGTATCGTCTTGTTGTGATGTCGCCAATCTTGTGTTCAGGAGATGTGGGTGAATGTCTGGCAAGGCATCTTCCTTCTAGATTATCCACGAGGATTACAAGGAATCCAGTGGTCAGGGGCATAGGGGTTCTAGCGACCAAAGGTTTTGAAGGGGAAGAGATCAATAAGGAAAGTATACCTTAATTTTCGAAAAACTGAGAAGGGAAGAGAAGTATAGATAGTTTTGAAAACTAGTAGTAGTTTTGGAAATAGTTTTACCCTAACTAACGACCATGCTAACTAAGGCTTCCTACAGTCAGGATGGCTCTGATACCAGCTTTGTGGGGACCCCAACTCATAAGTCGTGATCACCGAATGCACGTGTACAGTGATCCCAGAGATCAATGCTAACTGAACACACAAAAGCTGAATAACAAGAGTCTTACATCCATACATACCGTATTACACAAGTAGGACCATTATGGTCGAGTCTTGAGTATAACATCGCAGCGGAAATCCTCGCCGATAACTTGGACCCATGCCATCCTGCCTTAACTCTACGTGCATTCTCGACCGGGAAGCGCCCTAGCTCGCATGTTCACATCAAGTATTCTTCATCACATCATGTTCTTTCATGCCTGGCCAATAAAATAACCAGTGGCAAGCCAATGAGTACTTTGAATGTACTCGAAAGCAACCCATGTTTTGGTTCAAGATACAACAATCCACGATATAAGTAATTTTTTGCAGAAAGCTAGTTTTGAGTGCAAGTACATGTTCAACAACTTGTAAGTCATGCATCAGGAGAATTCAAGTAACCATGAGGATAGGTTACAGATATCAACATAAATAGAGTGGGCATCAACCCAACTCAATCATGTCAAATCCTTTGACTTGACCCAAGTAGATTTTCCCACTTATCCAAACACACACACTGGTTTGTAAACATGTGGACGTAGCCCAAGAGCGGTTACCCAACTGTCCTTGACCGTGGACACGGCTATTCGAATAGTTTTACACCCTATAGAGGTTGCACACTTTACCCACAAGATCCAGGGAACTTCCGTGTCATCCACGACCCGCGATACCTCAAGTACCCGGGGTAAGCACCCGATCACTATCTTTCCCTAGACGACACTAAAAAGGAGTCCACTCGTTGTTCCGAATCCTCACGATGTACATCATACGAGACTCACTTGAGATCGTAACATCCGAGAGGGGACACAATGGTGTATCCGGTGCCCTGTGAAAACAGTCATGGCCGCCCTACCTGGCACGACCCCATCCCAAGAGAGAGCAACAACTCTCCCCCGTCACTAGTAATGCGGGCTCCAAGCTAGTATCAGCCTAGGTAATCAATAATGCCCTTTCCCATACAAGGGTAAAGTGGTTGCGCATGTAAGGTTGGAATAACGGTCGCAACTTAAACCAATCCGTTTTGAAAACAACACACAGTTGCCTCGGTACACCACTTCGTCATCAAGTGGCTACCCAACCCATCATCTCCCCCGGGCATAAGTGGCACCCGATGGGGTTTTCGAAAAGTCTTTTGAAAATACTTTGTCTCCATCACCATGCATATTCCCATCCCTTTATGTAGCACTACTTTAGCATCCTATCTACCCCACCAAAGATAACCCTCATAAGAAGGTAGGGTCATGCACAATGCAAGTATCAACGAGGAAGTACGGTGCCAAACCATCAAAGTGGTTACCACCTCATCATGATTCCGTTGCAACAATAATATGGTGCTTTATGACATGCATAAAAAGGGTTTCATAGACATGGTCAAAGGGATGCTTGCCTGGTTCATCAGAGTCTTGAGATCTTCTGGTCCTTCTCCAGGTACTCCGTCTACTTATCTAGGGTGGTTTCATTGGAACAATCATAATAAGCAACACAACAAGGCAGAAAATAAAAGTGCTCTAAAAATATGGATTTGACTTTTCTAGGACTTCCCTGGTCATATGAAAAATAACCAGGGTGGTTTCATTGGAATTGGATTAGTTAATATTTATGAACATTTCAATATGATGGAATCAAGGGGTTTATGGATTTGCAAGAAGTGTACAGAAATATATTTTTGAAAAATGAGAAAAGGCACCCACTTAGCAAATCATGATTTTAGAAGCATCTGGGAGTTGGTTTCACTGGATTTGGAGTTCAAATGAATTTCCTATGAATTTGCAAAGTTGACAAATATGAAGAAATGGCTCATTGTTTTATGTGGTACAGAAAGTATTAAGAAAAATGTTCATAAACTAAGTTATGAACTTAGAAACATCTAAGAATTTGTATCATGGCATTTGGATCAAATTTGAGCTCTCTGTGATTTTCTAACGTTCATCACAGAAATGGAAAATGGGGTTTTGATAAATATTTATGAAGAGAAAGTTTCTGGAAAAATGTGCAAATAGCACCATGTGATAGATCATGATTCATGGAACCCCTAGAAATTTGAATCATCAAATTTGGATCTCTGTTGAATTATTTATGGATTTTACAAGTCTACAGAAAAGAAAAAGAAAATCTTTAGGCTTATACCTAAAACACGCATCGGGCGAGGGACAGCCACTGGGCCGGCCCAGTTGCTCAGCTGCATGTGGGAAGGGCCATGTCGAACGCGCACTCGCGCTTTACGCTTTCACTACAGGGAAACGGCCCGCAAGGAAACCGTGTCCACTTAACTCATGGGCCCGCCCCACTGTGCCACTGACGCGCGGGGCCCACATGTCGGGTTTGTCCCCCACCTCCCGCTCTCAAACAGAGGCGAGGCAGGGGAGGCAGGGCCGAACGCTTGCGGGCGTAGGCTCCGGCGGCACAGGCCACCTCCGGCGATTCCCAGCACACCGTCGGGTTCATGAGAGCGCGACGCACCCGCCAAGGTGCGCCACGACTGCTGGGGCGGCCGGATGCGGGCGGTGCATCACCCGCGGCGGATGGAGGCGGCGGCGAGATTGGGGCATGGCGCTGCAGCCGTGGAGAGGAAGAAGCGGAGCGGTGGAGATATGAATGATGGCGGCGGTGATGTAATGAGACAGCGAGGTGAGAGAAGGGGCTCGGGTTGTGCGAATTTAAGCCGGGGCCGACGGCAAGGCTCCGGCCATGGTGGTGGATGAAGGGCACGGGGAGAGAGTTGGCTTGGTCCAGGGGGTCACTGGGAGTGAGAGAGGGCGAAGCGGATCTAGAGGGAGGCCTCGGGAGCCCTTAAATGGCGAGGCCATGGCTCACCGTGGACGTGGCCTACGGGCACCCGCGGAAATGGCTGTGGTGGCCACGGGAGGAGGCTCGGGGCTGTCTACGGCCCTCATGGGCGTTGAGTAGGGCGCGAGGAAGAGAGAGGAGGAGCGGGGCGAGCTCGAGGGGGTCCCTAGCGTGGGCGCATGCATTGGCCGAGCTGGGCGGCGTCTAGCGCGCGCCTCAGGGTGTGAGAGAGAGAGGGGAAGGAGGGGGACAGCACGGTGGAGTGGTGCGGACGTCGAGGCACCTTGAATGGCGCGAGGGGGAGGCTCGAGGTGGCAGGAGGTGCTTGGCAGGGGGCAACTACAGTGCGGGAGCGCACTGTAGCGCGCTCCAGAGCGTGCCTTTGGCTGCCATGGCATTGTTTAAGGGGCAGGGGCGTGCACTCATGTCTGGTAGCGGTAGGGAGAAGTAAACAAGTGGGTAGGGGCATTGGATGCCCTGGAGATCCACTGGAGTGAGGTGGGAGGTGAGAAAGGAGAAGAATGCTGCTGTCCAGAAGGGTAAATGGGGATGTTTCACCCTTCAATCATTGAGTTGAGGCAAGGGAAGAGTTACTGGAGGCGCAAGGGCACTCTGAGAGGCTTTGGTAAAAAGTTGAGCTCAAGGAAAATTGTGTTAGTGGTCAAAATGGTGATTTTTGAAAAGTGGCAGAAGGTGTTTGTTGCTGGTTTGGGCAAGAAGATGAACTCCTCTTGTCATAAGGCTTGACAGGGTGAAATGGCATGAGAAAATAAGGGATTTCACCAATATTGAGTTCATTTGGGCAAAGTTGCCAATGCAACTTTTGTAAACCCTAGAAATTAGCAGAAATGAACTTGTGTAGATCTAGTTGAGAAAATCACTTCTCCTTGATGCACCACTTGGTTTAGTGGCCTCATTTGGTCATGTGAACATGCTCACAAAAGTTGGGGTCAAGGAGAAAAAGTTGGTAGTACAAAGTTGTTCAAATTTGATTCTGGTCAGAGAGGGTTTTGGGGCACTTTGATCAATATAACATTTTCTCCAACTTGTGCCATTTGGTCTAGATGAATGATTATACCATTTGAGCATGTACACAAGATTTGAGAGCATTTGGACATGTTTGGCAACGTAAAGTTGCTCAAACTTCAAAATGGACAGAATTGGTTTTGAGGGGATTTCATGGGGTTATACTATTCTCCATGACATGATAATTGTCCAGATAATCAAACATGTCATTTGTGACATACTAGAATTTTTTTGGAATTTTTGGAGAATATTTCCTTTGTAAATATTTCAAAAGCTTGAAATATCTAGAAAGGGTTTTTGAGGGATTTGACCAATATTTTGAACATGACCATGTGTTGAAACTCTTTTATATGGACAATATATGTCCTTTGAGTTTCCCTAGGTTTTTTTCAAATATTTTTAAAACTATAAAATAATTTTTCCTATTAAATACCATTTCTGGCCTTAAGAAAAAGCTTTTATATAAAATTATATTTTTGTGGTTTATGGGAATCCTATATCTAATAGGTTTCAAATATACTCTTTGAAATATTTTTCATACCCCAAATCAAGTACTTGCAGTGCAAACCTCAATTCAGGGGTTTTTGGAAAACTAATTTTTTTTTAAATACTTTTTGGCCAAATTATTTTTGCAAGAAATTATTTTTATGTCCTATACACATGGCATGATCATTGGGAAAGGTTTCTTGGATCAAGGAGAAGGAGTATAAGAGTTGGAGGATTTATTTTATTTTTAGAGCACTTGCAAACAACAGATAAAAACCAATCAAGGCAAGGTCCAAAACACACAAAACTTTTTGTCAAACCACATTTTATCGTTATTTATCACTTTATGTGTTGTGCCATGAAAATCAGGGTGTGACAGACCTGCCTCCTAAGGGGTTGGGCCTGGCGATGTCTTCTTCTTCTTGGGAGCGGTCTTAGGGAGCCTCACGCTCTTGCGATCTGGGTCTTCAAGTGATGCGGCTTGAAAGACTCGCTCCAAGGAGCACACTGCGTCTCTCTCTTCACAAGGCACCGTGATGACTCCGCCGCTTCCTGGCATCTTGAGGACGTTGTAGCCGTGATGAGTCACAACCATGAACTTGGCCAGAGCTGGGTACCCGAGGATGGCATTGTATGGCAGAGGAATGTGGGCGACATCAAAGTCGATGAGCTCGGTGCGGTAGTTGTCGCGCGCCCCGAAGGTGATAGGGAGGCGAACCTGCCCAATCGGGACTGCGGAGCCGTCGGTGACTCCGGAGAAAGGCTTGGTTGGCTGAAGCTAATTGTAAGGCACTTGGAGATTGTTGAATGTCTCTACGGACAGGACATTGAGCCCTGCTCCGCCGTCGATGATGGTCCTGGTGACTTGCACGTTGCTGATGATTGGGGAACAAAGCATCGGGAGGACTCCGGCTATGGCCGTGCACTTGAGCTGATCCGAGCTGAACGTGATGGCGCACGCTGACAACCTGAGAGGGCGCGTGGCTTCGAGCTTGGGGAGGACTGCATTCACTTTTGGGCGAACTGCTTGAAGATACGCTGAGAGGTCGGGCTTGAGCACCGCCCAGATGCAATCGATCGCGCTGCCTCGGAAGCCCCCAGCCCCTCGCCCCGATGATGGTCCTTGTTTCTCCTTGGCTGGGCGGCAGAGAGGGAGGTTGATCCCTCCAGCCTCCTCGCGAGGCTGATCCCGCCAGCGATCCTCGCGAGGTCGGTCGCGCCACCTTGGCGAGGGCCACGGTCTTCCCAGCGTCCTGCGTTTCGTCCTCCTTCTCGTCCGTAGCCTCGATCGTTGCGGTCGGGGCATCGACCGATCCTCCCTTCTCGCATGGCTCGGAGCTCTTGACATTCGTTGGTGTTGTGAGTGTGGAGGTCGTGGTACACACAGTACCGGCTGCCCTTGGAAGACTCGGGCTGATCTCTGCCCCGCTTGGTGTCTGGTTCTGCCGCGAGCACGGCAGCCCCCTTGCGCTTCACTTCCTTGGCCTTGGATTTCTTCTCTTCTGGGTCTACGGCTGGCAGCTCAAGGAGGGAAAGGCGCCCTTCCTCAGCCCTGGCGCACTTGGTCGCCAAGTTGAACAGCTCCAAGGAAGTGCACAGATCTTCATGCATCACCAGCTCCTCCTTCATCTTGACGTCACGCACACCATCGGAGAAGGCAGAGATGATGGCCTCCTCGGTCACTTTAGGAATCTTGAGGCGTGCGTTGTTGAAGCGCTGGATGTACTTCTGCATGGTCTCTCCTGGCTGCTGCTTGATGCGACGCATGTCGCTCACGGTAGGAGGCCGGTCGCGAGTACCTTGGAAGTTGGCGATGAAGGTGCGCATCTCGCCCCTGGAGGAGATCGTGCAGAGCTGTGTTCAGAGCCAAAGGGCCCCGTCCTTGAGTGCCATGGGAAACTAGTTCATGATGACCTTCTCGTCGGCTTCGATGCCCAGCTCGTAGAGCTGAAGGAACTCCGCAGGGTCGGCCGTGCCATCGTAGCAAGCAGGCAGGTCTGTCTTGAACTTTTCGGACCACGCAACGCTGCGCAGCTCGGTGGTGAAGGCGCGGGAGCCTGTTGTGTACATGGGAGGCCTTTGGTGACGAAGAGCCTGGTCTTGCGGGTCCCCATGCGCTGCAGCCGGGAGCAAAGGGGGTCTTAGCGGCTTTGGAGCAGGAGCGTGGTCGTGACGGTGTAGGGAGCACTCGGCAGCTTCTTGGGGCGAGGGACCTCTTGACAGCTCTGCTTGCTGTGCGGGCGCTGGACGGCGTGGATTCCGCCAGGCCACGCGCTTGGGGCTGTGGCGCCTTCTTGAGGCGGCTGAGGCGCTCGAGTTTCATCGCCACAAGACGGCGAGGCGCGATGCAGCGAGAAGGACGGCACGGGGGAGCCTCTAGCGGCGCGGACGAGCTCGGCAACGCGGTCGAGCCACTCTTCGTAGACGCCGTCGACAGGGCGGTAGCGCAGGAGCTCGTTTTCCGCGATGAGCGCAGCTCGAGCCTCCACGGGCGCGCGGAGCGCGCGAGATGAAGAACCAGCTGGGGCGAGTGAGGGAGTAGCAGCGGCCGCCGTCTCGCCCACGCATGTATGCCGGACGATGCTTGCTGCTCGCTCCCGGCGGGTGTGGCGGCGTTGACGGCAAAGCATGTGGAACGGCGGGCGGCCGCCGACGGGCCGCTCGGCTACGCGGGTAGCGAGAGCGGCTCGGTGCTCGGCGCGGGCCCGACGAGCGTTTGACATGGATGCGATGGTCGGCGAAGAACAGGGCAACGAAAGACGAATTATGGCGCACCCCTACCTGGCGCGCCAAATGTCGGATTTCAGGTTCCGGCAGACCCTCTAGGTTTGAACACTGGGGTGCGTGCGGAGATCTCGCCCTCTACCTACCTGCACCTCGCCGCCTCGCGCGGATCTAAACTATGAAAGGAACAACACAAGAGACACAGGGTATATACTGTTTTGGGCCACCATTGTGGTGTAACACCCTACTCCAGTGTGTGGTGTGGTGGATTTCCTCTTGGGCTGATGATGGACAATACAAGGAAGAACAGCCTCGCGAGGGTCTGTTCTTGGCTGGTGCGATGAACTGCTAGGGGGAGTTCAGTCGCTCTCTCTATGCTGATTCCAGATGCCTCTACTCTGTGGGTGGCTAGTCCTATTTATAGGCAAAGGCCCTGGGCCTCTTCCCAAATATTGAGCGGGAAGGGCGCCAACAATTGGCCATTTTGAAGGGGAACATCTAGTACACTTATCCTGACTAAAATTGGTCCTCGCGTGTCAAAGGCTCTGGTGGTGACACCGGCTTGGGCTTGCCTTTGCTTGATGCTCTCGCCTGCGCTTGCCCCCTTTGCACCAAAGAGGAAAGGACAACACTGCGCAGGCTGGCGCCCGCCTGGCGCCCTTGGCCGTCATGGCTTGCGTCATGGGCACCTCGTGAGGTACCCCGCCTTGCTCTCTCCACCTCCTCGCGAGCCAGCCTGACGAGGCCGTGCCTGAGGAAGCTTCCTGTCGTCCACCCCGCGAGGCTTGGCCCCTCACGAGGGTCTTGAGCTTCTGTCGATGAAGATGGGCTGTGCTGGGCCACCCCTTGAGCCACGCCGCAGGCCGCAGGCAGGCAAGTCTGGTTACCCCCGTTCCCAGAACGCTGACACGCACCTCAGCGATGACGTCAAGCGCAGGCACCCCCAGAGTCAGCCGGACCACGGGGGCTGACTCACCTCCATAGTGCGCCTGCTGGGCTCGTGAGGATGACTGGGCAGGGGAGGCGCGAGCCTTGCTGCCTCCTTTCCCCGCAGGCAGAGCCGCAGCCCGGCAGACGAACCCGCCTCAAGCAGGGCCGCAGAAGCCCCCTTCGGCCTTTTTGCTGCAGGTGCCGACCTGGCCAAGAGAATACAGACGTCAGGCCCCGGCGGCAGAAGCAAGGCAAAACACGGATCGAACACTTACTGGTCGTCAAGCAGCCTCCGGACGAACTTGAAGCCTGAAAGCCTGCGGCTAGGATCAGCCTCGGGAGGCCCGGAAGCAGTCGGCGCGTTGGGAAGGCCGGAGCTGGCCTCAGACCGCCCCGGAGTTAGAGCGGACCCTGGGAGAACCAGCCCCGACCTGCCCTGCCTCAGAACCAGGGGAGAATCCTCCCATCCTCGCCTGGCACCATCCTCGTTGTCGTCCGACATGGAGCGAATGGTGCGGGACATGCGCCGAGGGAAGGAGTCCCCCGACTCCTCGCCAGGCGACTCAAAGTCAGAACCTTCTCCTTCAACCTCCTCTTCTTCCTCCTCACTCCCGCTGGAGTTGCTGGAGGAAACGTTCACCGTCGCCAACATCGCCAGATCCTCGGGAGCCCCGGCAGGCACCAGCCCCTCACCATTGAAGGTAGGCATGTCGTTCATCACTAGCTCGCAGTCGCCGCGAAGGAACAGGGGACGGAGCGCCCTCCCGCCGCCACGCCCCCCCGACCAAGTAATGGAGAGCCACGGCCAGATCTTCGTCGGAGAGGGCCTCGGAGGTCAGGCGAAGGTCATCGCCTGCCTCCCCCAGCCTCCACAACGGAAGCGAATGTTCCCGGAGCGGAGCCACCCGACGTTCCAGGAACTCCCTCAGGAGCGTGGCCCCGGTCAGCTTCGCCGCCCCCAAGTTGGCTGGCCTCAGGTCCGCGTCTATCCTCTTCCGCAACATCTTCGCGCGAGAATCGACGAGCTCCGCGCGAGACCACGCGTCAACGGCCTCGGGCTGCCCCGACGGCAGCGCCAGTCGGGGGTGGATGCGCCCGACATCCACCAGGACCCACTTGCTCCTGAAGCCTTCAATCCTCTTCCCGGGCTTGGAGATGGAGTTGGAGCTGGAGTATGCGACGAAGCTCGCGCACGCAGTAATAGAGCCATGGGAGACCGGGAGGGAAAAGTAATGGCGCAACAATGCCACCGAGGGTTTTATCCCAACGTGAGCCTCACAATAGTAGGCGAAGATCGCCAAGAGAAGAAAAGAGTTGGGGTGGAGATGCAGAGCTTGCAGGTTGTATTGGCGGAGAACAGTGAAGAAGAACTCGGAAAAAGGAGGGACCAGACCGGCGATAATGGCGCTCACAAAGAACGGGTAGAAGGTGCTCCCCTGGCCTTCAGGCTGATCTGGGTCGGCCTTGAGCACAGTCACTCGCTTGTTGCCCTGCGCCACCGTCCTCCGGCGCACAAGGGCGAGATTCTTCGCCGACACAGTCGGAGGATCCAGAGCGGGAGGTACCAGGCCTCAGTCGGGTCTTGCGAGGCGTCATGGCTTGCAGGACGGGAAGGATTTGGATAGATCTGGTGGATTTCGGAAGCAAGGAGGAGAAGGGCAAGAAAGGGGATCTGGAGCAAGACGAACGAGAACAAGCACCAAGTCTGGCCCGGGCCTCCTTTTTGTCAAAAGGGAAGTTGCCGAGGCGTCGTGGGGAGGCGGAGACGCCCACGACCAATCAATCGCCACGCGGCACCCAAAGACGTAGGCTGTTGGGGCCCGCGGCGCTTCGCACTTGCCCCTTCGCTTCTCGGTTAAGCCAAGTCCGGGCGCGCTTTGGGCCCGGGCTATGCCGACGCTCGGGAACGGGGTCCCAGACTTGCTCGCCTGCTGCCTGCGGGCGTGGCTCAAGTGGGGCCCAAAGACGCCCAGCTTCATCAGCTCAAGTTTAGACCCTCGCGAGGGGCCAAGCCTGGGCGGATGATGGAGCCTTCCTCAGAGCAGCCTCATCGCAGGCTCATGAGCAAAGCGGAGAGATCAAGGCAGGGTACCTCACGAGGGTGCCCCGTGACGCAAGGCATGACGATCGAGACCAGGCGGGCGCTAGCCTGCACAGTGTCCTCGTTTCCCCTTTGGTGCAAAGGAGGCAAGCACAGGCCAAGGCATCATGCAAAGGTTGCCGCTTCGGTGCAACAAGACCAAGACCAGCAGAACGGCAAGATGGATGCCATCTTGGAGCCCAGGACGGCGTCACCGTCAGAGTCTTGTAGCAGCCGACGACCAACTTTAGTCAGGATAAGTGTACTAGATATTCCCCTTCAAAATGGCCAATTGTTGGCGCCCTTCCCGCTCATTATTTGGGAAGAGGCCAGGGCCTCCCACTATAAATAGAGCTAGCCACCACAGAGTAAGGGAGGGCGAACAAGAGAGAGGGATCGAATCTGATAGAGCCCTAGCAGACAGAGAGAGAGAGAGAGAGAGAGAGAGAGAGGCGACTGAACTCGCCCAAGCAGTTCATCGCACCAACTCAAGAACAGCCCCTCGCGAGGCTATTCTTCCTTTGTATTGTTCATCATCAGCCCCTTAGGCAATCCACCACACCACACACTGGAGTAGGGTATTACACCACAACGGTGGCCCGAACCAGTATAAACCTCGTGTCTCTTGTGTTGTTCATTGTTCCTAGTTTAGATCCCTCGCAATCCATTCACGCGTGAGCTAGTAGGGGAAAGATCTCCGCGCACACCCCAGTGTTCGAACCTCAAGGGTCTGCCGAAACCCGAAATCCGACATCCGTATCTTCGAAAACACGTCGCATGTAGAATCATTTCTCTGGCCATATCATGAAGGGTAAGTCAAGTAAACAACCACACATACACTGATTGTCTTTCAGATTTTGACATCATTCCTAAGTTCATGGCTTTCTTAATATGTAGCAATCACTGGATATTGGTATTCATTGTTCCAAACAAGAACACAGTTTACTACATCGATTCTCTCAGAGAGTCAACAAATGCTCATGATCTTACGCATCTTCAGAAATTCTTGGATAGGTATTGAATTATATGATCTTGAAATTTATTTGCATTCATATCTCGTTCAATAATTGATGTTGTCAAAATTCATCATCATCTGTAGTGTGCTCGCATTGTGGGAAACTAAAACAGGGAACCTGTTCAAGAGGAAACTACCTCTGCAGCACGAGATCGTTTCTCCGGTAACAAACCGAAATCCATTATTTTTAGAAATTTATCCAACAGTCTGCAAATACCTTTCCTTACACTAGTCAAATGTTCAAGCTTCTAAATAAACCTCTTTCTATTTTGTCCAAAGAAAAAACAATACATCTAACACCCGTTAGGTTGTTCCTAACAGCAATTACATGACTAATTTCGTACAAAAAATTTGAGTGTCCTCAGCAAGAAGCAGGGACCACCTTTGTGGATACTATGTTTGCACCCACATGATCTCCATGTGCAAATCTGCTGATAGTTGTGATGATCCTTGCGAATTAGTACCAGTAAGTATATCTTAATTAATATGTTCTATTCCACTCAAATAGCACATTCTGATCTTAAAAATACTACAACTCGTCTTAAAACTGAGGACCCCTGAACCGCTCCCGGCTGGTGAATTGCTGATGGTTTGGAGATTTATCAGCGACTTCTTCCTGGATCACTACATCAATCCCACTAGTGATGATGAAAATTTCAGCATGGTTTCTCTTGAAACATTGAGTAAGAGTTAGCCGCTAAACATATAACACATGGATCTATTATTTTCCATCTGATGAGGTCTTCGTATTTCGTACACATTAATTATGTAATGCATATATGTGTGGACAAATCATTGGAATTTAGCTACCATATGTTCAATTGCAATTGTTGTGAAATCTGATGAATGTTCTTCCTGTGGACACTATTTTTTCAATTGAATATAGTCACACCCTGATTTCCATGCCACTACACTTAAGCTAACAATCATGATAAAATGTGGTTTGACAAAAACTATTGAGTGTTTTGGACCTTGCCTTCATTGGTTTTTGTCTGTTGTTTGCAAGTGCTCTAGAAATAAAATAAATCCTCCAACTCTTATACTCCTT
This sequence comes from Aegilops longissima, assembly GCA_021605205.1. Classification (NCBI taxonomy): domain Eukaryota; kingdom Viridiplantae; phylum Streptophyta; class Magnoliopsida; order Poales; family Poaceae; genus Aegilops; species Aegilops longissima. The sequence goes on from CM038679.1 coordinate 222,518,749, forward strand.
CTCCTTGATCCAAAAAACTTTCCCAATGATCATGCCATGTGTATAGGACATAAAAATAATTTCTTGCAAAAATAATTTGGCCAAAAAGTTTTTTTAAAAATTAGTTTTCCAAAAACCCCTGAATTGAGATTTGCTCTGCAAGTACTTATTTAAGGGCAGTGAAAATCTTTCCAAAAATATATTTGAATCCTATTAGATATAGGACACCCATAAAACCCAAAAATATAATTTTAAAACTTATTGTCTTATTTTATTTAAAGGCTTTTTCTCAAGGCCAGAAATGGTCTTTAATAGGTTAAAATTATTTTAATGCTTTAAAAATATTTGATAAAAATAAGGGAAACTCAGTGGACATATATTTTCCATATATAAGAGTTTCAACATATGGTCATGATCAAAATATTGGACAAAACCTCCCAAAACCATTTCTGCCCATTTCAAGGATTTGAGATATTTCTACAGGAAATATTTTCATAAAAATCCAAGAAAAATCCAGCAAGTCACAAGTGCATATTGTGATCACCTTGCAAAGCCTCATATCAATTAAAGTCATTTTGGTTCACCAAAATCCCCCAAAACCCTCTCCGACCAGAATCATATTTGAACAAGTTTGTACTACCAACTTTCTCGCCTTAACCCCAACTTTTGTGAGCATGTTCACATGACCAAATGAGGCCACTACACCAAGTAGTGCATCAAGGAGAAGTGCTATTCTCAACTAGATCTACACAAGTCTATTTCTGCTCATTTTTAGGGTTTACAAAAGTTGCATTGGCAGCTTTGCCCAAATAAGCTCCAAATTGGTGGAGGGCCCTAATTATATGTTTCATTTCACCCTGTGGAGTATCATGGCATTTGGAAATCATTTGCTTGCTAAAACCTTTGTCAAACACCTTCTGCCACTTTTCAAAAATCCCCATTTTGACCATTAAAACTATTCTCCTTGAGCTCAACTTTTTACCACAGCTCCTCCTAGACCCCTTTCACCTCCAGTAACAATGGCAAGTCCACAACTCAATTATTAGATGGGTAGAACCCCACTTTCTCTCTCTGGACAGCCCCTTCCTCTCTCTTACTCACCTCTATCCTCACCCCAGCGGCCATCCAAAGCATCCAATGCCTCCCCCTACTTCTTTACTCCACCCTTGAGCTCTGGACACGGTTGGTCCGCCCACAAGGCATAGAAAATGCCGTGACGGCCATTTAGGCGCCTGAGCTGCCATAATGCGCCTCAGATCAGTAGCCGACCTCCGCCTGACGCCCGACCACCTCGGCCTCCCAGGCGGCTGCCGATGCGCCAAGGCGTCAAGAACACGCAACGCGGTCGGCCACCTCCTCTCTCTCCTCCCGCGCCCGCTAGCTAACAAAGAGGCCGCCTGAAGGCCAATGGCGCTGCCCACACGCGCGCCTCGACCTCTCCCCACTCCCTCTCTCTATCTCACCCGACGAGTCGACGCCCAGAACACCCTGCACACCACGCCTCTTCCCCGAGCCCTGCAGCGACGAGCAGGAGCCCACCGGCGACGAGTCCACGGCACCCGCCGTCGCCTATTTAAAGGCCTCCCGAGCCCTCCTCTCCTCACCACTCGCCTCCGCACCACCAAACATCCCCTGCACCCCAGTTCCTCTCAGAACCGCCTGAGCTCGAGATCGAGCTCGAGCTCACCGCCTGCTCGCTGGAGTTCGCGAGGTATAGGCCTCCCGCTCCTCCTCTCGCCCGATCTGAAACCGCCTCCTGACTGATCATTTCCCTCTCTTCCCGCCTCGTTTGCAGCCGAGTCGACCGAACGACCACCACCAAGCTCCTCCGCCAAGAAGACCTCGCCGCCAACGAACCAGGCCACCCCGGGCGGCTAACTCCACCTCCATCCGAACGGCGGATCCTCCCGAGCACAACGGTACCACCCACGCATTCTCCTGCGTTCTGTATCGCCGCTGGCGAAGCTCGTCGTCGCCTCAGCACAGAGGTAGACGACGACGGCCGTGGGCCCTATCCGTCAGCCTCACGCCCTGACAGGTGGGACCCACTCGTCAGGTTTAAAACGCACGCTGCTGTGATCGGGTTCACAAGGCCACCTGAAGGCATATTTTGCCTTTACGCCTTCGACGTGGCAGCCTCGCGTGGGCTGAAACCCATCTGGGCCTGCTGCACTGTGGTCCTTCTGGCCCAGTTGCACAGTGCTGCTTCTCCTTTTTCTTTTTTGTCTGTTTTATAAAAATTACACAGGATAAAATATTTATCCAAATGAAATAATTCCAGTTCCTAAATTCTTGTAAAAATCCCACCTATTTAATGGTGCAACTTTCATTCAAATCCAAAAACCTTTTCTTCACTGTAAATATTTAAATGTGATTTTAAGCATTTAAATATACCTTTGTAAATCCATTCCTTCTATTCTGCTACTCCAAATCCAAAACTAGGAATTTTCCCCTTCTTAGTTTTCAACCTAGTATTTAATAAAAATGAATTGACAATTTTCTGAGCACTTTGGTTTTTCTGTTTTATTATTGCCTTATTTTCTCGTTATTATTTTGTGACGATAGATTGCGTTGCCGACGAAGGAGTTGGACCAGAAGACTTTGAAGACCCAGGAGACTTTGTTGAGCCAGGCAAGCAGCCCTTTGACCATGTCTATGAAACCCTTTTTATGCATGCCATATAGCACTTTTATTGCTTGCATCGGAGACATGATATTGTGGTGACCACATGGGGTGGCTTGCCACCGTTACTTCCTCATTGATACTTGCATTGTGCATGACCCTACCTTCTTATGAGGGTTATGCCGGTGGGAGTAGATAGGATGCTAAGGTAGTGCTACGCAAAAGGGACGGGTATATGCTTGGTGAAGGAGACAAAGTATTTTCAAAGGACTTTTCGAAAACCCCGGCGGGTGCCACTTATGCCCGAGGGAGATGATGAGATGGGTAACCACTTGATGACGAAGTGGTGTACCGAGGCAAGTGTGTGTGGTTTTCAAAAACGGATTAGATTTAAGATTTGTCGACTGTCCCAACCTTACATGCGCAACCACTCTAACCTTGTACGGGAAAGGGCATTATTGATTACCTAGGCCGATACTAGCTTGGAGCCCGACATTAGTGACGGGGAGAGTTGGTGCTCTCTCTGGACGGGTCGTGCTGTAGGGCGGCCATGACTGTTTTTACAGGCACCGGATACACCGTTGTGTCCTCTCGGTTGTTATGATCTCGAGTGAGTCTCGATGATGTACATCATGAGGATACTGTAACAACGAGTGGACTCCTTGTTAGTGTCGCCTAGGGAAAGATAGTGATCGGTGCTTACCCGGTACTTGAGGTACCGCTGGTCGTGGATGACACGGAAGTTCCCGGATCTTGTGGGTAAAGTGTGCAACCTCCGCAGAGTGTAAAACTATTGAATAGCCGTGTCCACGGTCAAGGACAGTTGGGCGGTGCTGCTTAAACTACGTCCAGAGCTTTGCAAACCAGTGTGTGTGTGTGTGTTGATAAAACTACTTGGGTCAAGTCAAAGGACTTGACATGATTGAGTTGGGTTGGTGCCCACTCTATTTATGTTGATATCTGTAACCTGTCCTCATGGTTACTTGAATTCTCCTGATGCATGTCTTACAAGTTGTTGAACATATTATTGCACTCAAAACTAGCTTTCGCAAAATTTACCTATATCATGCATTGTTATATCTCGAACCAAAACATGGGTTGCTTAAGTAGTACATTCAAAGTACTCATTGGCTTGCCTTTGGTTATTTAATTGGCGTGCATGGAAGAACCGAGTTCAAGAAGAGTTCTTTGGAGACGAACATGAGAGCTAGGACGTTTCCCAGTCAGAATGCCTGTAGGTTAAGGCAGATGGCATGGGTTCTACTTATCGTCGAACATTTCCGCTGCTTGTGTTTTATTTGATGTTCAGCCATTAAGGCTTTATCAATGTAAGACTTGACCATAATGGTCAGAATTTGTGTAAGACGGTATGTATGGATGTAAGACTCTTGTTATTCAGCTTCTGTGTGTTGAGTGAGCATTGATCTCTGGGATTACTGTACACGTGCATTCGGTGATCACGACTTATGAGTCGGGGTCCCCACAAATATTGTGGCGAATATGCTTTTTGCGTGCCGAAAAATGGGATATTTTTGTTTATTTGTTCATTTGAATATTGTGGCAAATTTGCTTTTTGTGTGCTGATTCAAAATGGGATATTTTTGTTTCAACCTGGCAATTGCTCCGCATACGGTTCAACTAAATGAGTCTGTGTGATCCACATCGGAAAGCATACGTCAATCATATTAGAACCATCGGCGATACACAGCAGATTGCAAATGATTCGCAGCGCTAATACGTGTTCGTATTTTCTCCAGAACCGTTTCTGATATCGCGTTATCGCACACGAGAACTGGGAGTAAGCCATGCCCAATGCAAAATACAATCCCAGTCGTATTTTTTCAGGAAACATGTGGGATCCCAAACGAAAAGCACACGTCACTCTTGCGGCAACCGCCGGTGATACTTAACAAATCACAAACGGTGTGCAACCCTTGTATGTGTGCGAAGGTGCTCCTAAACCATTTTTGATAGAACATTATCGCAGACGGTAATTGTTGGAAAACGTGTGCGATGGAGTCTAGCATGGCAGATGGGTTACGCAGAAAACTCGTGTGCGACAGGGCACATATCACACACAGTTCATATGTTGGCCCGTGTGCCTTACATACTGTTTCCCAAACGGTTCGTTATGATAAACCGTATGGTTTCACTACGTCATTGGAAACGCTTAATCACCGATAGCACACGTGTGAAAGAATTTAGTGTGTGCTGCATCGCACACAATTACATTTTAGAAGGCCTCTGGATCACTGTTCCATATCCCTAACGGTTTCTGTGTCATGTGGGAGGGACCCCCTATCGCACACACTCACTTGGCGACGGTTCCAAAGGCCGTCGCGGAAAGGAGTAAAAAACTGATTGTTTAGGACCGACGCGCACCAGTGATGTGCAGACTAAGGCATAGCCTAGTGGTGGGTAGGGGTTGATGCCTTCCCACCCACCCAGGTTCAAGGCATGGTACTTGCAATTTGGGTTTGTTGCACCAATTATACTGTAGGGGGTTCCCTTATAGTCTTTCTATTGAAAAAAACACATACATGGACTCAAGAGATTATATTATTTGAACTAAAATTTGGCAAGTGCCGACAGATTTAGGATTGAAAAAAAGACAAGTGCCCTGTAATCTCCTATTTTTGTTTTCCCTCCACCGGGTATTGTGGTGGGAGGAGGAGAGGACAAAAGCGACACCCAAGCAGGATCCCATCCCGGTCCCGCCGCGACCTACCGGGCACGGCCTGACAAGATTGGATGTGGCGAGGCTGTGAAGGAGGGGCACGGAGAGCACAGTAGCGGACCCGTGGCCACCACCTCCAGGGCCAGCAAGAATCCCCAGCTTGAGCACCTGTGGAGTCATCCACCAAAGCTCAGCCGGAAGACTGCTAGAGGGGAGGGGAAGACACCAAGGGAACATCCCTCCCCGGCTATCACCCAAAGAAACTGGTGATGATGGTGTCGGGGAGGGAGGGGAAGAGCGGAAAGATGAGTCGGCAGGTCGCCGGCTGGAGGCAAAGGCATCCACGCCATCATACTCCGACCTGACGCCCCGCCACCCACCTTCTTCATCTTCCCTCGTTTTCCCTCCATCACAGTTACTCCCGAGAAGTTCCAGGACTCCAGCCCGACGCCTTCCCCGGATTAGGGAAGCGGGGCGGCTGCCCCCTAAGTGAGGAGCCAGCCCTCGGCCCCGTTCACCTATAAAAAGGGGGATGTGGGCATGGAGTACGTTCACGCCCACCTTCTCCTTCTTTCTTCTGACCTTCTCTCCTTCACAATGGCAAGAGGGAGGGGCAATGGCGGCACCCCAGTAGCAGCGACAAGGGTCTCCACAAGACAACGTCTCCCTCCTCCTGTAGAGGATGCGGGGGAAGAGCCCGGCGTGAGAGGAGGTGGGAGAGGTCGAGGACGTGGCTGCCGTGGTGCTTGGCGATGAGGAGGGAGGGGTGGTGTCATTATCGCTCCCCCTCTAGTCGCCGTGGGTCCAAACAAAGGCCATGTTGGTGACCAGCCACTAGAATTCGGTGATGGAGGTTGAACAACTACGGGGTCTGAGGCTGCACATGGTGGGTTGTTGTAACGGCAGCATGCGGGCGAACGTAGAGTTACCTGCACCTCATGTCATGCTTCTCCGGCGCGGCTAGAAGACCTTCGCACATGCCCACAGCTTTGCGGAGGGCACGTTCTTTATTTCAACCTAATGGACACCACATTGCTCTCCGTCAAGGTCTTAGAGATATTGAATAAGAGATATATGTGCATTAATTAAATAAGAGATATTGTGATATCCAAGGATATCCATGTCCCAACATTGAACAACCTGCACTGCACCTGCAACTAGCAACACTATAAGACGGGCTGAGCAAAGCGGTAACATAGCCAAACAACGGTTTGCTGGGATGGTGAAAAGGTTAGAGGCTGTTTCATGGCAATTTGGGAGGCTTGATAAAGTGGTAGGTAGCGCGACATAGCGATAGCAATGAGACAACTAGCATCGCAAAGATAGTAGTGAGATCCAAGGTGACGGTCATCTTGCCTGAAATCCCGCTAGGAAGAAGAACGAGTCCATGAAGAATACGATCCCACGTAGTCAAACGAATCCTCACAACCACATTGAAACAGGAACTATCAAGAAGGAGCACAACCAGAAAGAAGCAAACAACATGGTAACATGCAACACATAAACATGGCATGATGCTCATCAAAGTATGATGCATGACAAGTCTACATGATGCTACTCATGGCAAGAGAGGATGCATACAATAACATCACATCAAATCAAGTTTAAATGAGGCCAGAATAAATATACAACAATTTCTTGAAACTCCCCATATGCAAATTTCGAAATTGGTCCAGATCTGAATAACACATTATGTTGAAGTTTCTAAACAGCAAGTTAGAGAGCACCATGATGATCTACACGTTTTTCTAGCCAAGTTACATATAAAGTTCACTTAATTCGTAGTTACGGCTTAGAAGATATGAGCAAAATAAGTTCAACATGGCATTGATGCAAATGCAAGCAGAAGACAGTCACAAACACTCCAAAACATGGATGCAACATGCCATGATCAAACTACATGCAAGACCAAGCAAGTTTCATATATATCATGCTCCAAACGAAGTCACGGTTCAACACATATTCATGAAGCAAGTTTAAAGGACAAGCTGTCCAAAACAGCAACTTACAAGTATCATAACAACATGCTACAAGGAAAAGATGGGCACAAATATGATATGCACTTAAAGTATAGATTACGTAATTAAGTTAGCATCAAAGTTCAAGTTCATAGTCATCAGGATTAGTCCAATATGATCAATGCAAGAAGCAACTTTATAACACATATTAGGACTGAAACAGGGCATACATGTGAGCAGAAATGACATGTTGCATGTTGGAGGCATGAAACAATGATGCTACAGTGCAAGAACATAGCAACCAAGAGCATGGTATTAAAGGAAAGGTTATACATGGAAAAATAGGATTACTAAGCATCTCCATATAACCTCTAGATCAATGGCATTCATCAAGACAAGTAAGCAAGTCATAACAGATTCTCAAACTGAAAAAAAGGCAGAAAATAGATTCATGATGCATACTTTGAGACAACAAAAGTGTACTATACAGGAACATTTCATGGAATCAAAAGGGATAGAAAGAGTGTATATGTCAAGCACTACAAGACATGAACACTGAGCTGCTGCTAAATACCAATAAACCATGTTTAAAAAATCATGGCAAGATTGCAAATGATAATAGGTTTTCAGACTAGTCAAATTTACTGAACATAGCAGAAACAACATCAAGTGGGTATATTTACGATCTTGTGAAACACATCACAAAACATATCATGGAATGCAAATACACCCAAAAGAAAGAATACATGTTTTTTCAACTACTCATGTCAAGAACATGGTCATAGGATACATAGAACACTAGCTATTCACATGGCAAAAATGAATTTACTAATAACAGGCTGACAGAAATACTATTTTGCAATTTTAGAGCATGGTAACAACAAGCTAATGTGGGCTATAATTGCAAACAAGGGCATGGATGGATAGGGAATAACATGGGCTTAAAAACATGCTTAGTGAGAATCTGCAAAATATGCACCGATTAACTAATAGCATCAAGTTAACGTCGCAACATAATGTAATAGTTTCATACTTTGCAGAATTTACCAAGTCTCCGGAAATAGCAAACAACAAGTAGGTCTCTTTGTAAGCTTGCACTGTCACCACATGAAATATCATGATAAATGGGTTTTACCACAGTAAACATGGAATGATTATTCTCCTAATACATGTTGGCATGTTGCTCGAAAGAATATCACACAAAGTGCTATGAAAAAGACAAATAGGCATGTTTCAGCAGATTATAACACTTAGCAATTTTGCAACAAGGATTAAGATGTGAAGCTTAATCCTAACATGAATGCAAGTGCAACCAACATGTAGAGCACATATAGCACAACCTTTTCATATAAAGAACACCTTCATAGGATCAATATGCACAAAGTTACAGCCACACAACCATGCTTATGCGATAATAGAAAACTCGGACATCGTCGAAATCACCACCTCGTGGAAACATGGACGGGGAGGACCCTGGATGGAGTGGTATGGCGCGGGGATGGCGTTTGGTTGGAGGCTCGGTGGATCTAATCCAGTTGAGGTGGATGTAGGCGGCGCGGATCCCGCCAGCGACGAGGCAGCGACAGCGGCGAGACGACGAGGCGCTGGCCGGGAGGCAGCGGGACCGGCGACGGTGCGGGCTGCTGCCGGATCAGGCCGGCCGTGGGTCAGCGGGCTCAGCGGTTGGGGCGGCTTGGTGGACAGGTGGCACGGCGTGGTTGGACGTGGGCGGCGTGGTGCGGACGTGGCCGCGGCGCTGTGTGGCTGGCGGCGACAAGTGGCCGTGGTGGAGTGGCCGGGCGCAGAAAACGAGGCACGAGGAGGTGGCTGGGAGGTAGGGGAAGGTAGGTTAGGCTAGGGTTTGCCTAATCTTATGAGGAAGGGGTATATTTATAGATAGAGGGAGATAAGAGAGGAGTATCGGAGAGCCGTTTTCGCCCACACGATCGTGATCCGACGGCGACGGACATAGGAGGGATTTTGGTGGGGCAGGTGGGCTGTGTAGAGGGGTGTGGGCTGAGAAAAGAGAAGAGAAGAGGGAGGCCGACGACTGTTTCGGAGAATGAAACATGCGATGAATTAACCGGCAATGGTGCCGCTATGGATGACGGTTGGGCTATCAAAAGGACTCCAGATGTGATGAAATTTGGCAGGTGATCTACCTACACTATAATAAGACCGCATGCCAAGTTCCATTCCATTACAAGAACATTTGTATGCCACTTATAAAATAATATTTCAGAGATGCCGCGAGCGCGTGCGAGTGTGGTTGGACTCCGAACGGACAGCGGAAGTAACTGGGAGACCCGAACGGATGCAAGTTTTGGAAAACATACAGATGAAATGCATATGATGACATTGCAAAGTGCAACACGCAAGCGGATGACATGGCAATGATGGCGAATAACTGGAAGACACCTGGCGCATCGGCCTCGGGGCATTACACATATTCACCTCCCCCCTCTAGGTAACATCCATGATCTTCGAACAAATAATTCTTGATGCAGGGCTCTTGCCAGTCAATATGTTATTTGGACACATCCCCCACTTCGGTTTGTAACAAGCACATCTCGATGGGTAACTTCCAGAGCACAAATTAAGATCATATCTGGTCCCAACACAAATGCATGGTTGTAAGCATTAATATGTCATACCCGTACTTGAATCACAATTTGCTTGATTGATCCGGTCAAAAGATGGAATTAATCCTTTAACGAAAGCTTTACTAGAAATCATCTCATCAAGGGGACCTTCCTCTCATGGGTTCGATAACCCAGGGTCACCTCTGGGGAGATAGGTGTAGGATACTTTTTGTTCCTTTACCGGATCACTAAAAGGAGCTATCGGCCTCGCCCATCTCTTGACGGTAGGGGAAGCCGACCTGAAGTATGGCCCAGGACTGGCATAACGCTGCCTCCGAAATTTCGCCAGTGGGGTTTGATGCCCGAGCCGACGAGACGATATTCGGATCCGACCTTGAGGTCGGGTCTATGGACTGGATCTTGTGATGTCCCCGCTTCGAGATCGAATCTGGTTCATGAGCAACGATGTCTAAGGGATCCTCGAGCCGGTCTGAAACCCAGCCCAAGAAGACAAGTTTGCAGCGAGAGTCCATGATGTATTCCAGATTACGAAACCGAAGGGTTTGGCCTGGGGTAAGGTTCTCCACTTGGCCGAGATGGCTAGTGGAGTCGGCGTGCAATACAATGCTGCCAAAAGTGAAGAGTTCATCAGGGATGAAGATTTCCCTGCAGTCGATCCTATGATTGATCCGAAGTCCGGCCACGAGGCTTTCACGATTTCTTGGCGGGACCCGCATGGGCCACCAATGTTTGTTCTAAATCCGGCAGTTCTTGGGTAGGGGGTCCCAAGGATGATGATCAGAGCTAGATGGTAATAGGGATAGTAGGGACACAATGTCTTACTCGGGTTTGGGCCCTCTTGATGAGGTAAAACCCTACATCCAACGCTTCTTATATATTATTTATAATGATGGGTCATAGAGTACAAATTGATCTACCTCGAGATCGTATGAGTATTTTCTAAGCTCTAAACCTTGCAAAAGTGAATGTGTATGCCCCTATGGACTAAACCCTATGGCTTATCTAGATGCCGGGGATACCTAGGGCTTACATAGGTCAGTTACAATGTAGGGATAAACATGCCAACTATTTAAAATATGCCTGAAGTGTACGTCAAGCCTCCAAGTGATCTTTGTCTTGACTATGCCAAGGACCAAGGCCAGCATGGCCCATTTATCGGTCTTTGGTGGGTCCTCGGCCTGACCCATAGCTGGTGGACCGACGTGGCAAACACCCCCTAAACCAGGACACCAACACGGTGATTCTCGCTTCGCCACCACAAACGGTTCGATTACCATGCAGGCGCACCCGATCGACGGCATTCCGCTCAGGCCCATCCGCTCACATGGTATGTCTACCCCATTATGTCGATGCTAATCGGCCTGCGGATCTACTTACTTTTTATGTGAAAATTGTTCTTGTGTTCACAACATTTATACTTTGGGCTTCTTATTCGGGATAAGCATGCATGTAAATCTAGCTATGGTTCTTATTACTAGTTCATTTCCTTCATTTTAGTGTTAGTACGCGAATGTTTAATCACTATGGCAGCAATATTTAAAATTATCACCGTCTCGTACTGTACCTACTTTCAACAAGTGAGAATCTTTACGCAATAGATGCTGACATGTTACCAATGGAGTGGGAGTGTTGACAATAGATTTTTCCACGGTCAAGAACTTAATTAAGATGACCTCAAATGAAGAAGTGATCTAGATAAAAAAAGTTCAGTATTGTCGGTGGGAATATATTTGAAGTTTGGGCCATCGCCATTCGATCTCATCTCAAGGGCCGAAGTTGTGCTCGAAGTACTAGGTTTTGTATGCAGAGTACTGTTCGGACGATTAGACCTCCAAGACGGCCTCATATGAGTAACATTTATGTAAGGATTGTCTTCGTCTTGTTGAAACAATCAATTTTGATATAAAAATCATCTCATTCCGAGGTCGTATGCAAAAGTTGGAGCCAATGCACTTCAGACTTATCATGACTAAAAACTGGTCCACGGCATCAGACATTGTGTTTGATGGGAAGCGCGAGCGATATAACCCTCAAAATGGTCTCAAATCGAAAAACGTTCAACACAAAATTTGTTTGCCTCGTTCAACAAGTTAAATATTCTTTGGGGCGCATCTTCATCCGAGGTAGTATCTGGCCTGCGAAACAAAAAAAAACGAATTGCTATCTCAGACATAAGTAATCAGCGTTCGGCTAATTTTGGAAGGATGTGAACGAGATTTGGAGTGATTTTCTTGTACGGGAAGTCTAGCCGCCTCAAAAATAGATGAGAGGTGACGGCCGATTTAACAACACACAATCGATCAATTCATCTACCACTTTTACCTTTACTTTTATCTCTCTCACTTGTTCTTCTTCTTCCTCGTTCTTCGTTCGTTCTTCTTGTTGTAGGGCGGTGAACCTCGAGGCCCTAGGGGTGATTATGTCAACCTAGGGCAGCCCATAGCCACCGCGCATCCTGACGGGGTCCCTCCCGGGCGTGTGGGTTTCGGGTCTACAAAAGCGCCCGCAGGACTGCTTGCGTACGGCGCTTCCGGATGGGTCTCCTTCGATGTGAGTTGCGGTGCATCACCCACGGCATCGAGGGTACACGGTGACGTGTTCGTGTGCGAAGACACTTTTTGGCGACTCCGCTAGGGATGAAGCTTTGAGTGGTCTTGTAACGCCCGTATAATTATGCTACAGTGAACCTATGCTAATGATGCCACATCACATCTGTTACTGTCGCTAATCTCACGTTAGTTCAAAAACGATTCGGATTCAAATTTGAATTTTTGCGAAACGTCGAAAGTTTTCAAACATCAAAACTAAAATGCTTGGAATGTGGCTTATTACATATACTAAATTAGGGACTACTTTCATAAATTTATAAAACTAATATAAATGTGAAACTAAAATAAAACAGTAAAGAAAGAAAATAAATAAAAAGAAAAGACAAAACAAATGAAAAGGCAGGGAAAGAAATAAAAACACACTGGATCCCCCCCTCTCCCTGGACTGAATGGCCCAACTGGCCATCCAGGCCACCGGGAGGCCCACCCATCCTACCTTATCCCCCCGAGCAACCGCACCCTAGCCAAGACCGCACCCATTCCCCTCACTCGCTCCCCACATTCCCCCTCCCCGATCCAGATCTGGATCAAGGGAACTAACCATGCCGACCGCCCCTGACGCTGCAGGACTGCGCTGTCGCGGTCCGCTGGAAGGACCTCACCGGACCACACCGCCGGACTGCCTCCCGTCCTCCGACGATTCGTCCCCGTCCTCCTCCCCGCGCCCCACTGCCCCGTCCCTACGAACCCCCATGAGGCCCCCCTCTTCTCTTGCCCGCACCACGCTGGACGCCGTAGCCGCGGACACCGCGCCCCTCGCCCGCTCCCATGCCCTCATCCTAGCGTGCGCACGTGCCGTGGTTGTCTCCCCGCGCCGCGGCTGTCCCCTGCTCCTGGCCGCGCCTGCCTGCATCGAAGCACGCGCGTTGCTCGCGCCCCGCTCGCCCCGCACCGTCGCTGCTCCGCCTGGCCCAGCATCGGCCCGCCTCCCGTACTCACAGTGGCCGCGCTACGCCGCACCCAGTGCTGCTTGCCGCACTGCTTCGCTCCGGCTACCATGCCCCTGCTCCGCCCGCGCGACTACGCCACCACCTCCACCGCTGCGGCTCGCGTGTGCTATCATGCGCCTCACCTACGCCCCTTCGGCCCCACGCCGCTCCGCCACAGCCGGTGCCAGCCGCCGTGGCCACGGCCTCATCCGTCCCCAAGTGCCCCATGCCTCACGCTCGTCGGCTTCCTGGACCGCTGCCCCATATCCGTCCCTGGCGGCCTGTACTGCTTGCGCGGCCGCACGCAGCCCGGCCCCTAACGGCCGTGGCGCTTCGTCGTTGTCACCGCCGCGCCGTTCCCCTCCCCCCCCGTTGACCTAGGCGGGTGCCTAGGGCTCGCTCCAGGCGCCTGCAAGCGCCCGACCCAGTTTGGCCTATGGGCCACAGACAGGTGGGCCTAGCCCAGAACGTATTAAAGAAAGAATTAAAATAAATAAATAAAATGTTAATTAATTAATGAATTAATGAACTTAATTAATCCTGATTAGATTAACCTAATCACTAGTTAACTTAATTAAACCCTGATTAGCCTGATCAGTCAATGACATGCGGACCCCTCATGTCAGTTTGTCGGTGTATAAAAGTAGGGGCTCGGCTGTTGACCCCTTTACTTATGCACGGGCAGTCAGAGCCTCCCGCCACGGCCACACATAGACATAGCAGGAAAGGGGAGCTGGAGAGAAGCCGAAGCCACGAGGACAAACGAAGCAACGACAAGGAGCAAGGCCACAAGGATCGGATCGGTGAAGCAGTTTTTCCCGGCAAGACCCTTGCCGGGGCAGCCAGCCCATGCCAGCCGAGCGAGCCACCCTTGAGCCCACCAATGCTCAAACAGACGCATTGGGACAGGGCTCTGGAGGCACCTCCGTGGTGGCATGCAGATCTTTGTGAAGACAAAGAATAATCAAGATCAAGTAAGGATAGGAAGGCAATCATCCTCACCGAAGAAACCCACAAGACCCCCGGCAAGATCCTTGCCGGGGACGCCTACGTGCCCCGGCAAGACCCTTGCCGGGGAGCCAGCGTGCCACGGCAAGATCCTTACCGGGCCACCCGGCAAGGCCCTCGCCAAAGCGCACTGGCTGGGCCACTCCCGGGCCCGCACCAAATAAATCTTCGCGGCCGTTCGCATGCAGCTGCCAACCCAACCAGCTGGGCAGGCACCTGCGTGGCAGCATGCAATCCTTCATGGAGGCTCCAGCACCGCACCACCTCAGCTGCCTGCCTGCCTACATGGCACCGCATGCATCGCTGGCCAGGGCACGTGTCGAAGCAAGGAGGAGCGGCGACGGACGGGATGGGCCTCGCCCCCGTCCCCAGTAAAGCGAAGGGACACCTAAGCCTCGCATTTAGTGCGTCTTGTCCTGTAATACTAGTGATAGACTCGCGACACTGTAGCACTTTCCACCTCCTGTGCGCCACTGTGGCAGCCCCTTTCGCCTATAAAAGGAGGCCCATGGGACACAGAGAAAGGATTTGGTTCTTTGGAACCTCGTAGCACCTAGACCTAGTTCAGGAGCTCAAGAACACTAAATACATCCACCAAAGCAGGACTAGGGTTTTACGCACCTTGGTGGCCCAAACCTGGGTAAAATCCCTTTGTGTTGTCTACTGGTCCTGCTCTTCTCACGATCCCCGCGCCCCGCAACCGTAGAAGGGATTCCAGTGATCCCATAGGTGTCGTTTACCACCAACATCTTTGGCGCGCCAGGTAGGGGGCGCAATTGTTAGAATCTGGTCTAGCAGTTGACCTAGCTGTTCTTCATCGCCCCGGCCCCTGCCGGGAAGGTGGCCAAGGAGGCAGCGCTGCCCGTGGCGCGAAAGACACCGAGGCGGCGACGAGAGAGCTAAGTCATGCTGAACTTTAAGTTTTTCTCTTTAAACATAAGGTTATTATCCCCGACGGTTCGGCCTATGTATGGGAAGCCTGTACGCAGAGGGGCCCTCCTGCTATCCGCAACGTCTTTGTTCTGTTTCGAGTCCGCTCAACAGTTCAAGCGGCCGCGTCGAGAGCAGCAGGGTAGCATTTCGCCATTAGCAACGCTCTCGGTTCTGACTCGAGTCAAGCTCGACAGATCGAGCGACCGCGCCAGGGGCGGTAAGGTGCTTCGCCCGGCAACAAGAACACCCGGCAGGCTAATGAGGATCCGTCCTCAAAACGCCGCCCTGGGTTTACGTGCCAGCAAGCTTACACAGTTGACATGGGGTGGACATACAAAGGAAAATCGAACAGGAAAATAACATGCATAAGTTTCAGGGGCATTACAGAGTTATATTACACAAATTGCTGCTGCGGTTCTAACTAAAGATAGCTTTGTCTTGCTCATGAACCCGCAGCGGCGACGGAGAACGAGATGCCTAGTCTCGGCGCTGGCCCTCAACCCTCTTGATTTTGTCGATGCGGCTGAGGATGGGCTGGATACGCTCATTGAAAACCGCAATGTCGGCATCCTCCGGCAAGCTCTTCAGCACATCTCCTAAGTCGAGGTCTGGGTGCCAGTGTGCAATCTTGGTGAGCACCCTGGTCATGGTCCCCCGGCAGAGTATCCAGGATTCCTCGGCCAGGGAGGCCGCCCGGTTGGAGTGAAGCCGCTTCAGGGCGTCGACGACCTTCTCAAAGTATATGGTCAGGTTGGCGTTGGGTCTTAGGTTCGCCTCTGGGGCGTACCCCATCTCCGCCATCCCCATGATGCCCAATTGATCGGCGGCCGAGTTTGCGATGGCAGCAAGGCGCCCGAGCCAGCGTTTCTCGCCCGCCTTGTAATCCTTGAGGTTGGCGGTCTCATTCTTCAGCAGCTGCTTCTCCGTCTCCAGCTCCTTGGCCAAGATCCCCTCCGGGTCATGGCCTCGACTGTGGTCTCCTCGAGCTCTCGGCTTCAGCTTGAGATCTGTGATGGAAGCATTGGCCTCGAGAGGCTCTCGGACTTGCCGATGACCTCACCTGCGCCACCGTCTGGAGCACCATTGGCGTTGCTTCTCCCTGGCCAGCTTCGAGCTTGCTCCTCCAGCTCCTTCACCTTGCCGGCATGGGCCCGAGCTGTGGCATTGAGTGCCTCCGACACCTCCGCTCCAGCTCTTGGGTCCGGCAGGGGCAGGCTTGTCCACCTCTTCATCCTTGCCGCGGAGCGTGGCAAAGTTTTTTCTCGCTTGGCAAGGTCCTCCTCCTGGGTCTTCGTGGTGGCCTCATGCTAGTACCGGACGGCTTCGGCTTCATCGGTCATCCTCTTCGCTGTCTCCTGGCTCTTCTCGATGTCGGCCAGCTTTAGGGCTTAGCTCCACCTCACGGGTTGGCCAGCGCGCCCAGGCCTTTCAGCTCGTCTCCGAGCACCGGTGGAACCAGTCCTGCGCCTCGGTGTGCGCGCCCCAAAGTCCTCCTCCATCCTCTCCACCACCACCGTCCCCGACTTGGCCTTGTCGAGCGGCCGATGGGCGCTGAAACATCCGGAAGCTGGCGCCCATGGCCTGGAGCAGCTGCTCCTCCTGGGAGCCAGCGCCAACAACGCCCGGCTCGTCAACAACCTCAAGCCCGGCTGTGGAAAGCGCCTCCTCGTCGAACACCTCAACCTCAAAGGGAGCCCTGGTGCTCGACGCGCCAAGGAGATGGACGAAGAGGTCATCGCTGACCCTGTAATTACTGCAGAGCCCGAGGCAGCGGAGGAGGGCAGGTCGTCAAACGCCCCCTCCTCGGCAGTGGCCTTGCCGGCTCCCTCGGCAGGCCGCTTGCCAGGCACCTCGGCGGGCCCCTTGGCGGCATCCTCGGAGGCGCCCCTGGCTCCCTCCTCAGTAGCGATCTTCTCTGCCTCCGCCACGGCATCCGCAGCAATGTCCTTGATGGTGGCGTCGACGTCCTCTAAGGAGAAGTCTGGATGCCACGAAAGAGATAGGGCGGAGCCAAGGTCAAAGGTAAATAAGGGAAAAAGAAGAACGCAAGCGGAAGTGGAGAGCGAGTGGTTTACCCGTGCCGGGCCGAGAGGCAGAAGCCCCTTCTCCGCAAGGTCTGGCGTCCAGGCAAAGCCACCGGCGCCTACGTTCCCCTCCCCCTCCTCCGTGTGCACAGCCTCGGTGCTCGGTGTCTTTGTCGGGGACGCCCCTTGGGGCGGTGTAGTCAACGGGAGCGGCACGATCGGAGAAGCCCCCTGTGGCTCCCCTTGGTGCTGCTCCCCTCCTGCATTCACGGCACGGTTAACACCGAAGCATCACGCTCGACACACGTTGATTGAGGGTCGGTGGTGGATGTCGGATCACGGGTTTCGGCAGACCCTTAAGGTTCGAACTCTGGAGTGCGCGCGGAGATCCAACCCTCCACCATCTAGTTCCTCGCCGAATCGCAGGGACCTAAACTACTAACAAGAACAACACAAGAGATGCAAGATTTATACTAGTTCGGGCCACCGTTGTGGTGTAATACGCTACTCTAGTTTGTGGTGTGTGGATTGCCTCTAGGACTGATGAAGAACAGTACAGGGAAGAACAGCCTCGCGAGGGTCTGTTGTTGGTGGGTGTGATGAGCTGCTAGTGGTGTCCCGTCGCTCTAGCTTGAGGAACGGGTTTCTCTCTCTCTGGATTCCGAATGCTCGATCCCTTCGTGCTTCGTCCCTTCTCTCTGAGTGTGGCTACCCCAATTTATAGGTGAAGGCCCTGGGCCTCTTCCCAAATATAGAGCGGGAAGGGCGCCAACAATTGGCCATTTTGAAGGGTAACAGCGGGTACACTTATCCTGACTAAAGTTGGTCCTCGCCTGCCAAAGGCTCTGGTGATGACGCCTGCTTGGGCTCCATGA
The DNA here is from genome assembly GCA_021605205.1 of Aegilops longissima. Classification (NCBI taxonomy): domain Eukaryota; kingdom Viridiplantae; phylum Streptophyta; class Magnoliopsida; order Poales; family Poaceae; genus Aegilops; species Aegilops longissima. Next base: position 222,536,966 of record CM038679.1, read on the forward strand.
TGACTGCATTCCAGCCGTTGGGGCTAGTCTTGGTCTTGTTGCACCAAGCGGATGCCTTTGCTCGATGCCCTTGCTGCGGTTGCCCCTTTGCACCAAAGAGGAAAGGAGGGGCAGCTGTGGCTGGCGCCTCGGCTAAGCGCCCTTAGTCGTCATGGCTTGCATCACGGGCACCTCATGAGTACCCGCCTTGAACTCTCCGCCTCCTCGTGAGCCAACTGTGAGGCCGTGACTGAGAAGCTCTTGGTCGTCCTCCCCTGAGCTTGGCCCTCGCGAGGTCTTGAGCTTGTGTTGATGAAGATGGGCCGTCTGGGCCTCCTTTGAGCCCACTTGGAACTTGCCTTGAGCGAGGCAAGTCTGGGGACCCCGTTCCCAGAACGCCGGCAACAGCCCAGGGCCAGCAGGCGCGCCGAACAGCGGCGAGGAGAGGCAAAGGGCAAGTCACCAGCGTCGCTGGGCCCTAACAGCTCTTGACCTTGGGCGGACAGCGTGGCGGTTGATTGGACGTGGGCGACACTGTTCCCCCACGCCTCCTTATTTCGTGCCTTGCTAGGCGGACACGCTGCTGCACATATCTATTCCCCTCTCTGGTGCTTGTGCGCTCCAGTCCTTCCCTCTCTAGAACCCTGGTTTCCATTTCCAATCCAATCTCAAATCTCCCCTTCCCCCTTTCGATCGCCATGGCTCCGACGAAGAAAGGGAAAGGGAAGAAACCTGTGCCTTCGCCCCGCTCGCCGCCGCCGGCGGCCTCCGCCATCGACCCGTCGATCATAATCAATCTGGAGGGCTTGGGAAAGGTCAGTTTAGCTCTGGCCACTTCCTTTAATGAATGCGGGAGGACGATGGCCTGGCCCATGTCCCACTTTGCCATCGACGGGGCCAGGTCACGAGTTCCGGTATTTGGCGCATACGTGGGCGGGGCTGGTTCCCCTTTCTCCGATTTCTTCAATGTCGTGCTTTCCCACTATCAGATCCACATGATGCATCTTGGTCACGAGTCCATTGCTCTTCTCTCGGTCTTAGCCGTTTGAGGAGGCGATGATGGGCATCCTTCCCTCGGTTGCCTTCTTTGCCACTTCTTCTCTCTGCGCCTTATCGACCCGCTCAATGCTTGGCGTCGTGAGCTTCGTCGCGCCCGCCGAGACCGCGGCCTCGGGGATTGACTTCAGCCTGCCTCCCCGCGGCTGGGTTCTGCGAGAGGTGGTTGTATGTGGATCTTGAGGTGCCCAGCCCTCGCGGGCCGACCTGCTCTGCTGTTCCCAATTCTGGGCTGGGGCGGGAGAGCTTTCAAGCCCTCGGCTCTTCTTTGTCTGGCGCCGCCGCATTCACGAGGTCGCTTCTCAGTGGATAGCGCCCAAGGTGGTGAAGGAGTTCTGACGCTACCGCATTGCTCCTCTCCAACGCCATTCCCATCGGATGTGGGCCTTGGCGGCCCGGTGATCGTATGAGGCTCCGGAAGAAGACACGGCGCTTGAAGCGCTAAGGAAGGTGCTCCTGGTCTGATCGGCGATCCTAACCCGGTGGCATCCAGCATGAAGGGGCCTTGCTTGCCGCTGCGGAATAGGGGTGATCTGGTGAACAGATGCCTATCTTGATGAATGGGGCTGCGCCCCGCTGGTCTCCAGGGGCCTCGCGAGAATCCAGTGGTGGTGACAGCCCTTCCAGTCGGCCGAGGCAGATCCTCCTCAAGTGGTGGAGCAGGGAGGTACGAGCCGCCAGAGGCCGAAGGGGGCGATGCTCGTGAGGGGGCAACTCTTGAGGCTCATGCCATTGCGGCTGAGGGCAGAAAGCAGCCGCCCGCAGCGCCCGCTGCTGGAGCCCCCGAGGCCCCTGGTGCTTCTCCCGGTGAGGCGACTAGCAGCGCGCGTCACGCAGACGCCCCTGACGCAAGCCGCCTTGATGCTTCTCCCTTGCCGCAGGCTGATCCATGCGCCCAAATCTTGGGTCGTTTCCGCATGAACTTCGAGGCCCTCCGGAAGAGAAGGGAGGCCCTGGGCGATGATTACCCTTGTCGCCTGCTGAAGCGCAGGAAGTACTTCGCTACTAATGAGTAAGCTTTCCTCTTCTCCAGCTCCTGATCCTTATGCTGCTTGTACTGATCCTTGCCCTGCAGGCCCCTTCCTGCCGAGCTCATGGAGACGGGTGAGGAGACGTCCTCCCCGGCTTCGCCCCCTCCCCAGTCCTCGAGTGCTCCAAGCAGCGGAGCTCTTGTGGTGAGGGCGACCGGGGAGGTGAGCCGTCCCCGAGGCGTGGACCCTGCTCGCCTTGCGATCCTTCCTCGTGAGCCTTCCCGAGGCATAGCTATCCTGCCGTGGGCTTCTCGCCTGGTCGTGGACGGCGATTGGCTGAGGCGCTTCCTGCGCCCCTCGTCTGGGGATGAGCTAGCTCCAGGCCGGGCTCATGGCGCTGCGCGCCCGGCCGTCGCGAGGGTGCCAGCCCCCAGCCCCCTGCCCGGAGGGGGAGTGTTGATTCGTGGCTCCCGGCGCCCGTCCGGGGCGGTCGATGGTGCGGAGGACGTGCGCGAGCGCGCCCGGGAGCGTCGCACCCTTCGCCAAGGATTTCTTTGAAGGGCGGCTGACGCGGTGGGCCTTCTTGGTGAAGAGCTTAAGGACGAAGACGCGCGCCTTGAGGCCGAGGGCATGCGCCTGGTTGCATAGAGGCGCGAGCTGGAGGACGCCGCCGCCTTTGCGTCGCCAGCGTGCTTGATGATGAAGAGGCCAAGGTGTCGCCTGGCAGCCCTCGAGAGGCCGTTCTCGGGCCATCGAAAGGCCCGTGCAGCTGGCAGGCGTAGAGGCGGCGGAGGAGCGGGCACGGGAAGCCCCAGCCCAGTGCCACTTTCGTTGGAGGAGCAAAGCGAAGCTGCTGAGGCAGCCTTGCGTCGATGAAGGTGGCTTCCGCGACTTGGCGGAGCTCGGAAGTGAAGGCGCTGATGCTCAGCGAACGAGCCTGGCACAGCTGGCGCTTGAGATGAGGCAGCTTAGCGGGCGGAGGATGAGGTTGCAGCTGCGGGAAGCCAGCGTCATGGAGAGGTCGGATGCCGAGTGGCGGTGGCCGCTGAACCTCGGAGCGCGAGTTTGAGGCGGTTAGGGTTGATCAAGGCCGAGGCTGAGGGCAGGACTGCTGCCTTGAGGACCAAACTGGAGGAGGCTATGCGGCGGGTCGATGCTCTTGAGCCGCCCTTGAGGTGGCGCAGAGGAGTCCACCACCTCTCGGGCGAGGCGCTCCTTCTTCGCGAAGCGGTGGAGGAGGCCGAGGTTGTTGCGCCGAATCTCACGGATGAGATGCGTCGTGGCGAGTCTTGGAGCATGAGCACCGCCCCATGCTCGCCACGCTCGGAAAGAGCTAACGTGGCCTTGGATAACATCTCGCGTAGGCGGCGTAGCCAGTCGCCTGTGCCAATTACGCCGGCAACCTTGAGTTCTTCACCAGCGTGGTGGCGCGGTGGAGGCGCGGTCGGTTAGGGCCGACGGTTGGTGGAGGAGAGGAGCGCGCTGCTTGGGCGCCGCTTTTCTCGTCTTCGTCATCTCCGGGACATGGACTCCCACTTGACTTCGACGAGTTATCGCCCTGATTCCCAGGCCGTCCGGCGACTGGCGACCGGGTGGAAGACAACGTGGATGCCCTCGCCAGGGCCTTCGCTTCGGATGACGACGACGTGGTCGTGGCCGCCGATGAGGGCGGCGTGGTGAATGGCCCAGACGCCGCCGATGATCACGCGGACAGCGATGGCGAGGCCAGCGACACCAGCAACGGCTCGGGAGGTGCCCCTGAGGATGCATTGGGGGATTTATCCGACTGGTCATGTATTGTCCTTGTTCCATTACCCTGCATGGATAGAACTCAGGTTTTGACCTGATGGAGGTGAGTGCATTTTGGGAGGGGGAGCCCCTCATGTAAAACTTGTGTTCTTCGTATTACTAGGTGTTACAACGCCCATACGCCCACGCGAAGTGGTAGGCTAGGCTGACGCGCTAGTTTGATGGTTTACCTTCGTTTCAGTGCGAGCCCGAGATAGCTCGCGAGGCTGCGAAACCAGTGTATATCGATCGAATCCGTAGGACCTGCAACAAAAACCCTCCGGAGGGGACGCGACAGCGACAGGCTGGGCTGTGCGCGAGCTTGGCTTGGCCCGGCTCGTGAGGGGCTCGCGAGGGGAGGCAGCTGAGGCGGAGATGTAACCGAAATGCGAGAGATTGGCTCGAACGAGACTAAGCACCGCTTCCTCGAATACACGCAGATCTTCAAGCTCAAATTCAACTTAAATCCAACGGAGGAAAACGACAGCCAGAGGGAAAACCAAATGAAAGCAGAAAAAGGCCGCGTCCGGCATCTAGTCTAGTCTTGACGCGTCTTCTCACCAGTATGGAGCTAAGTGCTGCTCTCTGGGCATAGGGAGGCCCAGGGCTCGAGGCGGCACCCCTGAGACTCCGGGCGGTACAGCCCCACTCATTATTATGTGAGAGTGTCATGGGCGGCGAGCTTCTGAAGCACCGGCCTTCTTCACAGTACCGGCCTTGCTTCATATCGCCAGACGAGGGCCCCATGCGCCACATTCTAGTGCCACCAACGACAACCGAAACAAGGACGCCCCGGTGGGGTAGGCGCTTGCCAGCTGTTCCCCAGACGACCACGGGTCCTCCGCTTGTGGGAGGCCCGAGGCACCTCCCAAAGATAGGGCCTACCTCCTGAGAACGCCTTGCTCCAAACACCGCGGTGGTGATGTCGGATCTCTGCCCCTCTCCGGCAGCCCTCTGTGCCCCCCTCCCGAGGGGTAGGAGACTGCGGGAGCGGGGCAGCTGTTCGTCGTGGTGACCTGTACCTCCTGCGACCTATGGTTAGCGTATGTTTGCTCTTGAGGAAGTAGCGGTTCCCGATAATCGTCACCCCCGGCATGGCCAGTGGGACCACCTCGAGACTCCTGGAAGAGCGCTGCTTCTGGCGCCTCATCCCCCCAGATTGGGCTGAGGAGCGAGTCTTGTTCTCCCTCATGCGGGTGCCCCTGGTCCATCATGTGGGGCACGTATTCTTCTGGGTGCCGTCATCCGAAGGCCACGCCCGTAGTGCTGGCGTGCCTGCGGCTCTGCTTGTCGCCCGCCATGGGGTGGTGGCGCGCCGTCCACTGAGGCCGTGAGTTGCATCGAGTCCTTCTTCTCCGCTGCCGGGCGGGGGCAATCCGCCACCGCCCGGCGTGGCGACAGCCCGGTGCTGGAGTAGCTTTGGAGCCAGCAGTAGCGTAGGAACCCCGTGCGGGCCGCCCTCGGCCTGAGGTGGGAGTTCGGTGCGAAGGGTGAGCCCCGTGGCGGGAAGCCCAGGAGCTCCGCCACTCGCTCCAGCAGCACGTCGCGGCTGCTCTCCTGCAGCTGCATTGCACAGGCTCGGGCCACGGTGGCCGTGGCCCTCAGTTCGCCTGCTCGGCGGGTGTAGGGTGAAGTGGTGTGGCGTGGTTGGAGGCTCTTGCTCCCGACCGCGCGCTTGTCGCGTGTCTGGCGCCGTCGAACCTGTCCGCGCTCGCCCTTGACCCCTCAGCGCCCTGCGGACCATGAGCGCTGCTGAACACGGGTCGCCCGTGGCGAAGCTCTGCATCTGTGAACCCACGCTGCCCATGGATCTGGTTGCCGCAGTGGCGGTCATGGCGGCGACGATTCGACAGACGCGAGGTGGCAGAAAGGCGGACTCGGCGCACCTACTGGCGCGCCAAATGTCGGATCACGGGTTCGGCGGACCCTGAGTTCGAACTCACGGGGTGCGCGGAGATCCAACCCTCCACCGTCTCGTTCCTCGCCGAATCGCAGCACCTAAACTACTAACAAGAACAACACAAGAGGCAGAAGATTTATACTAGTTCGGGCCACCGTTGTGGTGTAATACCCTACTCTAGTTTGTGGTGTGTGGATTGCCTGCGGGCTGATGAAGAATAAGTCTGAGGAAGAACAGCCTCCGAGGGTCTGCATTCTTGGTGGGTGTGATGAGCTGCTAGTGGTGTCCCGTCGCTCTAGCTTGAGGAACGGGTTTCTCTCTCTCTCTCTCTGGATTTCGAATGCTCGATCCCTTCGTCCTTCGTCCCTTCTCTCTGAGTGTGGCTACCCCTATTTATAGGCGAAAGGCCCTGGCCTCTTCAAAATATTGAGCGGGAAGGGCGCCAACAATTGGCCATTTGAAGGGAACAACAGGTACACTTATCTGACTAAAGTTGGTCTCGCCTGCCAAAGGCTCTGAGTGATGGCGCCTGCTTGGGCTCCACGATGACTGCATTCCAGCCCGTTGGGGCTGGTCTTGGTCTTGTTGCACCAAGCGGATGCCTTTGCTTGATGCCTTGCTGCGCTTGCCCCTTTGCACCAAAGAGGAAAGGAGACTGCGTGGGCTGGCGCCTGATCTGGCGCCCTTGGTCGCATGGCTGCGTCATGGGCACCTCGCGAGTACCCGCCTTGAACTCTCCGCCTCCTCGTGAGCCCCGACAAGGCCGTGCTGAGGAAGCTCTTGGTAATGTCCGCCCCTCAATCTCAGGCCTCGCGAGGGTCTTGAGCTTGTGTTGATGAAGATGGGCGTCTGGGCCTCCTTTGAGCCACGCAGCAGGCAGCAGGCGAGCAAGTCTGGGGACACCCGTTCCCGGGCGCCCGGCAGTGGACTCCACGGCAGGGGGGCTGGGCAGCGGCTGCTCTCGGGACTGCTCAACACCACCGGTGGCGTCTTGGAGGTACTTTCCGGGGGCTGGCTGCTCGTGAAACCCCGCCCTCTTGATCCTCTGGGCCAAAATCTCCATATCCCTGCAAGACGAAGACATGTAAGCAACGCCGTCAGGGGGGGGGGGGGTGCAAGGAATGAGGGAGGAAAGCAGAGGCTTACTCTTCGTTTTCTTCCTCCTCCTCCTCTGTTGCTTTCCTCTTCCGCTCCAGGCTGAGAGGCCCGAGCTCTCTCTCCGGGCTGAGAGGCGCGAAGTCAAACAAGTCACCGCCAATCCCTGCACTGATGTTTGCCGGTGAGGGGGGAGGCGATGGCGTCAAGGCGCGCTTGGACGATGAAGAAGCAGGCGTCCTCTTCTTCGACGCCACGGCTTTCGCCATTTTCTTCGCCGCCATCGCCTCGTGCTGGCGCGACAGGCGCCTCTGGGCTTGTCGCGCAGCTGCACAGCCCGGTCGAGGCGCACGGCTCGCCAAGGTGGCCCGCCGCAAGCAGCGCCGCTTCCGTGAGGTGGAGGGTCGGCGGTTGCGGTCCTCCCTCCTCGCCCTCCTCCTCCGACGACCCGTCGGCGCCCAGCCTCGGCGAGGGGAGCCGGTGTCGTCACGCTGGCCTCCCAGCGGTTGCTGCCCACCTGGCGAGCTCCACCTCCTCCGCCTCTGCCGCGGCCTTGTCCTACGCCGCGCGGCGCTGCCGGGCCTCTCCCAGCGAGCCTTGCCTCCTCCTCGGCAAGCCTTCGCCTCCTCCACCACAGCTGCAATATAGTCCAGCTCCGCCGAAGTGTCCCGGATGAGCGGCTCGTTCGCATGGCGTATATCTCATGCGAGTGTCGAAGAACTCCTGCCGCGCGAGCTCGTCTGCTCCAGCCCAATTCAGCGTCTAGGCCGTGCGGCGTTGAGCGTGGCATCATGGCGATGATGTCATTCGATGAGAGTTGTCGCTCAGCGGAACCACTCCCGCCGGCAGCTTGAAAACAAGCTCCTTGTCGACCTTGCCGGCTTCCGTGGCGGCCCTGGCAAGCTTGCGGACCGCTCGATCTCGCCCACGTCGTCGACCTCGAGCTGGAAGATTCGCTCGCAAAGATGGGGGTGCCGCAGCACCGTCAGGGTTTTATCGAGGCCGGGACGAAGCCTCATGATGTCCGCGGCGTTCACGTAGAGCCAGGGCGGCCTCCCCTTGTCATGCAGAGGGGCAATCCGGCGGCGGATGAAGTCCGCCCCGACCATCTCGAGGGTGATCCCGGCCTGGGTAAGCCGGACAATCCTGGTGGTGGCGATCATGAGCTTTGCGTCGTCGGCGTCAGCATCACCCCAATTGCCGCCACAAGCAGGCGGCCAGCGAACCTCGCGAGAATCTTTGGCGAGTCTTTTCCTCAATCCAGCACCACAGGCCCGCCATTCTTCCCACCTCTCCTTCATGGCGCCATCCGGTCGCCCCTTGGCCCTCGGGATCCAGGTGACGCAGCCAGCAATGGCGCCCCCTGCCTGGATCTCAGGGGAGAAGTAATGGTGGAAGAGCGCCCGTCTTGGGAGTGCGCCCCGGAGCCCTCGCGATGGGCGAAGAGGGCCGCCTACGCCATGGCATTCGAGGTAAAATCCAGGAGGTGGAAGCCGTGGGTGTGCATGATGTCCTTGAAGAAATCGGAGAAGAGGGACCGAGCCCGCCAGAGAAATAGTCGAGCGAAGAAGGTATGCGGTGCGGGGAGGGGGCGATGCTAGCAGAGGCGATGGTGCGTGGCGGATGCCCGTCTTCACACCCACAAACACTTGAACATCTCTCGAGAGGTCAGACGCCAACCGTCGAGGGGAAATAGGCAGATTGCGCTCGCCGCGCCACCAGCTCGCTCTCCGGCTGCTCCGACAAGCCGGCATCCTTCGCCACTCCCTTGCTCTTGGTGGACTTGGGGGCGTCACAAGTTGGTATCAGAGCCGACTACCTATAGGAATCCCCATTCCACACTCTTTGGCCGAAGTCGAGTCTATACACTACAAAACTTTTGCTAACATGGATGTGTGTCTTACGGGCCCACGTCGTCATTTGAGTGATATTTGGGTCTTTTACTCCTCAATCCTTACTCTGGGACTCTGAACTCTCTTCTACTCGGGTTAAATGAATTTACTAACTCTAACATTAGGATCCCACGACCACATTCACGCCAAAGTTGGATAAGCAATAGTTATTCTTTAGAATAGTATTTTGAACAATACCCACACTGTCATTTGACTCCTTTGAAACATCTTTGCTTTCAGATGGAACCCACGAGGCAGGTTGTGCACCACACGACGGCCATTGGTGTCCCAGGTTCACCTGCTGTGTTGGCTGAGATGATGACCTATCTGGGTTATCGCCGGCACCCTGAGTATACCGTGTACGAGCAGTACCAGGACATTAACCAGTAGCAGTACCGTGCCATCGTCCACCTCTACTCTTGGGAGTATGACTCCACTACTATGCTACATGCCGCTCTTGGTGTTGGAGTGACCATCGATATTGCAGTCCATGATGCTGCTTATGCTGCTCTGACACGTCTTCAGGGAGATTATCAGGCATTGGACACCTCCCCTTTCAGGCACATTGCTATCGCGTCTGATGATGGTGCGGAGGGATACTACACTGCTGCCTACTCCACTATCACCCGAGAGCCCTTCCACCATCAGAACCTGGTTCTGCATGCTGATGGGCTGGATCGAGCTAACCGAGCTCTTCGCCACGAGTTGTACACCACCTATCCTCACCTTTACCGTGCTCTGACGCTGTTGCACCCCTTAGTCCGATCTGGTGACCTATCGCGATCTGCGATCTACCCAGCCAGGACCATGATGCCCTAGAGTATCGGCTGGCCAGATGTGGGAGGCAACTCTCCCGCACTTGGTCTTCTTCTGCCACCTGAGCGTGAGGTTCGCACTGCAGTATTCGCGGACCCTGACTCTTGGCGTGGAGCACTTCCGTCAGCGTCACTACCGGTACATCAGGGCTACACCTACCTCCACAGTTCCTCCTGGGATAGTCTTGCTAATTAGTATTAGATGCACGCGCCGCGAGCCTGCGTGCCGCCTATGTTGTCTTTAGTCTATGTACTGAAGTCTGTGTAGTGAACTCTATGCACGATCCCTTCTGTAAGATATGCCGACTAGTATGTAGTGTCTATCATGCTCCTTTCATTATACATGTTTCATCATGAATGATTCTTTTCCTTGCAAATTTCTCAATGCTGAACTACCCCTGTTATATATTAGCACGATGGTTAGACCCGGTGGTCGTGGTCATGGTGGCAACGCCCCACCAACGCCTGAGTACATGGATGATATGATCCAACAACTCGAGCTGAATCGCCAGTTCATGGAGAATGTGATGGCTCAGTTCCCTCGCCCCAATATGAACCAGCAGCCAGCACAAGTGACTCTGCAGGATTTCATGCGCCTCAAGCCAACCATCTACTTCAGGTCAACTCAGCCTCTGGATGCTAATGACTGGCTCCGTGACATCACCTATGAGATGGAGTCTGCTGATGTAGCCCCTGCCAGCTATGTCACCTTTGCTTCCTTCTTCCTGAAGGGACCCGCAACTCAATGGTGGGACAGCCAGAGGAGTACTTGATACGTCTCCAACGTATCTATAATTTTTGATTGTTCCATGCTATATTATATTCTGTTTTGGATGTTTAATGGGCTTTATTATACACTTTCATATTATTTTTGGGACTAACCTATTAACCGGAGGCCCAGCCCGAATTGCTTTTTTTGCCTATTTCAGTGTTTCACAGAAAAAGATTGTCAAACGGAGTCCAAACGGAATGAAACCTTCGGGAACATGATTTTAGAAACAAACGTGATCCAGAGGACTTGGACTCCACGTAAAGCAATCAACGAGGAGAGCACGAGGCAGGGGGCGCGCCTACCCCACCCCCCCAGGCACGCGCTCCACCCTCGTGGGGCCCACGTTGCACCACCGACGTACTTCTTCCTCCTATATATACCTACATACCCCCAAACTATCGAATCTGAGCCAAAAACCTATTTCCACCGCCGCAACCTTACATGCTCCGTGAGATCCCATCTTGGGGCCTTGCAGTTCTCACTTGGTGAGGCATTGATCATGGAGGCTTCTACATCAACACCATAGCCTCTCCGATGATGAGTGAGTAGTTTACCTCAGACCTTCGGGTCCATAGTTTTTAGCTAGATGACTTCTTCTCTCTCTTTGGATCTCAATACAAATTTCTCCTCGATCTTCTTGGAGACCTATTCGATGTAATCTTCTTTTGCGGTGTGTTTGTCGAGATCCAATGAATTGTGGGTTTATGATCAAGATTATCTATGAAAAATATTTGAATCTCCTCTGAATTCTTTTATGTATGATTGGTTATCTTTGCAAGTCTCTTGAGTTGTCGGTTTGGTTTGGCCTACTAGATTGATCTTTCTTGCAATGGGAGAAGTGCTTAGCTTTGGGTTCAATCTTGCGGTGTCCTTTCCGATGTGACAGGGGCAGCAAAACACGTATTGTATTGTGGCCATCAAGGATAAAAAGATGGGGTTTATATCATATTGCATGAGTTTATCCCTCTACATCATGTCATCTTACTTAAAGCATTACTCATTCTAATGAACTGAATACTCTAGATGCATCTTGGATAGCGGTCGATGTGTGGAGTAAAAGTAGTAGATCTTGAGAATCGTTTTGGTCTACTTATCGTGGGCGTGATGCCTATATACATGATCATACCTACATGTTCTCATAACTATGCTCAATTCTATCAATTGCTCGAGCGATGAATTCGTTTACCCGTAATACTTATGCTATCTTGAGAGAAGCCACTAGTGAAACCTATGGCCCCGGTCTATTTTCCATCATATTAATCTTCCAATACTTAGTTATTTCTATTTACTTTTATTTTACTTTGCATCTTTATTTCTCTTTATCATAAAAATACCAAAATATTATCTTATCATATCTATCAGATCTCACTCTCGTAAGTGACCGTTGCGGGAATGACAACCCCTTTATCGCGTTGGTTGCGAGGTTCTTATTTGTTTGTGTAGGTGTGAGGGACTCGTGCGTGATCTCCTACTGGATCGATACCTTGGTTCTCAAAAACCGAGGGAAATACTTACGCTACTTTAGTGCATCACCCTTTCCTCTTCAAGGGAAAACCAACGCAGTGCTCAAGAGGTAGTAAGAAGGATTTCTGGCGCCGTTGCCGAGGAGATTCGCGCCAAGTCAAGTCAAGTCAAGACATACCAAGTACCCATCACAAACTCTTATCCCTCGCATTACATTATTTGCCATTTGCCTCTCGTTTTCCTCTCCCCCACTTCACACTTGTCGTCTTATTCACCCTCTCTTTTCCGTTCGCCTTTTTTTCGCTTGCTTCTTGTTTGCTCGTGTGTTGGATTGCTTGCTTGTCATGATGGCTCAAGATAATACTAAATTGTTTGACTTTACCAATACCAACAACAATGATTTTCTTAGCACTCCGATTGCTCCTCTTACCGATGCTGAATCTTGCGAAATTAATGATGCTTTGTTGAATCTTGTCATGAAGGATCAATTCGCCGGCCTTCCTAGTGAAGATGCCGCTACCCATCTGAATAGCTTCGTTGATTTACGTGATATGCAAAAGAAGAAAGATGTGGACAATGATATTGTTGAATCTTTTTCGCTTAGAGATCGTGCTAAAGTTTGGTTTTCATCTTTGCCTAAAAATAGTATTGATTCATGGAATAAGTGCAAAGATGCTTTTATCTCTAAGTATTTTCCTCCCGCTAAAATCATCTCTCTTAGAAACTATATGTAACATCCCAAAATTCTAAATTTTGGAATGTTATAAACAATAGATAGTTTTGATTGATTGTTTGATTGATTGACTGAAAGTGAGAGAAGTTTGAAACTTTTTGAAAGTTAAATGAGAGGGAATAAAAGGACTTCCCAAACTTTCATTTTTGCTTTTATGATCTCCATGAATTCAAATTATTTTCACCACAAAACCCTGGAGAGAAGATGACATGACTTCTTCCATTTATTTAAATGACAAGGGGTGTTGAAAATATTAAATTTCATTGAGGATATTTCAATTCTGAAACTTTATGCAACTCAAGGATTTTCACGGCGAAGATAAAATGACTTCTTCAAAACATATGAAATATGAGTTGGGAGTTTCAAAAGAATTAAATTCAAAGTTCTTTTGAATTTATTTTTCAATTGGAGTTATTTGAGTTTTAATCAAATTATTTTTCCTCAAAAATAAAATATATGGAAAATAGGGTAACATGATTCCCTACATCACAAAAATGGAGAAATAAATTTGAATTAATTTTGTATTTTTTAAAAATGATTTTTATTGGATTTTATTAGACCAGTAGCACTCTTTGAATTATCTGAATTTGTGTGGATTTTATTTGGCATTATAAAATGTTCATGATGTAGAAAATCTTTTTCTAAAAATTTTGATATATTATATGCCTATATAAAAGTTTAATTATTTTGTTTTTATTATTTTAGTTCTCACAAATTTGTTTTTTAAGAAAAAAACTCTTGAGCATGCCGGGAGCGAAGCCCGCTGCTCTCTCTCTCTCTCTCTCTCTCTCTCTCTCTCTCTCTCTCTCCCTACCCATTGGGCGGCCCGCACCGCATGCAGGCGCAGAGCCCAGCCCACCTGCACCCGTCCCAGAGCTCCCTTGAGACTCCACCGCCCCACACGATAAGCGCCGCCGCCCGTGTGTCCTCCCGGGACTCCGCCTCCCGTCGCCTCTCCGCCCCCTTTCCACCACCTGCCCCTCCTCTCCTATAAAGGCGCCGCCCGGTCCCTCTCTCCCTCTCCCGCATCTCGCCGGAACCGCCGCCGCCGCATCTCACCGCCGCCGGAAGCCGCAACCGCCACCGCTCTCGTTCTTGCCGTCGCGCCGACACCGCCACCGCACCCGCCGCCCAATGCCGACCCTCCCTTGCTCTCCGCGTCCTCGGCGACCACGAACCGCCGCCCGCCTCGCGAGTCCGCAGCCTCGCGGAGAAGCTGCACGACTCGCCGAACCGCCCGAACCGCCGTGGACGGTAAAGTGAGCGGTGGAGGTGCCCCTAGACGGATTGGTTGAATAGTGGCCGGTGGAGTAAGCGCGCGATGGAGCTGGATGAAACGAGGAGCCGTGGATCTTTGGAGGAGGTCGACGATAGCCGTGGAGGTGGAGGAAGGTCGACGGTGGAGATGAACAGTATCCGTGGAGTCCCGTTTTGCGATGCGCCACCCCTCCGATGAGCAGGACCCCGTTTGATTTGTAGGAGGTTTGTTTAGTCCGTTTTGCGATGCGCCACACCCTCGATCAGCGGGACCCCGTTTCGACCGTGGGAGGTCGGTTTAAATCCGTTTGCGATGCGCCACACCCTCCCGATCAACAGGACCCCGTTTCGACCGTAGGAGGTCGTTTCCTCCATTGCGGTACACCACCCCTCCCAGATCAACAGGACCCTGTTTTGAGCATAGACGTCTGTTTCCTCCATTTTACGCGATGCATGGGCCTCCCGATCAACGGGACCCGTTTGAACATGGCGGTCGAACACAAGGATGTTTCCTCCATTGTCCGATGCGCGAGGCCTGCGTTTCCAATGCGTATTACGTCCAAGCCCTCGATGAACCACGACCAGCGTTCAATTCCGACCTTGAGCGGCTCCCCATGAACCACGACGATGACGCTTGTTTCTCCATTCCGGCCCAACCATATGCATTATGCGATAGGCGTTCGAGACCTGCCGTGTGTACGTGCGTGGCGTGTTTTCTTTCTTGCCCTGGCGCGTTATGCGTGCGCACCTCTACTATGACCGTGCGTGCCTCAACTCACGACGCGTGCGGCGCCTCTACATCCACCGGTATATATGCATTACCGTTAGCGACCACAATAGCGATTGCTCACGTGCGCCCGACCCGAGTGGAGTGCTTGGTATCGAGCGCCGTTGCGTGCGAAGATGTAGCTAGTGGCTCCAGCCGATCGAAGCGAATCGTTTTTTCGGGCCGCACTTCCTTGCGTGCGAAGATGTAATGGTGGGTCCCGAGCGAAGCGTTTTTTTGCTAATCGGTGGCCCGTCCGGTGGGTCCCTCTTGTCGGTGGAGGAATAATTATTTTGCGCGTAATAAGGATGCACTTCCTTCTTTGCGGCCGTGGAGCCAGGTGTCGGCGTCTCCGTGCGAGTCCACGTCCGATGGAAGTCATTCGCTTGACCACGTTGACCCACCTTGCCGAGAACACCGAGGCGGTGGACAGCGAGGCCTAGAAGGGATGGCTGGCCGTGGAAGGAAGCGGCGATGGATGCCGCAGCGTGAAGAGTATGAGGTTCACTTTCGTTGACTGCGGTGTGAGGCTCGTCGCTGTAGAATAACGAGGGTGTGGGTGCATAGAGGGATGGCACGGCGGCGGTGGGAGTAGTAGGGGCGGTGAGGCCTCCGCGGCATCTACGGCCGGCCATGTAGGCGGCGAGCGGCGGCTTGACTGGGCGGCTTCTTTGAACCACGGGCAAGAAGACCCGAGAGGTTGAAGAAGCACTACCGCTGTTGGATGGACATCGTATTATCCTTTGGAGCTAGAATCGTTCATATATTGACTAAAGTTGACAAAGGCCTCTATCGATCAACTTAGTAGGCCCTAAAGTCAACCTCCAACAAAGGCTGGTCCCGGCTAGCAGGGGTATTCATTTTTTGTGCGTAATAAGGAGGCACTTCGGTGGGTCCCTAGGTGACAGCCGGGGAACATTTTTTTTTGCGAAATCGGTGGCCCATCTGTGGGTCCCGAGTCGAAACATTTTTCACGAAATCTGGTGGCTCGTCCGGTGGGTCCCTCTCATTTGGAGGAATAATTATCTTAGTGTAATAAGGAGGCACTTCCTTGCTTGCCGTGGAACCAGTTGTCGGCCTCTCCACGTCTGATACTCTTCGATGGAAGTGGTCAGTGACCACATTGACCCACGCCATGCCGAGAACACCACAGCGGTGGGCAGCTGGCGAGCCTAAGGCAGAGACGGCAGCGGCAGCAGGAAATAGCAGCGATGAAGCCAGCGAGAGAGGGTATGAGGTTCACTGGTTCGGCTATGGTGTGAGGCTTAGTCATGCCGGGACCTGCCAGCAGTGGGAATAGTAGGGGTGGTGAGGCCTCCAGCTGCCTTTTGACCCGACCACGGGAGAGCGGGAGAATCTGCACGACCGCTGCTTTGAGTGGTGGAGCAAGAACACGGAGGTTGAAGAAGCACTACGGTCGTTGGATGTCCATCGATGCGGTCCTTTGGAGCTAGAATGGTTCATATTGACTAAAGTTGACAAAGGCACCGTCGATCAACTTAGTAGGCCTAAGTCAGCCTCCACCATGGTGGGTCCCGGCTAAGCGGGGAGTATTCATTTTGTGCGCAATAAGGAGGGCCGTCGATGGGTCCCGGCTGGTCGAGGAAAGTTTTTCACGAAATAAGGTTTCCGTCCGGTGGAGTCCCTATTTGTCGGTGGAGGAATAATTATTTTGTGCATAATAAGGAGGCACTTCCTTGCGGCCGCCGGACCCGGTATCGGCCCTCTCCGCGTCGATAATCTTGATGGAAGTCGATTAGTTGACCACGTTGACCACGCTTGGCGCCGAGAGCACCAGGGTGGTGGTGCAGACATGGAGAGAGGCCTAGGAAGGGCAACGGCGAGCTGGGGAAAACCAGCGATGGTTGCCGGCGGAGAGAATCTGAGGTTCACTTGGTTCGGTGCGGTGTGAGCCTGCCGTCGCCGCGAGAATAATAGGGGTGTGGTTGAGTAGAGGATGGCACGGCCAGCGGTGGGAGTAATGCAGGCGATGAGGGCTCCAGCGGCATCACTGGCCGACCACGGAGAAGCGGGGAGCAGCGACATGACGGCGGCTGCTTTGGTAGTGGAGCAAGAAGACCGGAGGTTAAAGAGCACTACGGCCGTTGGATGGACATCGTGCGATCCTTTGCAGCTAGAATCGTTTCTATTGACTAAGTTGACAAAGCCCTTGATGCAGCGTCAACTTAGTAGGCCCAACTCGGTTTGGCGAGAGAACATATAGCCCATTGCGATTTGTAAGAATGTACAACCCATTTTTCAATTCTAATGGAATTTACTACAGCCCATTTACGGGTTTGTTAAAAGTACAGCCCAACTTCTAGCTAGGACAACGATTAATAATTTCAAACAACCGCTCAAAACAGAATTCAAAAAAATTCCTACATTTTGATAGGATCCGAAATATTTTTATCCGAAATTTCTAGTCAAGTTAAATATAATTTCAAAATAAAGTTGTATCAGTTAAAATCCAACGAAATATTGCGCGCGCAACAAGTAATGAAATTAAAATTTCCAAATTCCAAAAATAATATATTTTTCAAACTAATTAAGTGTTTGGTGCATAGTAATTGCCTAGTTATTATAATTACATCCCATTTATTATTTCTTAAAGTCCATTATCTTGTTAAGCCTAACGCATACCTCGTAGGAAACTTTGCAGCCCAGCGGGGCGGATAACAAGTTGACCCGGCTATTGTGTACAACTATCGGCCCAGTTGCATTGCTGATGTTGAAAAAAAGGCCTGTGTAGTACAGTACAACCTAACATGGTTACTCAGCCCACATTCGAGGGGCCGGGAAGGCCCAAACAACATACTACAACTTTTTGAAGTCATGAGCTCAATTAATAACTTAAGAAAAAAGTTAGATTACAGTGGAACCTAATTAAAAGCTGTCACGAGCTAATAAATAATTCAACGGGTCCCACTTGTGCGTGTGCGCGTGTGTGTCCGTGTGTGCGTGTGTGTGTGAGAGAGAGAGAGATAGAGAGAGAGAGAGAGACCCATCTATCGATGCTCGTAAATACATCTTTCAGCCATATGCATTGCTGATGCTCAGTAAAAACTTATATAGTTGACACAATCATATAGAACATCATAGCACATTGAACTTGCATACAAAAATTTCACGCAGGTGGCACAATCATGATGGAAGCAGTGGATCACTACGGGAAGGGCTATGTCGAAGCCAACAAAGTCGTACATAACGGTTCATCGTCTTTATAAATGACGGGGAAATATCTTGAATGTTGTGCAAAGAAAACAGACAGACAACACAATAAGTTCTGCTAGCACATTAAGTTGACGTACATCCCTTTATAAAAAAAGTTCAGGTACAAAATTAGAACAGGTCACAATCAAATGTACTGGCATATGAGTGCTTCAGACCAATAGCTCAGATTTAACTAGTACTATCTGACAAGATTCGGTTGTTACCTCAAATTAGAGCACATCCGGGCAGCCAGCCCTGCCTCATCTCCCAAAGAAGCAATGGCCTCCGCTTGTAGCGATGGAGTAAGCCCTGTGCCATCCATCGTTCGAGCAACCGAGGAAAGTATGACATTGACTCTGTAATGGGCGTCGTCGACGGACCACAGCACCGGCGTCGGCGGTAGGACTTGATTGATGGATTGACCACTTCTTCAACATGCCACGAACACTCGATAGAGTACATCCCTAACGTGGTCATGGCGGCCTTGGTGGCGACAAATAGTACAACCCGGTTCTGCACGGTATCTCAACACCAATCACCGCCGGTATGGTGGGCGGCTTCTTCATCCATGCCATAACCGTCGAGCCCGGCTATGCGGAGGAACAAACATATAGGGAGCTCACCTCCAAGGTCGTTGATAAGCTCGTTCATGGACTTACTGTTCCAAGCACGTCCGGGCATGCCGTGGAAGGTAAGCTTTGTTAAAACTCAAGCTCGAGAGGGCACCGACCCCATCACAGGTGCCACCGATCAAAGCTCACCGGTCGCGCCATCGCGAGAACAAGCGCCGGGAAGCTTGAACACTGCATTGCGGTCGAAAGTTATTCGGAACGATGAAGAAATCAGCTGGTGGCGGACAGACTTGACGAGCAAGTCACTTATTTGGATGTAAATGCGCAATGCCAAGAGCTTTGACAAGGTCGTCCGGTGAGGCAGAGCGATGCGCCATTGATGGTTACCATCAGCACTTTCTAAACAAACTGGTGCGTCAAAGCTGCCATGCCACTATTGCTGACGACGCGGCGACGAAGGAAGGGCGAACCTCGGGATCTCCGGCTCGGAGATCTCGTTGACGGCGACATGATAGTGCGCTTGAGTACTGGGGAGTACATGAGGGGTTTGGGAGGCGGGTAGGAATCGAGATTCGAGAGGTGGGGAGGCGGAGGCGGGGATGAAAAGGTAGCATGAATTTGAGCAGCGCGTAATATGCTCTCGGCATAGCGTGCAAAAACTACCGATGGCGCCCACATATCGGCCTAAGAGTCCTTATTCTTTCTTTTTGGAGAGCCCGACCTTTTTGAGGATCTTTTGAGAGCCCGGCCGAGAGTCATAATTGACTGTTTGGCATTGCGTTACTACTCGGCCCATATTCAACGACACCTCGCTGGCCCAAACAAGTGTACATCATCGAAAAGACGGTGAGCTCAAATTATATAACTTGAAAAAAGGAGATATACTCGAACCTTTGGAGAATGGTGATGCCCTCATTTACCCCACCGGTGAGTTCGAGACAATAAACGATTCGAAACAACGATATATACAACATTCAAACACGACTAGTGACTACTCTTGACATAAACAGCAAGACATGATAGTTCATAAGAAGTCTTGCTACACACCAAAAGCGTACCCATCTGCGGCGCTTAGACTCTCGTGATCCAGACGAGAATGACATTCTAAATAGAAGCAACTATTACATAGAAAAGAGTGACATAGGCGAGGATGACCAAATGACAAGGAATATGCATAACAAAGAAATAACTACCCATCGAACCAGCAGCAAAGAAAAAAAAAGTCATTGAAGAGATGATCCAACACCATCATAATTTGTAGCCCGCTTGACGACCGGTGATCTGGAGACACGGTACTCCACCCTTCGATGCAACAGCCCAATTACCTATCAATCGAAGCTTGAACCACATCACTTTGTCGTAATTGAGACATCAAGGATCAAAGTTAATCCGGATGCCTTTGTCATTCTCACCTTCTTTTGGCTGCGGGCTGTATCGTTGACAATCTGGGAGTATGCTCCCGAACTCCTAGGGCTGCGCCATGTAAACACAATTTTCCATAGCAAACATAGCCTCTCTGCCATCAAGGTCCTTGCCAGCGATGATCTCTGGTTAATCGGATAATTGAGTCAGAGAAGCAGAGAGTGTGATTCAAGGTTGTTTACCGCCTCAACATAAAAATCCTAAAGGCCCCAACAAAGTGGTATCCTGCTCATAGGCGTAACAGCCCTGTCAGGATACTCATGTATTACGGTGCTTGTATCTGATGGGGTTTTGCTATATAACTTTCGGCTCATGTGTCGAATGATCATCAGTATTTTGTCGTCATCGATCGAGCGACGAACCAGTTGTGCTTCCCTGTTTTTTGGCCAAGGTGGTGTAATTACAATGGGCGATAACTCTAGGGACCTTTGCATCATATCAAAAAGGACGAGGCATTTTTAATGTAAGATAAGCATTGTTCGAGTATGAGTAGGATAATGCAAGAAACAACATTGATATGTCCTGTTGGGCCCGGGAGGAAAATACGAGGAAATGTATCTTTGGGTTCGAAAATATAGAAGTGCCATGCATGGTTATACTCATGTTATCTATAATCGATTCTTCACACGAAACTACCATGTCATGCATGTTATGTAATCATATTACATCCTCACAAACAAATTCTGCGGCGTTACAGGGCAGGGGTCCCCAGACTTGCCTGCCTACGGCCTGCGTCGTGGCTCAAAGGAGGCCCGGGACAGCCCATCTTCATCAACAGAAGCTCAAGACCCTCGCGAGGGGCCAAGCCTCGCGGGGCGGACAAACAGAAGCTTCCTCAGGCGCGGCCTCGTCAGGCTGTCTCATGAGGAGGCGGAGAGTTCAAGGCAGGGTACCTCGCGAGGTGCCCGTGGCATAAGCCATGAAAACCAAAGGCGCCCGATCGAGGCGCCCGACCAGCGCAGCGTCCTCCCTTTCTCTTTGGTGCAAAGGAGCAAGCGCGGCGAGAGCATCAGCGAAGGCATCCGTTTGATGCAACAAGACCAAGACCAGCCCCAGCAATTTGGAAGGAATCATCGTGGAGCCCAAGCAGGCGTCATCACGAGCCTTTGGCGGCGAGGACCGACTTTAGTCGGGATAAGTGTACCCGCTGTTCCCCTTCAAAATGGCCAATTGTTGGCGCCCTTCCCGCTCAATATTTGGGGAGGCCCGGGGCCTTCGCCTATATAAGTAGAAGCTAAGCCACCAAAGTAGGGGATGGGCATTTGGAATCGAGAGAGAGAGATAGAACCACGATCCTCAAGCTAGGACGGGGCGCCCATAGCAGTTCATCACACCCACCAAGAACAGACCCTCATGAGGCTTTTCTTCCGTGTCTTTGTTCTTCATCGAGGCCAGAGGCAATCCACCACACCACAAAGTAGAGTAGGGTATTACACCACAAAGGTGGCCCGAACTAGTATAAATCTTGCGTTTCTTGTCTGTTCTTGCTAGTAGTTTAGGGCCCTGCGATTCGGCGAGTGCGAGGCGGTGGAGGTCGGATCTCCTTGCGCACGCGAGTTCGAACCTTAAGGTCTGCGGAACCCGTAATCCGACATTTGTACGCCCGGTAGGGGTGCACGGAATCTGCCTTCGTCGCCTCGTTCTTCCCGACCACCGCAACCATATCGGCGCTTCGGCTGGCCCGCGCCCGGCCTCAGGCCGCCCTCGCCTCCCATATCGCCCAGGATGGCTACCGTCGGCGGGCGTCCTCGTCGTTCCCCATCACCTGCCGTCAGCGCCGCCACCCGGCCCGGCGAGAAGCGGCGACAAGCATCATCCAGCACCCGTCCATGGCGGGGCGGCCGCCACCGCCGCCGCCGCTCACCCGCTGGTTCTTCGTCCGCGCGCAGCAGCGGCCATGAAGGCCAAGCTGCACTCATCACGGCCAGCGAGCTCTGCGCTACCGCCCGTCGATAGCGTCTCGAAGAATGGCTCGACCGCGTCGCCAGCTTCGTCCGGCGTTAAGGGAGGCGACCCGCGTCCGTCCGTCCGCTGCACCGCACCGCCCAGCTTGATAAACTCGAGGCGCCTCAGCCGCCTCCTCCTCAAGGCGGCGCCCTGCCCCAAAGCGCGCTACCCTGGCGGAACCCGTTCCGCCCGAGCGCCCAGCGTGGCAAAGCGAGCTGCCAAGAAGTTCCTCGCCCGCAGAAGCTGCGGCGCTCCCGCTCCAGCATGTAAAGACCTGCGCTGCCCCGGCCGCGGCGGGAGGCTACAAGACCAAGCTCTCTGCCGTCCAAGGCCACCCAGCGGCCACCTGGCGGGCTGCGCGCCTTCACCACCGAGCTGCGGGGCGTAGCGTGGCCCGCCAAGTTCAAGCCGAGACCTGCCTCCTCGCTTCTGACGGCACAGCTGACCCTCACGGAGTTCCTCCAGCTCTCTGAGCTGGCGCCGAGGCTGCCAGCAGGGGCGAAAGGGTCATGGCGAACTGGTTTCCCATGGCGCTCAAGGGCCAGGCCTGCACTGGCTCCTGAATCGGCCCCAGCACGATCTCTTCTGGGCGAGATGCGCACCCGCTTCATCGCCAACTTCCAAGGTACTCGCGACCGGCCACCGCCATGAGCGACATGCGCCGGATCAGCGGCAGCCGGGGAAACCCTACAAAAGTACATCGGTAGCTTCATCAGCAGCGCCTCAAGATCCCAGGGGTAGCGGAGGAGGCCATCATCTACGCCTTCTCCGGACGGCGTCTTGACGTCAAGATGAAGGAAGCGAGGCGATGCATGAAGATCTGTGCACCTCCACAGGCTGTTCAACTTGGCGACCAAGTCGCCCGAGGGGATGAGGAGAGGTGCCTCTCCTTCCTCGAGCTGCTGCCGCGGATCGAAGAGAAGAAGTCCAAGGCCAAGGACGTGAAGCGCAAGGGGGCTGCCATGCTCGCGGCCGAACGAGACACCAAGCGAGGCAGAGATCAGCCCGAGTCCTCTAAGGGCAGCCGGTACTGCGTGTACCACGACCTCCACACCCACAACACCAATGAATGTCAAGAGCTACGGGCGTGCGTGAAGGAAGGTCGTGAGGCGCCCGAGCAGCGACCGAACTCTCTGACGAGAGGAGGGAAGGAATGGAGGGGCCTGGGAAGACCAGCGGCCCAGCGCCAAGGGTGGCGCGACCAACCTCGCGAGGACGCTGGCAAGACCCACCTCGCGAGGCTGGGTGATCAGCCTCTTGAGGATCGCGCAAGGAACACAGGCCTCCCTCCGCTGCCGCGCCACCAAGGAGAGTCGAAGGCCGTCATCGGGGCCGAGGGCTGGGGGCTTCCAGGAAGCGCGTCGATCGCACCTGCATCTGGGCGGAGCTCAAGCCACTGACCTCTCACGCATCTTCAAGCAGTTCGCCCGTGAAGTGATGCAGTCCTCCCAAGCTCGAGTCCACAGCGCCCTCTCGGTGGTGGCGTGCGCCATCACGTTCAGCTCGGCGGATCAGCTCAATTTCGCAGCCACGGCCGGAGTCCTTCGATGCTTTTCTCCCCAATCATCGACAACGTGCTGGTCACCAAGACCCTCATCGGCGGAGGCGAGGGCTCAGCGTCCTGTCGTGGAGACATTCAACAATCTTCAAGTGCCTTTGGTCAGCTCCAGCCAACCAAGCCTTTCTCGGAGTCACCAAGCGGCTCCACAGTCTGATCGGGCAGGTCCGCCTTCTGTCACCTTCCGGGGCCCGCGACAACTACCACAAGAGCTCATCGACTTGGCGTCGCCCACATTACTTTGCCGTACAATGTCATCTCGGGTACCCAGCGTTGGCCAAATTCATGGCGTAACCCACCATGGCTACAACATCCTCAAGATGCGAGGAAGCGCGGAGTCATCACGGTGCTGTGAAGGCAGAGATCACGATGTGCTCCACAGGCGAGCTTTTCGAGGCGCATCATTTGGAAGACCCGGACCACGGCGGCGGGATGCCTCCGAGGCAGCACCCATGAAGAAGAAGACATCGACCGGCCCGGCTCTTCAAAGAGCGAGGCCCCTCGGGGCCCCTTAGCGGGCCAGGGGAGCCTCCTTCCATCGCATAGGAAAGCGCGCTGGCGCCCTCCTCGAAGCGGGGCTCGGGGCTCTCCACGGAGGGCCGCCGACCTCGCCAAGGTCTCGGGGCGTGTTGGGGAGCGTAGTAATTTCAAAAATTTCCCTACGATCACGCAAGATCATGGTGATGCATAACAGCGAGATGAGAGTGTTGTCTCGTACCCTCGTGAGACCCGCAGCGAGCGTTAGCGCATAGCGTAGAGAAGTAGTCGTACTTCTTCCCGATCCAACCGATCCAAGTACGAGCGTCACGGCACCTCCGAGTTCTGCACCGTTCAGCTCGATGGCGTCCCTCGAACTCCGATCCAGCCGAGTGTTGAGGAGAGTTTCGTCGACCTGACGGCGTGGTGGCGATGATGATGTTCCACGGCGCGGGGCTTCGCCTAAGCTCCATAGCAGTATATTCGAGGTGTAGTTTGGTGGAAGGGGCACCGCACGGCTGAGCGATCTCAATGATCAACTTGTGTGTCATGGGGTGCCCCTGCCCCTCATATATAAAGGAGGGAAGGGAGGGGCTGGCGGCCAGGAGAGGGAGGCGGGGTTTCCTACTCCTACTAGGGTAGGATTCCCCCAATCCTAGTCCAACTAGGTTTTCCCAAGTGGGAAGAGAGAGAGAGAGAGCGCCCCTTCTCCTAGTCCTAATAGGACTAGGGAAGGGGGAAGGTCTGACCAGCACTATGGCCCCCTTTCTCTTTCCACTAAGGCCCATCAAGGCCCATTGACCCCGGGAGGTTCGGTAACCCGGTACTCGGTAAAATTCCCAATTTCACCGGAGTGATTCGAATCAAACATAGGCTTCAATATATCAATCTTTATGTCTCGACCATTTGAGACTCCTCGTCATGTCCGTGATCTCATCGGGACTCGAACAACCTTGGTACATCAATATCATATAAACTCATAATAAGCATCATCGAAGCGTTAAGCGTGCGGACCCTACGGGTTCGAGAACTATGTAGACATGACCGAGACACCTCTCGGTCAATAACCAATAAGCGGGACCTGGATGCCCATATTGGCTCCTACATATTCTCTGAAGATCTTTATCGGTCGAGACCGCATAACAACATCGTTGTTCCCTTTGTCATCGGTATGTTACTTGCCGAGATTGATCGTCGGTATCAATACCTAGTTCAATCTAGTTCTTGGCAAGTCTCTTTTCTCGTTCCGTAATACATCATCTCACAACTAACACATTTAGTTGCAATGCTTACAAGGCTTATGTGATGTGCATTACCGAGAGGGCCGGAGATACCTCTCCGACAATCGGAGTGACAAATCCTAATCTCGAAATATGCCAACCCAACATGTACCTTCGGAGACACACTGTAATGTACCTTTATAATCACCCGATTCGTTGTGGCGTTTGGTAGCACCAAAAGTGTTCCTCGGGCAAGCGGGAGTTGCATAATCTCATAGTCATAGGAACATGTATAAGTCATGAAGAAAAGCACTAGCAACAAACTATACGATCAGGTGCTATGCTAATGGAATGGGTCATGTCAATCAGATCATTCAACCAATGATGTGATCCCGTTAATCAAATAACAACTCCTTGTTCATGGTTAGGAAACATAACCATCTTTGATTAACGAGCTAGTCAAGTAGAGGCATACTAGTGACACTCTGTAGGTTTATGTATTCACACATGTATTATGTTTCCGGTTAATACAATTCTAGCATGAATAATAAACATTTATCATGATATAAGGAAATAAATAATAACATTATTATTGCCTCTAGGGCATATTTCCTTGATCTCCCACTTGCACTAGAGTCAATAATCTAGTTCACATCATCATGTGATTTAACATCAATATTCACATCTATATGTGATTAACACCCATAGTTCACATCGACATGTGACCAACACCCAAAGGGTTTACTAGAGTCGATAATCTAGTTCACATCGCTATGTGATTAACACCCAAAGAGTACTAAGGTGTGATCATGTTTTGCTTGTGAGATAATTTTAGTCAGCAGTACATCACATTCAGAGCCGTAAGTATTTACAAATTTCTATGTCTACAATGCTCTTGCGGAGCTACTCTAGCTAATTGCTCCCACTTTCAATATGTATCTAGATTGAGACTCGAGTCATCTAGATTAGTGTTAAAACTTGCATCGGCGTAACCTTTCGACGAACCTTTTTCACTTCCATAATCGAGAAACATATCCTTATTCTACTAAGGATAATTTTGACCGCTGTCCATTGATCTACTCCTAGATCTCTATTGCACTCCTTGCCAATCTTAGTGGTAGGGTATGCAATAGATCAGTACTGACATGACATACTTTATAGAACCTATGGCTGATGCATAGGAATGACTTTCATTCTCTTTCTATCTTCTGCCGTGGTCGGGTTTTGAGTCTTACTCAATCTCACACCTTGTAACACAGGCAAGAACTCTTTCTTTGATTTGTTCCATTTGAACTACTTCAAAATCTTGTCAAGGTATGTATTCATTGAAAAACTTATCAAGCGTCTTGATCTATCTCTATAGATCTTGATGCTCAATATATAAGCAACTTCACGAGGTCTTTCTTTGAAAAACTCCTTTCAAATACTCCTTTATGCTTTGCGAATAATTCTACATTATTTCCGATCAACAATATGTCATTCACATATACTTATCGAGAAATGCTGTAGTGCTCCACTCACTTTCTTGTAAATACAGGCTTCTCCAAAGTCGTATAAAACTATATGCTTTGATCAACTATCAAGCGTTTATTCAACTCGAGATGCTTGCAGTCCATAGATGGATCATTTGGAGCTTGCACATTTTGTTAGCTCCTTTAGGATTGACAAAACCTTCTGGTTGCATCATATACAACTCTTCTTTAATAAATCCATTAAAGAATGTAGTTTTGACATCCATTTGCAGATTTCATAAAATGTGGCAATTGCTAACATGATTCGGACAGACTTAAGCATCGCTACTGATTGAGAAAATCTCATTGTAGTCAACACCTTGAACTTGTCGAAAACCTTTTGCGACAAGTCGAGCTTTGTAGATAGTAACACTACTATCGGTGTCCGTCTTCCTCTTGAAGATCCATTTATTTAACATGGCTTGCTGATCATCGAGCAAGTCAATCAAAGTCCATACTTTGTTCTCATACATGGATCCTATCTCAGATTTCATGGTCTCAAGCCATTTAGCGGAATCTGGGCTCATCATCGCTTCCTCATAGTTCGTAGGTTCATCATGGTCTAGTAACATGACTTCTAGAATAAGATTACCGTACCACTCAGTGCGGATCTTACTCTGGAAGACCTCGAGGTTTAGTAACAACTTGATCTGAAGTTTCATGATCATCATCATTAACTTCCTCACTAATTGGTGTAGGAATCACTTTGGAACTGATTCTGTGATGAACTACTTTCCAATAAGGGAGAAGGTACAATTACCTCATCAAGTTCTACTTTCCTCCCACTCACTTCTTTCGAGAGAAACTTCTTCTCTAGAAAGGATCCATCTTAACAAAAACTTGCCTTCGGATCTGTGATAGAAGGTGTACCCAACATTTTCTTTTGGGTATTCTATGAAGGCGCACTTCTCCGATTTGGGTTCGAGCTTATCGGTGAAAACCTTTTCACATAAGCATCACAACTCAAACTTTAAGAAAGCGACAACTTAGGTTTCTTGCTAAACCATAGTTCATACGGTGTCATCTCAGCGGTTTAGATGGTTGCCCTATTAAGCGTGAATGCAGCTGTCTCTAATGCATAACCCCAAAGCGATAGTGGTAAATCGGTAAGATACATCATAGATCGCACCATATCATAATAAAATCTGATTCTGACGTTCGGACACACCATAACGTTGTGGTGTTCGGTGGCGTGAGCTGTGAAACTATTCCACATTGTTTTCATTGAAGACCAAACTCGTAACTCAAATATTCATCTCCACGATCAGATCGCGAAACTTTATTTTCTTGTTACGATGATTTTCCACTTCACTCTGAAATTCTTTGAACCTTTCAACTATTTCAGACTTATGTTTCATCAAGTAGATATACCCATATCTGCTCAAATCATCTTGTGAAGGTCAGAAAATAACGATACTTGCCACGAGCATCAACACTCATTGGATCGCATACATCGGTATGTATTATTCCCAATAAGTCGATAGCTTGTTCCATTGTTCGGAGAGCGGAGTTTTAGTCATCTTGCCCAAAAGGCACGGTTCGCAAGCATCAAATGATTCATAATCAAGTGATTCCAAAAGTCCATCGGCATGGAGTTTTCTTCATCGCTTTACACCAATATGACCTAAGCGGCGATTGCCACAAATAAGTTGCACTATCATTATTAACTTTGCATCTTTTGGTTTCAATATTATGAATATGTGTATCACTATGATCGAGATCCAATGAACCATTTTCATTGGGTGTGTAACCATATAAGGTTTTATTCATGTAAGCAGAACAACAATTTATTCTCTTACTTAAATGAATAACCGTATTGCAATAAACATGATCAAATCATATTTATGCTCAACACCAAATAACACTTATTTAGGTTCCACACTAATCCCGAAAGTATAGGGAGTGTGCGATGATGATCATATCAATCTTGGAACTACTTCCAACACTCATCGTCACTTCCCCTTCAACTAGTCTCTGTTTGATACGTAACTCCTGTTTGAGTTACTAATCTTAGCAACGAGCAGTATCAAATACTCAGGGCCACTATAAACACTAGTAAGGCACACATCAATAACCTGTATATCAAATATAACCTTGTTCACTTTGCCATCCTTCTTATCCACCAAATATTCAGGGGTAGTTCGCTTCGGTGACCAGTTCCATTGCAGCAAAAGTACTCGGTCTCGGGCTTAGGTCTAGACTTGGGCTTCTTCACTCGAGCAACAACTTGCTTGCCGTTCCTTTTGAAGTTCCCTTCTTCCCTTTGCCATTTTCCTTGAGACTAGTGGTCTTGTCAACCATCAACACTTGATGTTTTCTTGATTTCTACCTTCGCCGATTTTAGCATCGCGAAGAGCTCGAGAATCTTTTCGTCATCCCTTGCATACTATAGTTCATCACGAAGTTCTACTAACTTAGTGATGGTGACTAGAAAATTCTGTCAATCACTATCTTATCTGGAAGATTAACTCCCACTTGATTCAAGCGATTGAAGTACTCGGACAATCTGAGCACATGCTCACTAGTTGAGCGATTCTCCTCCATCTTTTAGCTATAGAACTTGTTGGAGACTTCATATCTCTCAACTCGGGTATTTGCTTGAAATATTAACTTCAATTCTGGAACATCTCATATGGTCCATGGCGTTCAAAACGTCTTTGAAGTCGATTCTAAGCCATTAAGCATGGTGCACTAAACTATCAAGTAGTCATCATATTGAGCTGGCCAAGCGTTCATAACGTCATATCGCTCATATTGAGCTAATAGCGTTCATAACGTGCGCATCTGCTCCTGCAATAGAGGTCATCACCTAGCGGTGCATTAAGGACATAATTCTTCTGCAGCAATGAGGATAAACCTCAGATCACGGATCCAATCCGCATCATTGCTACTAACATCTTTCAATACAATTTTCTCTAGGAACACATATGAAAACATAGGGAAGCAACAACGCGAGCTATTGATCTACAACATAATTTGCAAAATACTACGGGACTAAGTTCATGATAAATTAAAGTTCAATTAATCATATTACTTAAGAACTCCCACTTAGATAGACATCTCTCTAGTCATCTAAGTGATTCGTGATCCAAATCAACTAAACCATGTCCGATCATCACGTGAGATGGAGTAGTTTCAATGGTGAACATCACTATGTTGATCATATCTACTATATGATTCACGCTCGACCTTTCGGTCTCCGTGTTCGAGGCCATATCTTATATGCTAGGCTCGTCAAGTTTAACTTGAGTATTCGGCGTGTGCAACTGTTTTGCACCGTTGTATTTGAGCGTAGAGCCTATCACCCGATCATCACGTGGTGTCTCGGCACGAAGAACTTTCATAGCGGTGCATACTCGGGAGAACACTTCTTGATAATTTTAGTGAGAGATCATCTTATAATGCTACCGTCAATCAAAGCAAGATAAGATGCATAAAGGATAAACATCACATGCAATCAATATAAGTGATATGATATGGCCATCATCATCTTGTGCTTGTGATCTCCATCTCGAAGCACCGTCATGATCACCATCGTCACCGTAGCGACACCTTGATCTCCATCGTAGCATCGTTGTCGTCTAGCCAACTATTGCTTCTCGACTATCGCTACTGCTTAGTGATAAAGTAAAGCAATTACATGGCGTTGCATTTCATACAATAAGCGACAACCATATGGCTCCTGCCGATTGCCGATAACTTCGGTTACAAAACATGATCATCTCATACAATAAAATATAGCATCACGTCTTGACCATATCACATCACAACATGCCTGCAAAAACAAGTTAGGCGTCCTCTACTTTGTTGTTGCAAGTTTTACGTGGCTGCTACGGGCTGAGCAAGAACCGTTCTTACCTCGCATCAAAACCACAGCGATACTTCGTCAAATAGACTCCGTTTTAACCTTCTCAAGGACGGGCGTATGCACTCGATTCAACTAAAGTGAGAGAGCAGACACCCGCCGGTCACCTTTAAGCAGCGAGTGCTCGGGCGGTGAAACCAGTCTCGCGTAAGCGTCTGGCGTAATGTCGGTCGGGCGCTTCATCTCACAATACCGCTGAACCAAAGTATGACATCTTTGGTAGGCGGTATGACTTTATAAATCCACAACTCACTTGTGTTCTACTCGTGCACATGACATCAACGCATAAAACCAGGCTCGGATGCCTTTGTTGGGGAGCGTAGTAATTTCAAAAATTTCCTACGATCACGCAAGATCATGGTGATGCATAGCAGCGAGATGAGAGTGTTGTCTCGTGCCCTCGTGACCCGACAGCGAGGCGTTGGCATAGCGTAGAGGAAGTAGTCGTACTTCTTCGATCCAACCGATCCAAGTACCGAGCGTCGGCACCTCCGAGTTCTGCACCGTTCAGCTCGATGGCGTCCCTCGAACTCCGATCCAGCCGAGTGTTGAGGAGAGTTTCGTCGACCTGACGGCGTGGTGGCGATGATGATGTTCCACGGCGAGGAGGCCGCCTAAGCTCGCAGCGGTATATTCGAGGTGTAGTTTGGTGGAAGGGGCACCGCACGGCTAAGAGCGATCTCAATGATCAACTTGTGTGTCATGGGGTGCCCCTGCCCCTGTATATAAAGGAGGGAAGGGGAGGGGCTGGCCGGCCGAGAGAGAGGAGGCGCAGGGGTTTCCTACTCCTACTAGGGTAGGATTCCCCCAATCCTAGTCCAACTAGGTTTTCCCAAGTGGGAAGAGAGAGAGAGGCGCCCCTTCTCCTAGTCCTAATAGGACTAGGGAAGGGGAAGGTGCGACCAGCACTATGGCCCCTTTTCTCTTTCCCACTAAGGCCCATCAAGGCCCATTGACCCCCGGGAGGTTCAGTAACCCCGGTACTCGGTAAAATTCCCAATTTCACCGGAGTGATTCGGAATCAAACATAGGCTTCAATATATCAATCTTTATGTCTCGACCATTTGAGACTCCTCGTCATGTCCGTGATCTCATCCGGGACTCGAACAACCTTGGTACATCAATATCATATAAACTC
The DNA here is from genome assembly GCA_021605205.1 of Aegilops longissima. NCBI lineage: Eukaryota > Viridiplantae > Streptophyta > Magnoliopsida > Poales > Poaceae > Aegilops > Aegilops longissima. The sequence goes on from CM038679.1 coordinate 222,568,377, forward strand.
ATAATAAGCATCATCGAAGCGTTAAGCGTGCGGACCCTACGGGTTCGAGAACTATGTAGACATGACCGAGACACCTCTCGGTCAATAACCAATAGCGGGACCTGGATGCCCATATTGGCTCCTACATATTCTCTGAAGATCTTTATCGGTCGGACCGCATAACAACATCGTTGTTCCTTTGTCATCGGTATGTTACTTGCCGAGATTCGATCGTCGGTATCAATACCTAGTTCAATCTCGTTCTTGGCAAGTCTCTTTTCTCGTTCCGTAATACATCATCTCACAACTAACACATTTAGTTGCAATGCTTGCAAGGCTTATGTGATGTGCATTACCGAGAGGGCCGAGAGATACCTCTCCAGGCAATCGGAGTGACAAATCCTAATCTCGAAATATGCCAACCCAACATGTACCTTGGAGACACACTGTAATGTACCTTTATAATCACCCGATTCGTTGTGACGTTTGGTAGCACCAAAAGTGTTCCTCGGGCAAGCAGGAGTTGCATAATCTCATAGTCATAGGAACATGTATAAGTCATGAAGAAAAGCACTAGCAACAAACTATACGATCAGGTGCTATGCTAATGGAATGGGTCATGTCAATCAGATCATTCAACCAATGATGTGATCCCGTTAATCAAATAACAACTCCTTGTTCATGGTTAGGAAACATAACCATCTTTGATTAACGAGCTAGTCAAATAGAGGCATACTAGTGACACTCTGTAGGTTTATGTATTCACACATGTATTATGTTTCCGGTTAATACAATTCTAGCATGAATAATAAACATTTGTCATGATATAAGGAAATAAATAATAACATTATTATTGCCTCTAGGGAATATTTCCTTCAAGGCGCTTGGGCACCACGTGGAGGCGTGTTTCGAAGCACGTTTCCATAGCGAGGAGCAAGACCGGGAGGCCAGAACCCTCAAGAGTTCATCGGCAAGGCCATTCAGAACTACAGAGTCAAGGGTCATCGGGGCAGCCGCCACCTTACCGCTGTGGCCCCCCATCCGAGCGAGGATGGTGGGCTGCTGCGTCTGCATCAACATACCAGGGCTCAGCCGAGCCGCTTCTCAAAGCGCCTCGGCCCTCGCGAGTGGGGCGTTGAGAGTCCGCCCCACACCACGCATACGCATGCCTTATGGCCTTAAGCAGCGTCTGTTGCGCACCAGCATCTCATGAGGACCATCCGGAGGCTCAAGAGGTCAGGCGCGCCACAGCCACAGCGGAGATGGAGATGGCCCATGAGGAGCCGCCCGGCGCCTCCGAGCCTCCGAGGCCCCCGGGCCTGGGGGCTCATGAGATAGGCTCCGCAGCCCACGAGTCTGCTACACCAACAACCCTTCATCCCCAACATCACCGGTGACATTTTAAGTTTCATTTCGGTGGGGCGCCTTGAGGGCCGCATTATTCCCGGGCAGCGTGGGTCCGTCCTGCGGCATGTATCCATTTTATTTCATGTCTTTAGCTTTTCTGTTAGGGCGCCTCGGGCTGCATCATCCCCAAGCCGCTTCGGGCCAGTCCGGTGACATGTATCCTCATGCGTTTTCCTTAGGATTATGCTCTCGTTCCACCATGCTTGTTATTTGGTGCCTTTCACAGGTGGCGAAATCTTGCACGTTAAAGGGGGTGCACGAGCATCGCGACTTCAGGGCTCCCTCTGGCTCTCCGGCCCTCACCCTCTGGTCTTGTCCATGGCATCGCGACCTGTCTTGCCAGCGACGGTAGAGACCAGCCCGAGAGTCGGGACCGAGGGCGTAGAGTTTCGCCATCCAACCCAGCTTGCGCGTTAAAGGGGGGGTGCCCGAGCATCACGACTCGGGGCTCCTACGGCTCTCCGGCCCTCACCCTCTGGTCTTGTCCATGGCATCGCGACTGGCTTGCCGGACAGCTGAGACCAGCCCAGAGCCGGGACCGAGGGGCGTAGAGTTGTTGCGTCGACCCAGCTTGCGCGTTAAAGGGGTGCACGAGCATCGCGACTCAGGGCTCCTACGGCTCTCCGGCCCTCACCCTTTGGTCTTGTCCATGGCGTCGCGACCGGTTTGCCGGCGACAGGTGAGACCAACCGAGCCGGGACCGGGGCGTGAAGTTGCGTCATCTAACCTAACTTGCGCGTTAAAGGGGTGCTGAGCATCACGACTCGGGGCTCCTACGGCTCTCGGCCCTCACCCTCTGGTCTTGTCCATGGCATCGCGACCTGGCTTGCCGGCTGACGAAATTTGAGACCAGCCGAGCCGGGACGAGCGTGAACACCGGCATCTGGCCAAATTTGCAGGAACACACTCGAAGATAAGGCCCAGAGCCAGGCACAACCCGCCTTGAGGTAGGGCCTCGTGAGTCCCGTGCTGGCTCACGGGTGCCCAGATACACCTCGTCCAGCCCTACCGTGCCAGCCAGCGTGAGGTGGTGCTGTATCGCCGAGGGGCTCCTCGAGGGGCCCCCTCCACGTTCGATGGAAGCACCATGCTCCTTGCTGGCTGGCGACACTGCCGAGGAGCTATGCCCGTGCGTGTCACGGAGCTCTATGCTCCAGCTGGTGATAAACAAGCGAGGTGGCCTCGGGTCGCATCAACCTCGGGAGCCCAGGCTCGATGTCTGGCCTCCACCCGCGCCTCCCCTCGGGGCGCTTGTAGCGAGGCTGGAGCACGGGGGTTGCGCTGGAGTCACGCCCGAACGACGCCACCAGCCAGCCCCCTCGGGCCTGGTTCGTCGCCGTCCTCCCGGCGGAGCCAAGGTATGCATGCCGTTTGGCGTCAGGGGACTCCACGAGCATCGCGACCGAAAGCCTAAGCTGGTCACGTAGCCCCTCACTCCTTAGTTCGAAAGGCTAACGGCGGTTTGAATGCTTGAGGCCGGGCTCTGCGAGACGTGAAACGGCGGATCCACCCGCGTCTCACCTCCCTACTTGCTGTTCATGCACCAAGGGGGACTCCTGAGCATCGCGACTCAGGAGCCTAACTTGTCACGTAGCCCCTCACTCCGTGGTCCCGTCCTGGTTTCCGGTCGGGGCTAACGGCGGCTGAGGTATCTGTGAGCCGTGCTCTGACGGCGTAGAACATAAGCAAGTAGGAAGCACAAATTTCAAGGAATTCAAAAGCAAATATTACAGTCCCACTGTCATCGCAATACCAAGCATAAGTTTTCGCGCCTCCCGAGGCATGATACACGTCTTGAGGAAGTAAAAGAAGGGCAGGAGCCTGGCAGAGTCACTTGCCGGCGGTGGAGCGGTGCGGAGTGGGCTCGCCTCGTGAAGCGATGGGGCCGGCAGCGCCGCGCCGGCTTGGTCTTTGAAGGCCGGAACTTCTAGCAGAGCCTCGCGCGACCCTTCACAGCCTCGGCAGCGGCAGCGCATGCCGGCTCCAGCAGAGCTGTCCATGTCGGCCAGCTGGGATCGCGAAGATAGATGTGGGTGAGGATCCGCGTCGGTGCCGCAGAAGACAAGACCGCGCCTCGGCCTCGGCCGTGGGGCCAAGACCAAGGGAGACATCTTCAAAACCACGAATCAGGAAGGAAGCAGCTTGGCGGGGCCGTCGTCTGCGCCGGCGATGGGCTCTCCACGCCGCTATCATAAAGCTCCCTCGAGAAAAGCGCGAGCCTTCACCTCCATATCCATGAAGGTCACGCGATCTTGGCAGAACCAGCGCCTTGGCGTCCAGCTCGGCCTTCCTCGCCTCCGGTTCCTGCTCCGGCGTGTCTAGGCGGTCACGGCGCTTCTTCAGCAGCCTCCCGGTCCTTGGCGGCGCCTCGCTGACCTTCATGCTTTCCTCCTACTCTGGCGGGCGGGCCTCCTCGGCAAGCTGGTTACAGTAGGCCCTTGAGTCGCCCTCCGGCGTCTCACGGCGACCTTGGATGCTGGCTGCCTCCCCGAGGCAGCATCGCGAGCTACCTTCGCCTCGCGAACAACCACCTTCCCCTCGCCATGGCCGTCGAGGCTGGACCAGCGCCACCCGAATCGAGCGTCGGTGCGAATCCAGCGAGGCCAGCTCAAGCGCCCGGCCACCAGCGAGGTGGCGCCCGAAGATCTGCCGCAGCGGTCGAGTTCAGCAGCAGCTCGATCCGAGACCGTGGGAATCGGAGAAACGGCAGTTGGTGGAATAGGAGGAGATGGCGGCGGCGTAGCCACTGCGCCTGGCGGAACTAGCGGCGCCCACGATAACAATGGAGGCAGCGCCGAGCAAAGGTACCTCGGAGTCGCTGGGCCAAGGGGCTGAGCTCACCCCAGCGGGCTCGGCCGAGCCTCACGAGGCGCCCGGGCAGGGGAGGCCTGGGCGTCGGATCATCTTCCTTTTGAGGCAGCGGCACCATCACGGATGGAGCCTCGAGCCCACTTCAGCTTCTTCGCCCGGGCGCCCGGCTGGCCGAAGAACATGGACATCAGATCTCGTCGGCGAGCAATGATCAAGGCGGAAGCAGGCACTTACAGGTGCGTCGCCGCTGGTGGACTCGAGCAGCCTCGGCCATACTTGCCCAAGCCGAGAGCCGGCTGCGGGGATCAGCTTCAAGGAACCGGGGAGCGGCGGCGCGTCAGCGGATCGCCCGGGGCGAGGCGGACCAGCGGGGACCAGCCCAGTCGGTCCTTCTTGGGATCGAGGCAGAGCTTCGCCTCCCGCTCATCCTCATCCTCGTCGTCGTCACTCTCGGGGAGGCGGAGAGAGCGGGGCTGCGCCGCAGGAGGGAGCCCTTGACTCGCCCCTGAATCAACCCCCTCTCTGGCTCCCTTTCCTCCACCTCTTCGCCGAGTCCGGAAGAGGACACGTCCACCAGGTCCTCCGGGCCTCCAGGCAGGCCGTCCCCATTGAAGGCGGGCATGGACCACAACCTGCTCCCAATCCTCGCGAAGGAACAGGGCTGGGCGCCCTCTAGTCTCGCCACATCGCCCCAACCAAGGACTGGAGGACCGTCGCCAGATCCTCGCCGGCCAGAGGCCCACGGGCTCGGGTGAGGCCTCCACATCGGAGGCAATCTTGGCGGCGGAGCCAATTAGTGCGCCGGGAACTCCCTCGGCGGCTTGCCGGTCAGCCTTGCCGCCACCGCGTCGGCCCGGCTTCAGATCTGCATCCATCTTCTCCAGCACCAGCTTCGGGCGGGGATCCCGAAGCTTCGCTCGGGACCAGTCGTCGGTGCTCTCGGCGAGCTCTGTGGGTAGGATCAGCCGAGGGTGGATTCGCCCAGCATCCACCAAGACCCACTTGCTCCTGAAGCCCTCAATCCTCTTCCCGGGGTTTGAAATGGCGATGGCTAAGCCGTATCTTGACGAAGCTTCAGCGCCTGTGGCGGAACCACAGGGAGGCTCGGAGGAAGAAGTAGTGGCGCATCAAGGCAACGAGGCTTCACCCAACATGGGCCTCACAATAGTAGCGAAGATTGTCGGGAAGAAGGATGGAGTTGGGATGGAGGTGCGAGCGTGGATGTTGTAGTGATGGAGGGCGGAAAAGAAGAACTTCAGAGAAAGGAGGCACGGACCAGCAATGATGGCGCGCATGAAGAGCGGGTAGAAGGTACTCCCCGACCCTCGGCGGAGGAGCCGACCTTGAGCACCGCCGTTCCATTGACGCCTGCATCTCCGCCTAGCTGGCGCATCGAGGCAAAGGCTCACGCTGACACATTCGGCGGGTCCAAAGGCGAAAGAGTACCGAGCTCCGGTCGGGGTTTGGCGAGAGCCATGATCTGGCTAGACACGAAGGTGGAGTGGATCTGAAGGTCTTGGAAGCGAGGAGGAGAGGCGCAAGAAAGGGATCTGCGCAACAAGCTGGAGAAAGTAAAGGAGGCAAGGAAGATGCGCTCTATTATCAACCAGCAGCGTTGCAGAGAGGCCCCCACGTCCAATCAAACGCCACCGCGGCGCCCAAAACGCAGGCTGTTAGGGCCTGACAACCGCACTTGCCCTTCGCCTCTCTAGGCGGCCAAGATTCGAAGTAGCGCCGTGGGCCGGGGATCTGTCGGCGTTGCGGAGCAGGGGTCCCAGACTTGCTGCCTGCGGCCTGGCGTGGCTCAAAGAGACCAGGACAGCCCATCTTCATCAACACAAGCTCAAGACCCTCGCGAGGCAAAGCTCTCATGAGGCGGACGACCAAGCTTCTCGGTAGCGGCCTCGTCGGTAGCTCATGAGGAGGCGGAGAGTTCAAGGCAGGGTACCTCGCGAGGTGCCCGTGGCATAACCATGACGACCAAAGGCGCCCGATCGGGCATGACGCAAAACATCCTCCTTTCCTCTTTGGTGCAAAGGGAGCAAGCGCGAGGCGAGCATCAAGCAAAGGCATCCGTTTGGTGCAATAAGACCAAGACCAGCCCCAGCGGCTGGAAGGGAGTCATCGTGGAGCCCAAGCGAGGCGTCATCACGAGCCTTTGGCGGCGAGGACCGACTTTAGTCAGGATAAGTGTACCCGCTGTTCCCCTTCAAAATGGCCAATTGTTGGCGCCCTTCCCGCTCAATATTTGGGGAGAGGCCTAGGGCCTTCGCCTATATAAGTAGAGCTAAGCCACCAAAGTAGGGGATGGGCATTTGGAATCCAGAGAGAGAGAGATAGAGACCCGATCCTCAAGCTAGAGCGACGGGACACCACTTAGCAGTTCATCACACCCACCAAGAACAGACCCCGCGAGGCTGTTCTTCCCTGTACTATTCTTCATCAGCCCAAGAGGCAATCCACCACACCACAAACTAGAGTAGGGTATTACACCACAACGGTGGCCCGAACTAGTATAAATCTTGCGTTTCTTGTGCTGTTCTTGCTAGTAGTTTAGGTCCCTGTGATTCGGCGAGGTACGAGACGGTGGAGGGTCGGATCTCCGCGCGCACCCCAGAGTTCGAACCTTAAGGGTCTGCCGGAACCCGTAATCCGACAAATTCTTCAAGGTAACTAACAGACCATGCATTGATATATACTCGTGTTCTGTGGGCAAAAATTTTGTGAGGATATTATTCTAGCCATTGATTGCTGAAGGGCGAATATAGGTATGTACACATGGTAAGCATTGCAGGATTTCACTACGTCCAAATATAGAGTTCTCCATATGCACATTTACTTCCCTAATGTATGGTTAGATGAAACCAACAGTGTGGTGCATGTTTCTACATCATGAAAATGAGGAAACTAACATGGCCATTGATACACACTCATATTTAGTAGTAGTATATAGATTACTGTAAAATAAGGATAATATCCATATATTCCTAACCGTTTGATTATTCAGGGTACAAATTGGCTGTAATGACATGGTCACAATCGCATGAATTAACTCATTCCAAATATAGCTGATTTACGGTGTCTCTAATATATTGCCATAGTTCTACTCAAATTCTGCTCAAACAGGGATATGCCAATCATCACAAAAAGTTCAAACAGTCTCATGGCGTCATCATTAACATGAGACGCAAACAACTTACACGCGTCGTCCCAGCAATATGTGGTGCCATCTGCTTTTGTTGATCGCGTAGATGATGCCATTGTGTTCAATAGCATCACAGAAGTGTGTATCAGCTTTGACGATGATCCACTGCGAGCCGAGTTGTCTCCAACTAAAAAAGGCACCGGCGGAAAGATAGGCGAGTCCGCGGTCGAACAAGGCAATTAGCTTTAAGCTGCGTAAAGTGCATGCCGTGTGGGTACTTGGCAGATTACAATCTTCTGCAAAACAAGGTCCGTCCAACTGACGTAGTAATCTAGATGACTTGGACCGCGATGGTAATACTCTATATAATCCAACGGAGGAAGGATAATCTCATGGAGGTGCGGAAGTTCACGAGCACCAACTTTTTACCGTCTTCTCGAAAGCAGCCATCCGGTGGGAGTTCATGCCGACCAGTACATACCTGCCAAGAAGTTTGGGCGATGGTGATCGGATCGATGTCGAGGGAAATGATGTCTGGCGACACATTACATACCTACAAAGAAGTTTGGCTAATGGAGATCGGATTGAAGTCGAGGGCATCATGCGCGCCTCCGTATCATGGTGAGCCAATCTCGCAAGACCGAGATAGCAGCAAGCAGGGTGTCTTGAAAAGCTTAGGCCTCGCTTCAACGATGGCCGTGTGCATGTCCCTCAAGCATGCAGCCAGCCGCAGGGCGGTCAACATATCCATACACGAACAACAGAGGTCGAGGATGTCACTGGGGAGATTGCTCCAATCACGGCTCATATGGATGTTGCGCGGTTCGCGTTCAGCCATGGTGGAGTTTGGAAGGGGGCTTGATTTACGGGGGAGAAGGATGTCGGTGCTAAAGCGGCTAGCGAGGGAAAAGTGGTACTGGGGGAGGCGAGTGAGGCGGCGGTACAGGGGCACGCAGTGAGATGGAGGCGGAGCGGAGGCGGAGAAGGAGATGGAGATGGAGTGGTGCTATGGGAGGCGGAGAGGGAGCAGGCGGCGCCAATGTGCTGTCAGTGGCGGTGACAGTTACCACGGTGCATGTGGTGAGGCTGACTTTGGTAACCCGAACACGCCGCCTCGCTGGACTAGTGTCGGTAGCAGGTGTTGTCACTTCATTGTGAGGACCGGATGAATAGTATTTTGACCATCAAGTGTACCACAGTTGTACTACTACTACTACTACTAGGAACATGAGTACTCCAGTATTGTATAGCGGAAATAGGTCTCCCGTGCTAGCATGCCTATTCACTTCATCGTTCAGGTATCATCCATATTGCGAGCAGAACCAAATTCTCGTGCATGCCCAATCAACGCCCTCCCGCGATGCATGCAGTGGTCATTCTGGTGCATCAAGGACGGCATGCAGATTGTTCCACACTTGAGAAGAGGAAAAATGGAAAGGTAGAACGCAGCAGCAGAGGAAGAGAATGCTGGCTAACAAGGCTGGGAGGAGATCGAGCAGGAAGTTAATGCTCCACGCCTAAAGGTTTTGGGAAAACCTGATTTTCATAAGGTGACTTATACTCACCTAAACGGAGGGAGTATTCCTTAACCAGAGAATGTTGTGTCTCCCACTCACGCGCTAAAAAAAAGCTACGACACATATTTTTTACCTGTTTGCATGGGTCCCACCTATCAAGAAGGATGGGCACGTCCACGAACATGTACGACTCCTCAGTCTACCCGCATAGCCTTTTGGTTTAGTCTACCTAGCCGTCTAATCAACTGCCTGCACGCCACTTCTCCCATTTACTTCTCCATCGGGAACCGATTCGCCTCGGCTTCTTCACCTCCCCTTCGTCTTCATTTGCATCCAAACCCCACTGCGTTCACATTGTTTTAAACTCCTTAAATAATCATTTACTACTTCAGTTTGACTAGCCATCTAATCCTAATTCTCCAAACCATAGCCCTCCATTCCAGTGGTTCCAAATGGTGAAAGAGATCGAGATGCAGGTTTTTAGCGTCCAACATGTCCTCGTCGAAGGCTCGATGCGCATAGTTGCCACCGTCACCGTCCACCCAAGGGTTGTTCGGTAGTGGATCAACAATGTATCCAACTCCCTCAAAAAGGTAGAGACGAGGGTCATCGGTCTCGGCCGAGAGGACACGAGGCGTGCCCACAGGAAGATCCAGCGCGCCGCCGTCCTTCAGCTGTGCCTCGAAGATGATGTTTTGGTGTACCACATCATACACTCGCCCTCGAAGAAGATGATGTTTTGGAGGACGTATACTTCTGTGGGGCAGCCATCAAAGGGGACAAACAGAAGCTAGAGCCGTACAACCTTGATTTGAAAAGCATCGCTGACCTACAAACCAGAATCAAAATTCCTGTACAAGATTGTGCTAAACAGACACCATCCCTATTCAACGTAGCAAATTTTGTGCTCGGTAATAAGGGTGACGAGACGGTGGCATTAAGGTCGTCTGGATGGGTGAATTATCCCTTGACGTACGAGCGGATAAAATATGCTCCCCTTGATGCCCGTGTGAGTTTCGAGATAGCTGCATGGTCCAAAGAGCTTGTTGCGAAGCCGTCTCTCACAGAGAGAATGAGAAGAAGAAGAAGAAGAAGAAGAAGAAGAAGAAGAAGAAGAAGAAGAAGAAGAAGAAGAAAATGCTGCACCAGCAAGAGGGCATTATGGATGGATGAACTATTTCCTCTCTTGTAAAAAAAAATATTCCCTCTCGGTGTATATTGATATAGATGGACTATTTCGATGGTGTGCATGTCTTTGGAACAGAGTAGTAGCGTGGGTCCGCTTGACTATAAGGAACTATTTATCCGCATATATAGCTTTCTCTGCTACTCCTTCCAGTGATTGGCATGCAGTGCATGTGTCCGTAGACATGACAGCTTGTCCAAGGAAGTTCAACTACGGCGACCATCACGTTTCATCTCGCGATTCCCACGATGCCTCTCCAACCCACGGCACCAGGCCCCCCGACGTGCGCCTCACCCCTCTCGGCCGCACCTCCCCTCTGACTTTGTGTGCATGACAAGTGGGCCACCTAAAATGCGGCGAGCATCATGTTTCTACCATAGCCACCCGCGATTCCCACGACGCCACTCGAACCCATGAAACCACACGTCCCCCGACCTGCGGCTCACACCTCTTGGCCCCACTGCCCCTCTGCCTTCGGGAGCATTACATGTGGACCAGTCACCTATCGGGTCCACATGTTATTGACTCAAAGGTAGGTGTAGTAAGGCGCTGAAGCTCAGTCCCTACAGCCCCGAGAGGGAAATGTAACTCCTGCGTCAGGGCGTGTGGTGCTCCCGCAGCACGAACTCGTGCCAAACTCGAGATTTGTTTCTTTTCTATACATGCACGCAACGATTTAATGGACATTGTAATCTCAACATGTGATGGGGAGCTCTAAATTTGAATTTGAAACTTATAAAACAAAAACATTCAAAACAAATAAACTGGGAGAGAGGGAGTATATCGTAGGATGTGTCCCATACAAAAAAGTCCCTGGTTTGTCACATGAAGATGCGGTTAGAAAGGAGCACAACGTCTTCCTACTAAATGCGGCAACAAATCGGCCACAGACAGCATGGTCCGCCTTTGACCGCCATGTGCAAGGTTCGTGCTATCTTTTATTCAATCTCACCGTGGTTCCATTGTACCAATTCATGCGGTGGCCCATTGCATGGCTGATCCCAATGTTGGACAAAGGTTCTACGGGAACGGTGTCACCGTTGTACATGTTGTGCAAATTGATGTTGGTACCCTCCCGTACATATGCAACCAATCTCCACTTGCACCGAGCCTAGCCTGTGAAACAGTGGGCAGGGGGAGAATTAGGAAATGGGCACGTAAGTAGTCTTTAGAATGCATTTACTACGTGATCAAACTCATCTTACCTACCCATCGGAGGAAATCCGAGTGCCCCTCAACGTCGGCATCTCCAGGGGCGTCAACTTGCAACTACGGCCACGCCGCGCTGGAGAGACCACCAAGGAAACATCCTCGTGCGTTCCACTGAACATCAAGATGCATTTGTATGAGTAGTTTATCTTGTGAGAGAAAAGGATGAACGAGGGAAGGCCTCTAGAGATAGATATGGACACTACTACTACCAATGTGCTAGCCCGTGCGTTGCAATGGATCCAAACTAGTACTAGAATAATACTTGTTCACGTGCTTGAAATATAAACACTCTAGTTTTGATATACATGTGTCAGCAGACACGACAGCTTGTCCATGGAAGTTGAACCACGGCGACCATCACGTTTCTTGTTTCTACCACTGCCACACCCACACGCGATTCCCACGACGCCGCTCCAGCCCACGGCACGATATCCCCCGACGTGGACATGGATCCTCTGACGTGGCTATCACTGCCTTGCCCTGCCTTTCCTTCAGCGGCAGGTGGGACCCATGCTTATGGGTCCCACATGTCGATGATGAAAAATAGGATTGTTTGTGCCCTCATCCTCTCGCCCCACCGCTCCTCCGCCTTTGTGTGCATGACATGCAGGCCAGCTGTACTGCGGCGAACATCAACTTTCTACCACAGACACACCCGATTGGACGCGGTTTGCCTGCTCTGCTGCTTTGCTCCGATCCGTACTCCCGCACCATCGAATTTTCATCCAGCGGCCGTGACACATTTCGTCCCGGGCATCAATCCTCAGTTAGAGTACTTATGTACTACAGGTAGTACCCGCCGGTGTGGCCATCTACGCCTCGTAACGCCCCGACGCCCGGCTGTGGTACCCTCGCCACGGCCACGCCACCACCGGCGGTTCATCTCGAGCAGTGAGTCGCGAACCACGCCACCACCATGAGAATGACATGTGGGCCAGCCGCATTTAAGGCCCGCATGTCATTGACTCATAGGCCGGGCACTAAGCCCTTTGAAGTTCGGTCCGTGGGCCCCGAGAGGAAATGTAACTCCTGCGGCAGGCCTTGTGGTGCTCCCGCAAAGATCTGAGCTCGTGCCAAAACTGGAATTTGTTTCTTACTACTACCAATTAGTACTAGTAAGGTACGTGCATTGCACGCATGAGATTCCAGTGGTTTGTGCATTATGCTCCTACATGTGGAGTTTTCTGGATTCTAACATGTGGCAAAATCTGGTGGAATGTAAGGTTAGGCAAGTTTGATTAACTCAGGTGAGTGTTTGGTTCAAGCCACACCTTAGGCAAGCCACACTGGCCCCACATGACATACACACAAAAAATGTGGCAAGATTCCCTTAGGCTTGCCAACTTGTGGGTGTCATTTTGAAGAACTTATTAATAACTTTGCCTGAGCTCAGTTGTGGCAAAGTTAGTCATGAATTAAGTTCAACCATGGAGTCTTCTAGATTATACATGTGGCAGAATCTGGTGGATGATATCCAATGGCAAGTAGTGCTAGGATTTGCCATCTTTGTACCCTCAGATTGGCTTCATCCAACGACCAACATTCAAAGTTTTTCACACACTATATAGGGGGTATAGATATAGATTTGCTGGTCCATTGCAGTGGATCCAAAGTATATCTATTTAGTGGCGTGCACTCTAAACACATTATCTATTTATTTTTCTCTAACCTTCCGTAGCCATGCAACCAAGCCACTTAAGCTTCATGGGTGCCGCCACATCATATTATTCATACTACGTTGATTGAAAAAAAGATAAATCACCCAAAACAAGATCTACCCATTTTTTGTTCCTACGATGTTGTGCCGTGCACGTATCTACTAGTTGTATAGTGGTAGTACTAGTAATATAGTATTAGGAGTACAAACTAGGTAAGTAGTAGTAGGAGTAGTACTAGTACGAAATGCTCCTACTCTATCAACGAGCCACATGCTACAGCTAGATCTTCCCCTTGTTTCTGTTTTCCAACCCGGCGGCGGGCGGGGTGTCGGTTTGCTCAACGGGCGGTCCCAGATGAAAGTGAAAATGCTAGGCACATGGGTGGAGGTACGTGAGGGCCAACACATGCCCATGCTCGCCCAACCTAGCAGGATTTTCGTAGTTGTACATCCAGTTTTGAGGCATGGAACGTCAACACAAGGGTAACTTCTATAGCCTGGCTGGTCGGCACGCGTAGCGTTTTGCTTCAAGCTCCACTTTGCTAGGCAACACGCCTTCCCTAAGCTATGTGTCGTGCCGGACGGGCCGTGTTGTACTCCCGATTCCCGGGCGTGTGGGGGTGCGATGCGAACGTGGCAGGCCTTTTCCTTTTACTAGCAATGTGCCCGTGCGTTGCGACGGATCCAAAGTAGTAGAATAGTAGTATTTGTTCACAAACTTGAAAGAAATCACTATTGTTTTGATATACTCCTAATATATAACTCCCTCCGTACCTAAATATTTTTCTTTTTTGAGATTTCAAATGGACTATCACATATGGATTATATAGACATATTCTAGTGTTTCTAGCAAGATGCTTGCGCGTTGCACGAAGTTGATGGAAAAGGTAAGCACAACTTATAAATTGACGGATGGAGTACTAGTTACAGTGATGCATATAATTAAGCAAAGGGATCGCACATGTCGGTATTGACTGGAACGAGAATGCAACAGCACAATAAGAATTAAGGCCACGATGATGCGATCGTAGTGGTGGTTACAGAAGGCAAGAATCGCACCCCTCCGCCGCTCCCCCATCTCCTCCTTCACCATTTTCTCCACCCTTCTGATGGCTTCCGATGAGCCGTTCTCCAGCATATTATCCGGCTGGGTGGCCCGCCGAGCCCTCCGGATACGGGCGAGGCCACTCGGTGCTTCACCAACCTTGCTTGGCCCGGCGGAGCCGATTGCCGCTAAGCGGTAGCGTGGTTCAACAACTTCGCCGCTCAGTTCAGCTCGATGAGGAGTGGCGAGTTGCTCCACGCCTGCACTGGCGGCGAAAGCACGCTTGATACGGGCGCCGTCGCTGCAGCGTCGTACCGCGCCACCAGTGTCTGCAGTGGCCGCCCCTCCCGTGTCTGTGGGCGCGCCTCCCATGCCTGCGTCAGCGCCATGCAGGCAGAGACAGAAGCCGGGTGCATGGAGAGCGATGAGTCGGTGGCCAGCTTCTCCGTGTCCGTTGCCATCATCAAGGAGAAGTAGAACACGGGAGGCCGCCGCCACTTGGGACCCATGAAGGCCACCGCCGAGGCGACGACCGCGGATTCAGGTGGTTTCTTTGCTGCCGTCTCTTTCGAGGACCTTCGTCGACCCGCAAGTGTCGATGGACATGAGGAAGACAAAGGGTTCATGATGACCATTTAGAACTAAAATAAGTCTAGATATATCCATTTCTAGGACAAGTATTTCCGGACGGAGGGTATTAATTATACAAGAGAGCGGATTGGCACCTCTTAGTTCATGTAAATGTAATGAAATCCATCATGTTTATATGAAGATCCGGCTTTTTATCTGAAATCCTTCATTCTTATATGAAATCAGTCCGTGTTTGCACGAATTTCATCTGGTTGGTTAGAGTTGTAAAAATGTCTGCCGCTGGCGTTTGATGTCATCCTCCGCGGAAGGAAGCGGGATGAAATTTGCCAGCTGCCGTTGGAGAGGCTCTTTATGCTAGAAATAATAGAGTGACATCCAATCCATTTGAGTTAATTGCCTGTATGATTGTCCTCTATAAAAAGTTAATTGCATGTAGAGTGTACACGTGACTTGTAGGGTGGCTACAACTTAAATGCGAGAAAGTTAAAAAGAAACAAGTCCATCCTTAATATTCTAAGTACTCTGTGGGTTCCCTTTGTCGATCTGATGTGAAAGAAGTATATATTAAATAAGTAGAGTAATATATAATATACAAATCTAAAGTTAAAAGACAGAATTCAAACTCATGTCATCGCGTTGCGAGCATCCGGCGCTAACCAGCCTAGCACATTTTTGTTGTAGACCATCTGGAGATATATCTCCATGTCTACTCTTATATATACTCCATTCATTCCTAAATATTTGTCTTTTCAGATTTCAAATGGACTACCACATACGGATGTGTATGTAGACATATTTTAGAGTGTAGATTCACTCATTTTGCTACGTATGTCTTTTTCAGGAAGGGTCAGATTTGTCCTTGATTTATTTATGAGGTATCCAGATGGCCTTTGCACCGCCAAGAAAAGAGGTAACATCAAAATTATGGACTACTTTTTGAGTATGTTGGTAAGGTCGGTCATAGTCACTTGTTGAAATCTCTAAAGACAAATACTCCCTCCGTCGAAATACTTGTCATCAAAAGGGATAAAAGGAAATGTATCTAGGCGTATTTTAGTTTTAGATACATCTATTTTATCCATTTGATGACAAATATTCGGACGGAGGGAATAGAAAACAGAGTTGGTGATGATGGTGTGCGTGCCATCCTGCAATATAGGCCGTCCGATTTATATCTAACGGATAGGAAAGAAACTACGGCAATTTTGCAAAAATATACCCACACGTCTCTCCACGTTGGCAAATAAGGCCTTCCCTCGTTCAGCCTTTTCTCTCACAAGATAAACTACTCATACAAATGCATCTTGATGTTCCAGTACAGCGCACGGGCAGCTAGCTAATTTCTTCTAAAATAGTTGCTGCGATAATTGGGTTGAAGTGATATATTTTATCTCTGCCCTGAATGATTTCAGATTCACTAGTAGTAACAAAGAAAAGGTTGCCTTGTTAATTAACAGAAAATAGGGTGAAAACTATCAAATGAGGCTAGTAAAAACAAGGCACACTGGGTTTAGCGTCATCGTCACTACAGCTGTGCGCCCGCGAGAAGTCTACATATCGAGGGGGCTACCAGCGAGGCACCGAGACACAATGTTTGGGAGAGAAACCAATTGACAGATTATGATCACATCGAGTTGTCACCCTTCTGTTGTCATTGTTGGGGGAGAGAAAGACGTATCGAGAGTGTGCGCGGTAGGCACAGAGGCACAACTAGCGAGTGTGTGTGTGTGTGTGTGTGTGTGTGTGTGTGTGTGTGTCTTTGAAAGAGGATTCGATAGATTATTATCAAGATCGATGTGCCACCCTACTCCTTCGGTGCTGGGTAGTGTGTGTGTATGTTTGAGAGAGAATCTAGTCGATAGATTAGTATCAAGATCGAGGTGTCACCCTACTCCTTCGGTGCCGGGTAGTGTGTATGTATGTTTTAGAGAGAATCCAGTCGATAGATTAGTATCAAGATCGAGGTGTCGCCCTACTCCTTCGGTGCTGGGTAGTGTGTGTGTGTATATTTTAGAGAGAAGCCAGTCGATAGATTAGTATCAAGATCGAGGTGTCACCCTACTCCTTCGGTGTTGGGAAGTGTGGGTGTGTGTGGGGGGGGGCAGTGACACTCACATATCTCTACTCTTATAAAAAAACAGAGTTGGTGATGATGGTGTTCCTGCCATCCTGCAATATAGGCCATCCGATTTATATCCGACGTACAGGAAGGAAAATATGGCAATTTTTCAAAAAGATACTCACACCCCTCTCCGCATTTGCAAATAAGGCATTCCCTTGTTCATCCTTTTCTCCCACAAGATAAACTTCTCATAAAAATGCATCTTGATGTTCTGTGCAACGCACATGGGCATCTTGCTAGTAGGGAGAAGGAGTTTGTGTGACACATATCTAGCTATATTAAGGGATAGGTAGATAGCATATGTGTGAGAGACATTATTATACTTTGAGACATTAGTGGCTGTGGGTGGGGCGGAATTAAAGGGGTGGGCGTGTTAGATATAGAGGCGTGTGTGTTTACGTGTGAGAGACTTGTAGGACGGGTAGAAAGACGAATTTAACCCTGACGGAGGAGAGAAATACATGAAGTCGCGTGTGTGATTCCGATGCCCACAGGAAATGAGATATGTATGCGTGTGAGAGATTGCACAATTCATTCACGTATCACTATCTAGAGATCGTGGGCGTGCATCGCTTGAACATAAGTCAATATCTACTTCAGATTGTGGCCAAAGGTACAATATCGATTCAACGCTATAAAGATTGGACACTCACATATCACATTTTTCTATTTAAATAAACCTTTTCAGTTGTGCATGCCAAAGTTACGGTGATGTTTCTTCAAACAACCAATATAGCTATCATGCACATGCACCATTGTTAGTCTTGCATTCAAATTCATTAGTCTTGGATGATTTAAGTTTCTATTTTGAAGTAATATATGTAATATTCATATATGAGTTCAACGAGTACATAATTTATGAAATGGAGGCTATGTAATCATATGTGGTAACACTTTTAAGTAGCTAACTACAATATCCATTTCTTTTGTGCGCCTCTACACTAACACGTAAATGCATTATGTTTAAAGTAAATAACCAATGGCACTAAATTATCTATTTACGAGAAATACATAGGCTGAGCGTTTGATCCCTTTTTTTGTGAGCAGCGCCACTACACCAGACGATTAGTCGCGCCGTGTGAGCGCCAAGTTATCGGCGCATCATCCCGAGTTATTGTCTTTTTTTCTGGGTGGACTTCACACCAGTTATTAACTCTTGACGCGTGCCCGTGTACACAGTCTAGCATGACCTTCCGCTAGCACTGTCCAAAATTAGTTGAAAGCTGGATCTGAGCGATCCATGGTGCAAAATCTCCGCCTCCTTCTAAAATTTCCGCCACCTTAGTCTTTAGCATGCAAAATCCCCCTTTTGTCCTTGGTGCACGGAGACCAAAAGTTACAATACCGCCCACATCTACATGATAGGTCGAGGCTGCTTTGGTAACTTCCGGTTCCCCCCACTAGACGGCAACCCCATTTCCTCTCCCCCTCCCGCAAAAACGACTAATTCCACAGCACCAGAGCATCTTACATCACGTCGTCCGTACTTCATCGCCCTTTCTCCCCTCCCCTCTCGAAACCCTAGACTGCTCATCCACCAGCGTACCATAGGCCATTCACTGCCAGCGGCGTCCACCTCGCCAGATCTGCTTCTGCGGCTGCATCTACCCCTCCCACCTCCCCTAGAAACAAGTAGACTGCTCATCCACCACTGTACCACAGCCCATTCAGTGCCGGCCTTGTCCACGGCATCGGATCTGCTTCCCTGGTACTCTCGTCAACCGCCGCGCATCTGCCGCGGCTCATTCGTACTCCCCACCGGAGACGCTCCGTCCACACCCCCCAGAGCCGCCCCAACGACGCCCCCGTCGACGGCCTCTGATCCTCTTCGCCGACACCTTCCTCAACCCTACTGGAGCCGCTTCACCGACACCTTCCTCAACCCTACCGGAGCGGCTTCGCCGACACCAGCATCAACCCTACCGGAGTAGCTTTGCCTATACCATTCTCAACCCTACCGGGGCCACTTTGCCAACTCACAAGTCCACGGCCTCAGATCCGCTTCCTCGCACCCTCATCCAACCTACCGGAGCATCTTCTGACGCCCCGTCCATGGCTGCAGATCCGCATCATCGACACCACCCTTAACCCAACCACCGGGCAGCCGGCGCCCGCCCACGGCCGCAGATCCGCATCGTCGACACCATCCTTAACCCAATCACGGGCAACCGGCGCCCGTCCATGGCGCGCAGATCCGCGTCGTCGACACCATCCTTAACCCAACCACCGGAGCAGCTTCACCCACGCCCACGGCCACAGATCCGCTTCGCCCACACCGTAGTCCACCCTACGGAGCCGCTCCACAAACACCCTACTCGACGGTTCTAGATCTCCTTACGGACCCGACAGCCAGCCAGCGGTAGCGTCATCACCCTCGATGTTTCTAACCTGATTCCCACCGTGCGAGAGATGCCAAGCACCCGCCACGGCCTAGGTACTTGTCACCTTTAAACCCGTCCAGCATCACCTGCCCGATGTACTTCAAATATACTAATCGGTCGCTGTTACCTGTTATGCAGCTGACAAAAACTACAAGGACGATGTTTCTTCTGGATCTAACAGCTTGGCCAACCAAGATCCTGGACTAAGGCATTGCTATGATCTTGTAAGCGCGTCTCTCTCTCTCTTGTATTGTTCTGTGCTTGCCAGCGTGCTTTGCTAGGATTTTTGACCAGTAATCCCTTTGTGCAGACAAGGATTTCTACTACTAGCTGCTAAATTAGATATGTAGATGTCATACATGATACTACCTCGTACCTCCGTTCCTAAATATAAGTCTTTCTAGAGATTCCACTATAGGCTACATACGGAGCAAAATGAGTGAATCTACACTCGAAAATGCATCTATATACATCTGTATGTGGTCCATACTGGAATCTCTACAAAGACATATATTTAGGAACAGTGGCAGTACATTACACAAAATCGTAGGTGGCATGTAGGAATTCCGATTGCACTACATTAGGCTCCCTTAGAGTGCTGCCAGAAAGACATCTGAGTCATGGCTAGTTTATGGTACGCACACAATCGTTAATTGGTGGTTTAAATATGCGCAAGGTATATGCAATGTAGTATCCTGTAGAGATGTCTGAAATTAGTCGTGTCAACTTGTAGATAGGGTTACACAATGAAAAATTACAAGATGTATGTGGCAATTTCACGGAACATCGCAAAAAAAGGAGAGGCAGTGGTGAGCCTATACAGTGTGCTATGGTACGTCACTCCTCCATTGCAATCATCGTGACATGTTATTTGTATGCCAGTTCTGTTAGCCAAGTTTCTTAGGGACAGTTATTACGAGTTATCCTAAGAAAATAAGCACCTGTGAATATAAGCTCCATGTAATACGCCAACCAGTTCTTTTCATTGCTTTTTCAGCTTATGATCAGTGGAAAGTCTAGATTGCATTATATATATTTTTCATTTTGCTGCCCATATGGAAATTAATTTTACTTGCAAACATCACAAATTGAACCCAGTGCAATAATTAATATGATAGGAAAATAGACCATCACTATTTGCTCAAAATGCAAATACAAAGATACCATCTACTTGGCACAATCTACTTTGGTCAATGTTTTCCATAGAGATCCCATTGCCTAATTTAAACGAAGAACGCATGACCCACATTTAAATGAAGAACAATTATTTATTGAAATTCGATGGTCCAAGTGGCTGGTTATTATCATATAGCAGCACCACCTGAAAGCATCATATAGCAGCAGCAGCAGCAGCTCATAGCAACTCATCATACAGCAGCAGCAGTCTGCAATTCATCATATACCAGCAGCAACTCATAGCAATTCATCATATAGCAGCAGCAGGAGCAGCTCATAGCAATTCATCATATAGCAGCAGCAGGAGCAGCTCATAGCAATTCATCATATAGCAGTAGCAGGAGCAGCTTGTAGCAACTCATCATATAGCAGCAGCAGCAGCTCATAGCAATTCATCATATAGCAGCAGCAGCAGCTCATAGCAATTCATCATATAGCAGCAGCGGCAGCTCATAGCAACTCATCATACAGCAGCAGCAACTCATAGCAATTCTTCATATAGCAGTAGCAGGAGCAGCTCATAGCAATGCATCATAGAGCAGCAGCAGAAGCAGCTTATAGCAATTCATCATATAGTGGATCAGAATGAAAATTTGGCAAAAAATCAGAGGAGATCCTCACCTTGTTGGATGAGCTCATCTTTCAACAACACCTCAAGGCCATGGCCTGGGAGGAGGAGGGGAACAAGGTGCCTTACGCATGATGTGGCATCACCGTGAGTTGTGCAAGGTGCCGCCGGAGTAGTGCGTTGGACGAACCACAGTGGAGCAGATTCTTTGGACACCATGAGAGTGTGGCGGCGCGGAGGGAGGAGCAGCCAGGAGATTTTCCCCTACCCGCCGGCCATGTAGCCTAGCTGGACATAGCATCGTCGAGGACCAGGCCAGATGGGACCAGTGGCGACGGCTTGCTAGAGGAACCCTAGTGCTGCAGGTAGGGGTTCGAGGTAGAGAGAAAGGGGAGAGGAGATGCAAGCGGGCAGGGCAATGAATGCTTGCGTGTTTGTTTTTACTTGAGGGTCAGGTGTGACGCAGGTCAAGCGATTGCATTTTGAGTGTAATATAGGCGGACAAAGAGTCATTTCACTATTCTCTTCCTTCAATTTTAGTGAGGTTCTACCCAAACACCCCTCAAAGCGAAATTAGTTAAGCCCAAGCCCATAACTCAAAAATGACTTCTTTACATCTTTTATGGCTTATTTTGACAATATGCCCTGAAAAGGCGGAATCGAATCGCCCTTAACCTACAATTCAATTGTGCGTGCAATGATGAATCACTCCTGCCTGCTATCTGTACATTTAGGCATCATCATACATGGCATAACCTAATACATGTGCATTCCATTGTAGAATCTGCAATATGCAATGTTTATGTTAGTTCATACGTTGCACATGATGTTTAAATGCCCCTTAAATCTGGTCAGTCAAGTGATGGTCTTTAAGCCTCCTTCTTTGCTTCTTTTCTTGATATGTAAGATTTGCTCACACATCTGTTCAATTGCTTGTTTGCATCAGCCAGCCATACTAGGACTGTTTGCTTTGATTACTTGCTGTTCTTGACCTAACACTCTAATAGAGCTTGTCAACGATTTAAACACTAAGGGCTATTGTAGTGGGGCCTTGTCTAACTCATAGGTGACATAAAGGTTTGGCTGTACACTACAGTAGGCTCTCCAAGAGTACCTGGAGATCCATTTCGAAGGTATGCCTTGTTTTTACATAGTGCATACATAGTAAATTCTCATTTCATTGTGTGCAAGTGCAAGAGATGCGGCATGTTTCATTATGTGGTGTTGTTTTGTTATAATCTCATCCTTTTGTGTTCACAGACTGGAAAGTATGCATATTTATCTTCTAAGGAGGCAGTAACTAGTTTGTGTCACCTTGCGAGAGGGTGCAATGAAGATAAGATTGAGGATTTCCAAGTACAAGATGTTAGGAAGGAACCTTGCAAGAGAAGTCAGACTCTGTTGAGCCTCTTCAACCTGCTAAGGTAAGTCACTGTATGCAACTCAACAGTTCAATTCCTTATTTGTTTCAGGCATAGTTAATTTTCTCTTTTCAATTGCTTTATTTGTCCTCACTTAATGAGATGCCCAAATAATTATGCCTGATGTTCGGTACTTGTATCACTATTAGTTGACATAATTAAAGGCATACCATTTAATTACTCTGTCAAAGCGTGCCTGAAACTTTGAAGTCTATTAACCAACTATTATTGCATGAGGCTCACATTCTAGTTTATACTATGCTAATGATTGCATAGTTTCTCCTACTGTAGTATGTTTGTATGAAACCCTCTGCTGTTCATTATGCTGCCTATGACTTTAATTGAGGTACAGAATGGCCAACTGCTTGCTTACTTATATGCAACATGTTGTCTAAATTTGTAACTTATGCGTGTTTTCGATTGGGCTAACATCATGCTCCTCCGGTGAGCTAAGAGGATTTCTGTATGCAGGCTGCAGACTATCTTTTTATAATTATTAAAATACACCTGCTTATGCTTCATGACGTGTAACATTTTTTTGTGAAAGTGACGTGTAACATTATTGTTAGTCCTGTTTTGCCATGTAGTACAAAATAGTGTCTTGTTTGCTTCACTGTTGTAACTATATTTTGCCCTAGTCATGTGTACTTACGAAACATTTCAGGATAAAGTGACATCAACACAAAAAATCTGCGGAAATGCGGCATGGCCGTTACCGAATGATTATGGATTGGAATTGGAATGTGCTGATGTTCTCGAGCATCAACTAGAGGTGGCAAGACAACGTGTACATGATTGCCAATGTATAATCAACAAGTTGAGACTGAACATGATTGTCAAAAAAATGAAACAAGACACCGAGGTAACCATGAAGGAATAGGATATTTTGAAGACTGAAATTTGTGCTATCTGAATCCGGCCAATCCTATTTTCTGAAGAGATTATAGTTCAAATGGAGTTAAGTTGATGCGCGTCCATGATGTATGAGCCGTATTTGCCCAGTGTATGTAATTTGCTGTTTGTGTATGCTTTATTATCACATGTGCCGTACGATAATTCCCAGTGGGTATAATCGGCTGTAATTTCTATATTGTATAGTGTAGGATTATTCTACATTTCTATGCCTTGATCTCTTTGTTGTATAGTGTATGCTTTTTAGTAGGATAATTCTTTGAATATGCTATATCGTTCAAACGGGGGCCAACTCGCCCGACCATGGGCCTTCTACATCTCGTAGGATCCATGGGCCTTCTACGTCTCGTAGGATCCATGGGCCTTCTACGTCTCGCAGGATCCATGGGCCTTCTACGTCTAGCAGGATCCATGGGCCTTCTACGTCTCACAGTGTCCATGGGCCTTCTCGTCTCGCGAGATCCATGGGCCTTCTATGTCACGTAGGATCCATGGGCGCCGACTCATTTATGGGTCTTATCTTGGCCTTTAATGGGCCGTGAGAGCAGGCCTATAATGGAAATCGTCGTTTATGGGCTGACCATTACGGGCGTTAATAGGCCGTGTTGGTGATGCTATGAAAATGGCCCAACAGACTAACGGATCACAAACGAGCCGGTAGTAACGACGGGCTGAATTTGGCCCACAAGAAGAAAATAGCGATGAACGGGCGTAAGTAACGAATCTTGCAAATGAGCCCAAGAATAAATGGGCCCTCGAAGGCGAAAGTTAACTTGGGCTGAAAGCATTACGGAATAACTACCCGTTAATGGCTATAAAGTGTTACACTGTTCATTACGGGCCTGTTTCACCGCGGGCCGTTAATGGGTGTATAGTAATACACTGTT
The DNA here is from genome assembly GCA_021605205.1 of Aegilops longissima. Taxonomy (NCBI): domain Eukaryota; kingdom Viridiplantae; phylum Streptophyta; class Magnoliopsida; order Poales; family Poaceae; genus Aegilops; species Aegilops longissima. The sequence continues at coordinate 222,592,394 of CM038679.1, forward strand.
CATTACGGGCCGGTTTTAGCACGGGCCGCTAATGGGCCAAGAGTTACAAAGGGCCTCATATGGGCCGAAAGACGTCATGGGCCATACATGGGCCAGAAGTAAAAAAGGGCTGGAATCATATTGGATGGCCCAGACGACGCTACTGGGCCTAATTCTCATAGGGCGTAACGGGCCTTGGGTTAGCGGGCTATAAATGGGCTATATGCTAACAGGCCGTTAACAGGCTTTCCATGCGCCGGCCCGCCAGCTTTTGACCAAGTCAAACGGGCCAGCCTTTTCACAGGAATGGGCCACTGTTGGGCCGTGCCACGTGTTGACGTGTCATAAGGCGTATACATCCGATGAGTGGATGACATCTGTCCCAATGATGAGCCGACACGTGTTTCCTCCAGCCAATGATGATTTTACACGTGGAAAATCCCCATTGGTCAGGGCTGTTAACGGGTTATCGGATCCAAAACCCGACCCGATAGCTTAATGGCGTTCCGTTACGGTGGATGCCACGTGTCGGTCACCCTTGACAAAAGCACTTCTGTGACGCGCGATTTATCGTCATGGAAGTGGACACTTCCGTGATGATAATTTTGGTAATGTCATGGAACACATCTAAGACAGCACAGGTATGACTATCTTGATTCTGTCATAAATTTGTCATGGATGTACATGCATGACAAAAAACATGACCTACTGTGACAAACACGTATCATCACGGAAGTGTATTTTTTTTGTAGTGGTAGTGGTATACTGCCCTTCAGTTGGGTACTCGTGAATATCCTCAGAGGCAGAACCTACCACGAAGAACACATCGAAACACAATCACCACATGGCAATATGCAACAATATGATGCATGCAATGACATGGCAAAATGAGTGTGTTTGGGCTAATGCAACTTCGAACAGATTAGTTTGAGTTCATTTGAATCAAGGATTCAAATGCTAGCCCAAAGTAAGAGGTGATATAAGTGTATTAACTTGTTTCATCTAAACAGCAAGGTTAAAGTGTTCTGACATGCATGAAACCAGTACAGATTGATTTTTTCTGGTCAAATTTCATATATAAGTCTTTGCATTTGGTGTTACAGATTAATTTCTATGATTTTTGAAGTTTCTAGTATTTTCTGGAATTTCTTGTATAAAAATAAATCCAGAAAATACTTATTGTGTCAGTAGTGCATCATGGTGACGTCAGCGGTCAACAGAGACGGTCCAGGTCAACCCTGACCTGTGGGTCCCGTCTGTCAGTGTCAATTAAACTAACTACGTTTAGTTAGCGTTAAACTAATACTAACTTAGTTTAGTTAGTGGCCTAGGCCCACGTCGATGACCGAAGGGTCAGCCCAGGCCCACACAGTCAATGGTCGTGAGGTCAACTTCGCCGATGCTTAGCCGCGGCGAGGCCAGACGTGTGGGCGAAGCGTCGGTTTCGTGCTCCTGCGACCGAAACGACGGCGGAGCACATCTACATGATGCGGAGAGTGAGCCACGTCGAGTGGTGGTGGCGGTTGGGCTCGGGGTCGCCAGAAACAACGCCGGCGATGAGATGTGCGGCTGCCGGAGTTCGGGCATGCTCGAGCTCGTCGCTAGGGAGCACGACAAGGGGCGTGCAGTGGTGCTACGAGTTCCTGGCGATGCGGTGAGTGTAGTGGACAAGGTGGTGTGGCCGTTGGGTGGCCGGAGCATCGTCGGCGACGAGCTCGGTGGTGGCGCGTGCGGTGAAGCTTCATGCGGTCGGTATGGTGATCGGGAGAGAGAACAGGAGGGATGGGAAGGTCGCTGAGCTCATGGCGATCACAACAGAGCAGACGGCGAGGTCGGTCAGGAGGTGGTGCAGCAGGGACGACGAAGGGGATCTCCGGCGGTGTTCGGTGAAGACGAGGTCGAAGGAGGCGGTGCAGAGCATGCGAGCGCTCGGGGCTCGGCTAGCTCGGCGTAGCAGAAGGCGGCGGAGGTCGTGGACAAGACGGGGCGGCGCGAGGACGAAGGAGAGCGCGGCTACGTCGGCGGTGCAGCGGCAGGTGCGTCGGCCATGGCGGGAGAGGGTGAGGGAGAGAGGCATGGGGCGTGTGGGGGTGTCCAGGCGGTCGAGGGGGCAACGTGGAGGTTGACCAGCGCGTCCAGAGGCGAAGCGGCAAGCAGGTGGCGCCGTGGCGAGCTCGCGCACGCCGGCGTCACCTCCTGCCTGCTGGCGAGGGAAAAAGCAACCGGTGTACGCACGGCCACCACATCTTTGAGCCGCCGGTGGGCTGGGTGATGGGTTGCAGCCAGGTAAGATGTTTTCTTTTATTATCTGTTTTCTTTTATTTCTGCAAGTTTGTGGCATTTCTAAAAATATCTAGGCATCTCCAAAATTCACCAAACTGCACATGCTCACTGTATGGAACATATCCAACATGGAACATTTCAATGCCCAAATGCAAGTTACATATGATTTAATTCAATGACCTTAAGATGACCTAGAAAATACTGAACCCATTTTGTCAGAGGTTCTAACCCAAGACAAAAAGGGTGGCCTTTTTAGAAGGGCAGTTCAGGTTCATTGAAAATGATTTTAGTAATCCCTAGTTGTTTTCAGTGGGGGGTGTTGGGGGTTCTGTCATCCCCATTTCAAGTTTCTGGAAACGTAAACATGATGCAACACTCCACTAGAGGAATCAGCTACTTTGCCTTCTGCCACGGCGGACGGCAAAGGCATGGATGGTGGACGACAAAGGTCTTTACCGTCCGCGGCGGATGGCAAAAGTGGACGGCAAAGTACGGGACGGCTAAGAGCTACGTTGGCGTCGCTTGGCGGTGACGGCAAAGGAGCCTTTGCCATCAGCAGCCGACGACAAAGAATGCATCTGACAATAAATGCTTATTTGTTACATCCGTTAGGTGGTTAACGGCAAGCCTTTGCCGTCGACCATTGACGGCAAACTTCGTAAGGCCTTTGCCGTCACCATCGCAACAAACCGACCAAATTGGTCGACCTCCCAGAAATACTGATTGCACGCCACGTGGCCTCTTTGCCGTCCGCTGCTGATGGCAAAGAGCCCATTGCCGTCGGTGGCAGACGACAAAGAGCCTGCATATTGGCTTTTTTTCCCTGTTTTTTTTAAATCCAACAATTTTCACAGCAAATATATATGCCATATATAGATATATTTCACAGGGCTATTTAACAGCACATAGGTTTCATCGTACATACATATATAGCAAGTTGCACATACACATAAGTTGCAACTATTAGGAAGTTGCACATACATATTACAATGCAAAGTTTCACCAAGATAGCAAGTTCCATCGTAGCAAGCTAGAAGAATACTAGAAGAGAATGAAATAAAAAACAAGCACTCCATCATAGCAAGCTAGCTTTCGAGAAGTGAGTGAAATCTGCAAAATGGCAAATAAGAAAGTTAGGAAAAGGTGACTAGAAGAAGAAGACTAGAAGAAGAAGCACGCCATCGTTCGTGAGGTAACTTAGGTGAAATGGATCGTTTATGAGCTAACTTAGGTAAATGCATCATTTTAGAGCTAACGTAGGTAAAATGGATCGTTTATGAGCTAACTAAGCTAATTATGCCATTTTCTACATAAGTAAGGTAAGCACATGTCATTATTGAGCAAACCTAGTTAACTAAGCATATTATAACTAACTTAGGTCATTTTGGAGGAAACAAAGCTAAGTATAGATCGTTTTAGAGCTAACTTAGGTAAAATGGCTGGTTTTGGAGGTCAGTAAGCTTATTAAGTCATTTTGCAGGAAAAGAAGCTAACTCTAGGTCATTAAGGTAAGCATATTGGATGAAATAAAGCTAAGTCTAGGTCTTTATACATTTGTTAAGAAAAAAACTAGAGAAACTTACCTTGATCATGGAGGTGTGGGGGCGGGCTGGCTCATGCCGAAGAGGTGGAGAAGGATCGTGTGATGCTTGTGTGGAGTTCTGCTGCACGAAGATCATTTCAATGTTCCGTTAGCATGATGACACTCAAATGTTAAGACTAGCAAGTAACGTCCATTCAAATTAAACTCACCGTGGTCTCGGGAAGAGCCCTTTAAGTGTATCATCATCAAGTACAACATAAAAAATTGAATACGACACTACTAATAATCTCGATCAATTATCATCAATAAATGCATAATCATCATCATCACTATAATCAATAGCGGGCTCATAGGGTTCGATGGCATCAACATGTGGAAGGCCACCTTTACGTGTCGGTCAAGCATTGAGAGGTCGCCCACAGCGATAACCTCTTCTTGTTCCGGCTCTTCTTGTTCCTCCTACGGGGTGATGTGGGATTCACTTCGTCGCTGTCTACTTCAATGTTTTGGGGTGAAGTATACCAGTTCTTGAAACGCTTTTTGGAAGGCGTGTCTCTTGGAAGGATTCTCCTTCATATGTATGCAGGTTATAGTCTTCATAATCCTCTTCCTTTGGGGGAGATAGTCTAGCACGTGGCGGCACTTCATAAACGACAGCCCAACCTTTTAGATTTGGATTAGTTTGGCAGGCCCAAGGTAGATAGAATACTTGGGTCGCCTGTTGAGCCGTAATATAGACATCAGGAAAATCTAAATGGGTGCTTTGGTTGATTTCAACTAGCCATATATGTTCATGAGTCCTTCTACTCTCCTTCGCTGAAACCAATAACATTTGAAGACTACGACATTCGGTGGGTTTTCACCATAGAATAGAAGTTCATAAATTGCTTCAACTCTCCCATAATACTCGGTACCTCCTTCGCCGATAGCAGATACACAACAATTTGTAGACTTTCGGTCGGCCATAGATAGCTCTTTGCCATAGGTACGAAAACGATACCCGTTGATGTTGTATTTGTCAAATGAACGGACCTTATAGTCAAAACCATTAGCGACTTGTCTCAATTCTGCGTCCATAGACTCTGAATTAGCCTACAAGTTTAATATGAAAGGATTGTTGCATTACACACAAATTAGCGAATGAAATGAAATTGTCTAATAGAATTTACCATTTGTTTGAACCAAGAGATGAAACCGGGATAGCCGCCTCCTTGCTTTGCGAGAAGCTCATACTCTTCGACGGAATCCTTTTGGATCACTGCTCAATACGAGAATAGGGCGACATATCGACTGTATGAAATATCCAGGAATAAGAGCAGTTCAAAGGAAATAGAAGTTGCGAAACAATGTACCGAGAACTTACTCGATGTACGGCCGCACTTCTATCAGGTTGTTGAAGATATACAACGAAATGGTACGCCATTCTTCGTTATCCAAAGATACTGGATTTGAAACAACGGCTGGTGCGAGATTCCCTTTGAATAGGCTGAGGTTGGATCCACCTTTTTAGGCTCATCGACATTGTACCGAGGCTTCGGATTATGCAAATGACGATTTTTGGTTTCGTAGTGTGCTGTCACGAAGTTTGCCGCCTCCTCAGTGATGAATGCCTCAGCCATAGACACTTCAATTCTACGTTTATTTTTACATTTTCTCAAGCGTCTTGCATCCTCTCAGTTGGGTAGCACCAACGATTTTGCACGGCCCCCAATCTTGCCTCGGTCGGAGATGCAAAATCAAATGCTGCATTGGATTAAAGAAGCCCCGTGGAAAGATCTTCTCTAACTTGCAGATCAACTCTGGCGCCAACTCTTCCATTTCTTCTAGCACGCCAGGCGATAGTTCTTTCGCACAAAGAACACGGAAGAAATAGCTGAGTTCTGCCAGTACTAGCCATTCATCCTCAGGGATGAAGCCACGCAACATCACCGGCATTACCCGCTCAATCCATATGTGCCAATCATGACTCTTGAGACCAAATATCTTCAATTTATCAAGACTCGCTCCCCTCTTTAGACTCGCTGCATACCCATCAGGGAACATCATATGTGCCAACAACTGTATTGGGCTGCCGTCATACCAGACACACTGAACCCATCGATGCTGATGCCGACTCGAGGATGCCTCGGATCTGCCACTTTGTCAGCATGTAATTCATCAAACTTTTTCCACGCAACACCATCCGATGTGTGTACCATCATCAAATTCCCATCTACATCTAGTTTGGTTCTTTTGCCTGTTTTGTGCCATGTCATCTGTCTGGCCGTCTCTTCGACCATGAAAAGACGTTGAAGTCTTGGTACGATTGGCATATACCAAAGAACACTAACAGGGATTTTGGTCTGTGTCTTCTCACCCATACCGTTGTCTACCACAATATACCTGGAAGACTTGCAAAAGAGACAATAGTTCAAGTCCGCATAGTCAAGCCTAAATAGGCACATCCTTTCTCACATGCATGTATCTTCTCATAGGGCATCTTCAGTGCACGGAGGATTTTGTCCGACTGGTACAGGTTTGCAGGCATTACATGGCCTTTGGGTAGAAAGCGTCCAAATACTATCATAATTGCGTCATAGCATTCTCTGCCCAAGTTAAACTGAGCCTTCAATGCCATTACTTGTGAGATGGCATCCAACTGACAAAGCTCAGTGTGCTCGTGGAGCGGACGTTTTGAAGACTCCAACATTTCATTGAAGGCCTTTGCAGATTCCTTCATCTCCTCGTCCGAATCCCGAGCATCATCATAGTCTTGCACCATGTTTTCCATCCCGGTACCATGCTCGTCGGTGCGACGATGATCCACCTCAGCTCGGTCACGTTGGGCAGACTCACCATGAAATGTCCACACCGTATAATCGGGCGTAAAACCATTCTTCTGCAGGTGTTTACCCATTTCAGCCTCTGTCCTCTTTTCCCAATTGCCGCATCGGAAACAGGGGCACCAAGTTTTCCTCTGGCCATTTGCAAATGCGGCTTGCACAAACCCCTTGGTTTTTGTGAACCATTCAGCGCTCCATTTGTTTCGACCGGTGTGACGGTATACATCACACACGATCACTCATCTTGACCTTGAGCTCTGGACACACAACAATTATATATATAATTCACCATGTATATATTCATCAGTTGATCTACTTTGTCAATTTTATTACGTCCACGCAACCTACACTCTAATAGGTAATGATAGGTCCTAATCCCACCCGAGTATGTGTAGATTGGGTTCATTTTCCCATGCTATGCTCCGGATCCGACGAAAATTTTTGGCAGCACCTCCCCGCTGTTCTCCTGATACACGTCTCTGCAATAAACAGAGAGGATGTGTACCCGGAGAACAATAGGGGAGGCACTGACGAAATTTATGCGTCGCATCCGGAGCAAAGCATATGGGAAAAGGAACCCAATCTACACATACTCGGGCTGTCCATGGATAGCGTTGGATAATTCGAAAGAATCAAGGTCATAAATATGCAAATGCATGCATATTTATAACTATGACGCTTTCGAACGGGAGACACATATTGGTTACGCATCGATGATTCAAGACACATATATAGCTAGCTATCAAGTTTCATCGGCACGAACACCGAACAGAGCAAATAATTAATGGGGAGGAGGACATGTCATTTGTGCTCACCCATGAGCGAAGGGCAGAGCTCGTCAAGCGCACGGCGAGGTCGCCGAACACCAAACCTCGCAGCGGTGAAACAACTGCACATTTAAATCAACCCGATCAACACAATTATATATGATGTTTTCATAACAAAATCGAAAATATATGACCTAACTAATAATTCACAAATATAAGACCACGCCGGCCTCGGGGTCGGGTGTCGGGTGTCCGGGTGTCGTGGTCGTTGTCGGGTGTGGTGTCGGGTCGGGGTGTCGGGGTCAGGGGTCAGGGGGTCGGGGTGTCGGGGTCGGGGTGTCGGGGTCAGGGGGTCAGGGGGTCGGGGTGTTTCCTTCTATCCTTCTTCTTCTTTCTTTCTCTTCTTCTTCTTCTTTCCTTTCTTCTTCTTCTTCTTTCATCTTTTTTCTACTTTTTTACTTCTTTTCGTTTCTTCTTTTCTGCTTCTTCTACTTCTTCTACTTCTTTTCTTCTTCCTTTTTCATCTTTCTACTACTTCTACTTCTTCTACTTCTTCTAATTCTTTTCTAACACTAACACTAACAATTAAACAGCAAAAAAATGAAAAAACTGAAAAAAAAAGTAGTAGCCCTCACCGAACAATGGGGACGGTCGTGGGGGCACCAGGTGGCGTGGGCGGCGCCGGGCAGTCTTGGCCTTGATGGGTGGTGGCAGGCGACAGCGACAAGGCCAGGGGGGTGGGGCGGAGGGTGGTGGGGCGACAGGCCAAGGGGTCTTGGGGGCGGGCAGGCAGGCGGCGGGCGGCGGCGGGCGGGCGGGGTGGCGGAGGTGGTGGGGCGACAGGCGTCGGCGGGTGGGGTGGGGCGGAGGGTGGTGGCGTGAGGGGCCAAGGGTCCGGGGGCGGGGGCGGCGGCAGAGCGGGGCGGCCGGGCGGGGGGCAGCGGTGGATCTAGCTAGGCGGGGCATCGGGAGGAGAGAGGAAGAGAAGGGAGAGTAACAGGCAGGGGGTGGCGTCCGTTAGTTACTCGGCTCTTTGCCGTCCGCCACTCTTTGCCGCCCGCCGTTATCTCTCTTTGCCGTCTGCTAGGTGGGGGTGTTAAGTTTTTTTCAAACGGGCGGGTGGGTGGGGGCCACCTCCCTCTTTGCTGTCAGCTGGCTGACGGCAAAGATTCTTTGCCGTTAGCTGACGGCAATGAAATGGCGCATGGCAAAGAGGTTCTTTGCCGTCTGCCGTTTCTTTGCCGTCTGCTTTACGGTAGCTGATGGCAAAGAGCTTCTTTGCTGTCCGCTAGCGGACGGCAAAGATTTGGCAGATGGCAAAGTAGCTGATTCCAGTTGTGCTCTAATGCATGAACTAGCTAGGATGTGACAAGAACGTGATAAAATACTGATTCCAATTGCAGAAGATCAATAAACAAATTTTTAGGTCGTCCTATTTTGGTAGATTTTTTTTGAGTTCTAGAAGTTTGCGTTAGTTACAGATTACTGCAGACTGTTCTGTTTTTGACAGATTCTGTTTTTCGTGTGTTATTTGCTTATTTTGATGAATCTATGGCTAGTAAAATACTCCCTCCGTTCCTTGATATAAGGTGTATAGATTTTTGAGAAAAAATCCAAAATATAAGGTGTATTGTGTTGCACCATTCGTTTGGATAATTTTTTAGGGATTTTATTACATTTCCCTATATTAGGTAAGCTCCTCTATTTTCTCATGTCAATTAGTCAAGTGTAATCTCGCCCAAAACTTGTGAAATTTTCCCTCCACGTGCGTTCTTTAATTTCCATGCCAAAAAATATACACCCTATATTTAGGAACGGAGGGAGTAGATTATAAACCATAGAGAAGTTGGAATACAGTAGGTTTAACACCAATATAAATAAAGAATGAGTTCATTACACTACCTTGAAGTGGTGTTTTGCTTTCTTTCGCTAACGGAGCTCACGAGATTTTCTGCTAAGTTTTATGTTGTGAAGTTTTCACGTTTTGGGTAAAAGATTTGATGGATTATGGAATAAGGTGTCACACCCTGCATTTTGTAACATTTCATTCGCATTAATAAATCATAAAATTTGGCCCAACAAAAACGTTTGCACTATTTGGCTTTTATTTTGGAGTTGGTTTTCTCTCTGAGATTTTCAAATGCTCTTTAAAGTCAACTACTCCACCTTCTGTACTTCATCTCTTTGCCCCAAACTTCTGCCCAATGATCATGCCATGTGTATAGAGCAATATAGTATTTTCTTACAAAAATAATTTGGCCAAAAAGAATTTCTAAAATTAGTTTTTCAAAAACCATTGAATTGAGATTTGCACTGCAAGTACTTGATTTGAGGTGTGAAAAATCTTTCAAAAGGTATATTTCAATCCTATTAGAAGTAGGACTCCAATAAACCACAAAAATATAATTTTAAAATTTATTTTCCTATTTTATTTAAAAGCCTTTTCTTAAGGCCAGAAATGGTCTTTAGTAAGAAAAAATTATTTTATTGTTTTAAAAATATTTGACAAAAATCAGGGAAACTTAGTGGGCATATATTTCCCATATATAAAAGTTTCAGCAGATGGTGATGTTCAAAATATTGGACAAAACCTCCCAAAACCATTTCTGCCCATTTCAAGGATTTAAAGTATTTCTACAAGAAATATTTTCATAAATATGCAAGGAAAATCCAGCAAGTCACAAATGCATATTGTGATCACCTTGCAAAGCCTCATGTCAATTAAAGTCATTTTGGTTCACCAAAATGCCCCAAAAGCGTCTCTGACCAGAATCAAATTTGAACAACCTTGTACTACCAACTTTCTCTACTTGACCCCAGCTTTTGTGAGCATGTTCACATGACCAAATGAGGCCACTACACCAAGTGGTGCATCAAGGAGAATTGATTTGCTCAACTAGATCTACACAAGTCCATTTCTGCTAATTTCTAGAGTTTACAAAAGTTGCATTGGCAACTTTGCCCAAATAAGCTCCAACTTGGTGGAAGTCCCTAACTATATGTGTCATTTCACCCTGTGGAGTCTCATGGCAGTTGGAAATCTTCTGCTGGTCCAAACCATTATCAAACACCTTCTGCCACATTTCAAAAATCACCATTTTGACCACTAATACTATTCTCCTTGAACTCAACTCTTTACCACAGCTCCTCCTAATCCTCTCCTACCTCCAGTAATTCTCCCCTGGCCATTGCTCAATGATTAAGGGGTGAAACACCCCCATTTACCTCCCAGGACAGCAAATTCTCTCTCCTTTCCCACATCCCTCCTCACTCCAGTGGCCACCCAGGGCATCCAATGCCCCTTCCCCATTCTTTACTTCCCCCTAGAGCTACCAGACACCTTTGGCCGTGACCACATGCATAGAAAATGGCCATGCCGGCCATTTGGGCGCTCTGAGCGTGCTCTGATCTTGCCCCAAGCTGTAGCCGCCTCTTCCAACCGCCTCCGGCCACCTCGGGCCTCCCCAGCGCGCCCGACGATTCGCCTCGACGTCCGCAACACGCCACAGCGTGGTCCCCCTCCTCCTTCTCCCTCCTCTTGCCCCAGCTCGCATGCGCGCAGGCCGCCCGAGCGCACCAGTGAGCACGCTCACATGCGCGGTGCCCCTGGTCCTCCTCCTGCTCTCTTCCTTCACCCGCTCACCCTGGACCAACCCCAGACACACTCAAACAGGCCACGGTGGACCATCACGCGGCTATATAAGCCCGCCCCGGGCCGCTCCAGTGGCATCTGCCTCCTCCTCACACCCCCAAGAACACGCCCGCACCACCCAAACACCCTCAAGGGGCTTCTGTGCTCGGGATCGACCAGAGCTCCGCCGCCTCGGGTCGCCGTCGATCTCACGGTACAGGCCCTCTCCGCCGCTCCTCTTCCTCGATCTGGAACCACCGCGGCTCACTGACCATTCTTCCCCCTCTCTTCCCTGCCTCTTTTGCAGCCGGAAACGGCCGGAGCCACCGCCGCCCGAAGCTCCTCCGCCGTGCCTCCTCGTCGCCGACGAACCAGGCAACTCCGGTGACGTCCACCACCTCCACCCGAACTCCAGCCGTGCCTTCGCCCGACCTCGCCGTGCCCCACAACGACGCCGGTGAGCTCTCCGCCCTCTCTGACCCGGGGTTGACGACGATGGCCGTGCGGCCCGTCTGTCAGCCTCACGTCCTGACGTGTGGGTCCCACCCGTCAGGTTTAAACACACACGCGCGCACGCGTACCGGTTCGCCCGTCGGCTGAAGGCGTATTTTGCATTTACGCCTTCGACGTGGCAGCCTCGCGCGGGCTGAGTTCCTTCTGGGCCTGCTGCATTGTGGCCTTTCTGGACCAGAGGCACAATGCCCCTTCCCCTTTTTCTTTTTTGTCAGTTTTCCAAAAATTCCACAGGATAAAGAATTTGTCCAAATAAATTAATTCCAACTCCTAAATTTCTAAAATATTGCAACCTATTTAATGGTGCAACTTTCGTTCAAATCCAACAACCTTTTCTTCACTGTAAATATTTAAATGTGATTTTAAGCATTTAAATATACCTTTGTAAATCCATTTCTCCTATTCTGCTACTCCAAATCCAAAACTAGGAATTTTCCCCTTCTTAGTTTTCAACATAGTATTTAACAAAAATGAGTTGACATTTTTCTGAGCACTTTGGTTTTTCTGTTTTATTATTGCCTTATTTTCACGTTATTATTTTTCGACGATAGATTCCGTTGCTGACGAAGGAGTTGGACCAGAAGGCTTTGAAGACCCAGAAGACTTTGTTGAGCCAGGCAAGCAGCCCTTTGACCATGTCTATGAAACCCTTTTTATGCATGTCATATAGCACCCTTATTGCTTGCATCGGAGACATGATACTATGATGGCCACATGGGGTGGTTTGCCACCGTTACTTCCTCGTTGATACTTGCATTGTGCATGACCCTACCTTCTTATGAGGGTTATGCCGGTGGGAGTAGATAGGATGCTAAGTAGTGCTACGCAAAAAGGGACGGGGATATGCATGGTAATGGAGACAAGGCATTTTCAAAAGACTTTCCGAAAACCCTGTCGGGTGCCACTTATGCCCGAAGGAGATGATGAGTTGGGTAGCCACTTGATGACGAAGTGGTGTACCGAGGCAAGTGTGTGTGTTGTTTACAAAATGGATTGGTTTAAGTTGCGACCGTTATTCCAACCTTACATGCCCAACCACTCTACCCTTGTATGGGAAAGGGCATTATTGATTACCTAGGCCGATACTAGCTTGGAGCCCGCATTACTAGTGACGGGGGAGAGTTGGTGCTCTCTCTCGGGACGGGGTCGTGCCAGGTAGGGCGGCCATGACTTATTTCACGAGGGCACGGATACACGTTGTGTCCCTCTCGGATGTTACGATCTCGTCGAGTCTCGTATGATGTACATCGTGAGGATACGGAACAACGAGTGGACTCCTTGTTAGTGTCGTCTAGGGAAAGATAGTGATCGGGTGCTTACCTCGGGTACTTGAGGTATCGCGGGTCGTGGATGACACGGAAGTTCCCCGGATCTAGTGGGTAAAGTGTGCAACCTCTGCAGAGTGTCAAACTATTCGAATAGCCGTGTCCACGGTCAAGGACAGTTGGGTAACCACTCTTGGGCTACGTCCACATGTTTGTGAACCAGTGTGTGTGTATGGAAAAAAAAACTACTTGGGTCAAGTCAAAGGACATGACATGATTGAGTTGGGTTGGTGCTCACTCTATTTATGTTGATATCTGTAACCTGTCCTCATGGTTACTTGAATTCTCCTGATGCAAGTCTTACAAGTTGTTGAACATGTTATTGCACTCAAAACTAGCTTTCTGCAAAAATTTACCTATATCATGCATTGTTGTATCTGGAACCAAAACATGGGTTGCTTCCGAGTACATTCAAAGTACTCATTGGCTTTCCACTGGTTATTTAATTGGCCAGGCATGGAAGAACCGGAGTTGGAAGAAGAGTTGTTTGGAGACGAACATGCGAACTAGGACATTTCCAAGTCAGAATGCCTGTAGGGTTAAGGCAGATTGCATGGGTTCTATTTATCAACGAAGATTTCCGCTGCTTGTGTTTCATTTGATATTCAGCCCTTAAGGCTTTATCAATGTAAGACTTGACCATAATGGTCATAATTTGTGTAAGATGGTATGTATGGATGTAAGACTCTTGTTATTCAGCTTCTGTGTGTTCAGTGAGCATTGATCTCTGGGATCCTCAGATGCTGCGTGCATTCGGTGATCACGACTTATGAGTCGGGTCCCCCCAGAGCTGGTATCAAAGCCATCCTGACTGTAGGAACCCTTAGTTAGCATGGACGTTAGTTAGCTTGAGACCATATAAACTTCTCTTCTTTTCTAAAGCTTACCCCACCCAAGATATATTCCCCTTATTGACCTCTCCCATTCAACCTTTGTAGATGGTTGCCGTACCCGAAGAATTCCTGACCACCGAATTTCCCGTGATTATTGAGGATAGCCTCAAGAAGTGCCAGTTTCACCGAGCCCCCATTTTCACCTACCATGAGCATTGGATCAATGACACCGAGACGGTGTATCATGTGTAAGTGATCGTGAAGGCTAATGACTCTCCAACAAGCTAGTTCTTTGAGGGACCCCAGATGGCAACTCTGGTTCTTGCCGTCGAGGCGGCAACCCTCAAGGCACTCACCCGCCTCCGAGATCTTCTTCCAGAGATGGCAGATGTGTTGGCAACCCGCTTCTTGCCTTATCGGAAGGAAGGTGAGGATGAGAGCAGTGCACCAGCTCCACCATTAGAAGAAGGACTTCCACTCCGATTCCAGACCTACTTCAGCCTTTGTGCCGATAGTTTGGCACAACACTTGGCCTCGGAATCAATGGAGCTCCGAAAGGAACTTCATGAGACCAAGGCACTTCTTCTCCAAGCACAAGGGAAGGCGGATAGGATCAATAAGGAGGGTGATCCCCCTGGACAGCCCGCAATGGCATACCGAGGCGGAAGACCCCCAAAGGATGGAGGACCCCCACAACAACACCGCATGAGCGCAAAGGAATACCGCAAGCTCTTCGCACCACCGGCAAAGCAACGCCGTGTTGAGCTCCTCCACTCCCCCACCCCTTAAAGTGAAGAGGAAAGTCAGGGTGCTGATGATGAGGAGGAAGACCCAGAAGAGCCAGACTACGCGATCGAGCATTCCACCACTTAGGCATCATTCGCAACCCGGATATGCCCATTAGTAACCCCTACGGTAGGATAGGTCGTGTACCCCTATGCGAAGTCGAGTCCTTTTAATGGTTCATATGAAACCATGTAGTGTTGTGTTTGCTTTTGATGTGTTTGATGGACGTCGTGCTTTCCTTCGGGAACTTGTAAGCGACTACATCACCCATTTGGACTTTAATGAATGTTTTTGGCATTTTGGCCCTTGCATGAAAACAATTAGTGTCATACCAACCCCCTTACTAGGCGTCCCATCTATATTGCTTTCCCCATCTTTCCCAATTATGAGACTTTGACCGCTCCAACAGGATGCCTGTTGTAACACGTACTGGTACCTCTACCCAGCAGCAAGAAGCTGGAGCAGCAGCCAGTCAGGACCAAACCCAAGGACAAGCCCCACCACCGCCACCACCTCCAAGCATGGGCATGGCTCAGCTTCTCCAAGCCTTCCGAGAGGAACGCCAAGCCAACACTGCAGCCCTCCAGATGATTGCTCAAGCTGTCAATCGCCAGCCGGCGGGAAACGGCAATGGACGTTCCACGTTGGTGGAGTTCAAGAAGCATGCACCACCCACCTTCATCGAAACTGCTAAACCCCTGGATGCAGACGAGTGGGTCCGCACCATTGAGGATCTGCTGGAACTAGTCGGATGCACTGAGGACCGTGAGAAGGTGGCGTATGCTGCTCACTGTCTCGGGGGCACTGCCAGAGCTTGGTGGGATGGATTTAAGGCCATGCATGCTGAGCAAAACATCACTTGGAATGACTTCAAGGCAGAATTCCGCAAGGCCCACATTCCTTCCGGAATCATGGCCATCAAGAAGCGTGAGTTCCGAGCCCTGAAGCAAGGTAGTAGCACTGTCAAGGAGTACATGCATAAGTTCAGTGTTCTCTCAAGGTATGCCCCTGAAGATGTCAGCACTGATGCTGCCAAAAGGGAGCGCTTCATGGAAGGCCTTAACCAGACTCTACAATACTCGCTTGTTGTGTGTGACTGCCCAACTTTTCCTGATCTGGTGAACAAGGCACTCATGCTTGAGGACAAGCGACGTGCTTTGGATGATACCCGTAAGCGCAAGATGATCAGCAAGGGTAGCTCCAGCAACCAGAAGCCTCGCCCGTGGCAGCCAGCCCCGGTAAATCCAACCTATCAGCAGCTAAGAGCTCCTACACCCCGCACCAACTATCCACCTCAGCAGTATGCCAACCCCAGACCAGCTTACAACAACCCCAATTAGAGTGCCGGCAAGAGCAGCAACCCCAACCAAGTCACTTGCTTTGGATGTGGTCAGCCAGGACACTACTCCAAGAATTGCCCCAACAAGAAGCCCGACGC
Organism: Aegilops longissima; assembly: GCA_021605205.1. Taxonomy (NCBI): domain Eukaryota; kingdom Viridiplantae; phylum Streptophyta; class Magnoliopsida; order Poales; family Poaceae; genus Aegilops; species Aegilops longissima. The sequence continues at coordinate 222,608,314 of CM038679.1, forward strand.
CCCGCGCCCCAATGCACAGAACCCAGGACAAGGACGTGGAATGCCACCAAGGAGCCAAGCTCCCCGCAACCCGCCCAACAACGGCAAGGGTTGTGTGAATCATGTCACTGCAGAAGAAGCCCGGGGAGACCGGACGTCAGGCCGGGTGCGTTCCTTGTCAACCCAAAGACTGCTGAATCGTCTTATTTGATTCTCGAGCCACGCATTCATTTGTCACCCAAATGTTTGCATTAAAAAGTGGCATGAGCCCTACACCCCTGAATAACCCTATGGTGGTACAAACCCCCGACGCAGAGATGAGAGCCAGGATAGGATGTAAAGGAGTCGGAATTGTCATTAATGGGGTAGACTTCCTAGCAGACCTTATCATCTTAAGATCGCATGGCTTGGATGTGATCTTAGGAATGGATTGGCTCATCAAGCACCAAGGCTTGTTAGATTGTGCCAACCCGACTGTCACTGTGACCAATGACCAAGGAGTCGAAGTTAAATTTGCCTCCAACCCCTCCTCTGCTCAAGCCAACCAAGTCAACTGTCTGACTGAAGTTGGATTGGAGCAAGTGCCGGTGGTATGCGAATACCCCGATGTCTTTCCCGATGAGCTACCGGGAATGCCTCCTGACCGAGACAATGAGTTCATCATCGAGCTCATACCCGGAGCAGGACCCATCTATAAGAAGCCGTATAGAATGGGATCAGAAGAGTTAGCAGAATTGAAGAAGCAACTAGAAGAGCAGTTGAGGAATGGATTTATCCGCCCTAGTGCCTCCCCTTGGGGATCACCTGTTCTGTTTGTGGCAAAGAAGGACGGTACCATCCGCTTATGCATTGACTACAGCTCCCTCAATGAAGTTACAATCAAGAACAAGTATCCACTTCCCAAGATTGAAGATCTGTTTGATCAACTTAATGGGGCCAAGGTGTTCTCCAAGATCGACCTCAGATCTGGGTATTACCAGCTGAAAATCAGACCCCAAGATATTCTGAAGACGGCATTTGTAACCAAATATGGCCTGTATGAGTGCACGGTCTTGTGCTTTGGATTGACCAATGCCCCAGCTTACTTCATGTATCTCATGAATAAGGTCTTCATGGAATATTTGGAAAAGTTTGTCGTTGTCTTCATTGATTACATTCTTGTCTTCTCGAAGACGGAAGAAGAGCACGAGCAACACTTGAGGATGGTCCTAGACAAGCTCCGAGAGCACCAACTGTATGCCAAGTTCAGCAAGTGTGAGTTTTGGCTGCGTGAAGTTGGATTCTTGGGTCATGTATTGAATGCCGAAGGGTTGTTGGTGGATCCCACCAAGATTCAAGCCGTGACTGAATGGCAAACACCGAGCAATGTGAAGGAGGTCAGAAGTTTCCTCAGACTCGCGGGATATTACCGCAAGTTTGTTGAAGGATTCTCAAGCATTGCCTGACCTATGACCCAGCTCTTCAAAAAGGACAAGAAGTTTGAGTGGACGCCGAAGTGTGAAGAGAGCTTCCAGGAGCTGAAGAAGAGACTGACCACCGCCCCAGTTCTGGCCACACCAGATATACACAAGGAGTTTGTGATATATTGTGATGCGTCAAGAACCGGACTGGGAGGTGTTCTGATGCAAGAAGGCAGAGTCGTAGCATACCTTTCAAGGCAACTACGGCCTCATGAAGAGAACTATGCTACTCATGACCTCGAGTTGGCAGCTGTAGTTCATGCCCTGAAAACATGGCGACATTACCTCCTAGGGAAGCAGTGTGAGATATACACGGATCACAAAAGTCTGAAGTATATTTTCACTCAGAAGGAATTTAACATGAAGAAAAGAATATGGCTAGAGTTGATCAAGGATTATGACCTTAGTGTTCAATACCACCCTGGAAAGGCTAATGTGGTAGCAGATGCATTAAGCAGAAAGGCTTGTTCCTTGAATGCTATGCTTAAGAGTAGGCTACCCGCCTTGTATGAAGAACTTGAAAGCTTCGGGTTGGAACTGGTTGCACCAGGATTCTTGGCCAACCTCGAAGTTAGGCCTACCTTGATAGATGATATTAAGGAAGCTCAGAAGGGTCACGAAAGTATTGAAGGCATCAAGAGGAAGATCAAGGCAGGCAAGGCCCCAGGATTCTCAGAGGATGAGCAAGGAATTGTGTGGTTTGGGAATCGCATTTGCGTACCCAACAGGATTGAGCTCAAGAATTTGATCTTGCAAGAAGCTCATGACACCCGTATTCCATCCACCCTGGAGGAACCAAGATGTATCAAGACCTAAAAGAAAGATTCTGGTGGCATGGCATGAAGAGAGAGATAGCCACTTTCGTCGCTAAGTGTGACATATGCCAAAGGGTCAAAGCTGAACATCAGCGACACGCTGGATTGTTACAACCTCTCAAGGTGCCTGAATGGAAATGGGATAAAGTCGGAATGGACTTCATCACTGGATTACCCAGGTCAAATAAGGGACATGACTCCATCTGGGTCATAGTCGACCATTTGACAAAAGTAGCCCATTTCATTCCTGTCAAAACGACTTACAAGGGAAACCAGCTAGCCAGCCTCTACATCAACAGAATCGTAAGCCTTCATGGTGTTCCCAAGGAGATTGTGTCAGACCGAGGAACCCAGATTACCTCAAGGTTCTGGAAGAAGTTCTAAGAGGCCATGGGGACCAAGTTGTCCTTGAAGACAGCTTTCCACCCACAGCATCGGAGGTCGATGTAACTAGTGAATCAGATATCAAGACATGCTTCGAGCCTGTGTCTTAGCATATGCAGCTAGGTGGGAAGATTGCCTCCCTTTCGCCGAGTTCTCCTACAACAACAGTTATCAGTCAAGCCTTCAGATGGCACCATTTGAAGTGTTATACGGACGGAAGTGCCGCACACCCCTCAATTGGTCAGAGACCGGAGAAGGACTAGTCTTTGGGCCCGATATCCTCCGTGAAGCAGAAGAGCAAGTCCAGCTTGTCAGAGAGCGTTTGAAGACTACCAAGTCAAGGCAGAAGAGCTACGCTGACTCACGTTGTAGAGACATGAATTTCCGAGTTGGAGACCATGTGTACCTTTAGGTCACACCTCTCAAGGGAACCCAACGCTTCCATGTCAAAGGAAAGCTCGCCCCAAGATACATCGGCCCCTTCAAGATCACTGACCGACGAGGGGAAGTGGCTTACCAATTGGAACTACCACCTGAACTATCCGATGTGCACAACGTATTCCACGTGTCACAACTCCGGAAGTGTCTCCAAGTTCCAGACAAGCCTGATCTTTACAAGGACGTCAATCACCAAGCCATTGACCTTCAGCCTGATTTGACCTATCGTGAGAGGCCCATCTGCATTTTGGATGAGGCTGAGTGGACGACTCAAGCCGCACCATCAAGTACTTCAAGGTCCAAAGGAGCAACCACACCAAGCGTAGCAACACGGGAACGTGGAGACTACCTTAGATCTGAGTTTCCGTATCTCTTTAAAGCCTAGTTTAGGAATCTCGGGGACGAGATTCTTGTAAGAGGGGTAGGTCTGTCACACCCTGCATTTTGTAACATTTCATTTGCATTAATAATGCATAAAATTTGGACCAACAAAAAACTTTTGCACTATTTGGCTTTTATTTTGGAGTTGGTTTTCTCTCTGAGATTTTCAAATGCTCTTTAAAGTCAACTACTCCACCTTCTGTACTTCATCTCTTTGCCCCAAACTTCTGCCCAATGATCATGCCATGTGTATAGAGCAATATAGTATTTTCTTACAAAAATAATTTGGCCAAAAAGAATTTTCTAAAATTAGTTTTTCAAAAACCCTTGAATGAGATTTGCACTGCAAGTACTTGATTTGAGGTGTGAAAAATATTACAAAAGGTATATTTCAATCCTATTAGAAGTAGGACTCCCATAAACCACAAAAATATAATTTTAAAAGTTATTTTCCTATTTTATTAAAAAGCTTTTTCTTAAGGCCAGAAATGGTCTTTAATAAGAAAAAATTATTTTATTGTTTTAAAAATATTTGACAAAAATCAGGGAAACTCAGTGGACATATGTTTCCCATATATAAGAGTTTCAACACATGGTCATGTTCAAAATTTTGGACAAAACCTCCCAAAACCATTTCTGCCCATTTCAAAGATTTGAAATATTTCTACAAGAAATATTTTCATAAAAATCCAAGGAAAATCCAGCAAGTCACAAACGCATATTGCGATCACCTTGCAAAGCCTCATGTCAATTAAAGTCATTTTGGTTCACCAAAATGCCCCAAAACCCTCTCTTACCAGAATCAAATTTGAACAACCTTGTACTACCAACTTTCTCAACTTAACCCCAGCTTTTGTGAGCATGTTCACATGACCAAATGAGGCCACTACACCAAGTTGTGCATCAAGGATAAGTGATTTTCTCAACTAGATCTACACAAGTCCATTTCTGCTAATTTCTAGGGTTTACAAAATTTGCATTGGCAACTTTGCCCAAATAAGCTCCAACTTGGTGGAAGGCCCTAATTATATGTGTCATTTCACCCTGTGGAGTCTCATGGCAGTTGGAAATCATCTGCTGGTCCAAACCATTATCAAACACCTTCTGCCACATTTCAAAAATCACCATTTTGACCAATAATACTATTCTCCTTGAACTCAACTCTTTACCACAGCTCCTCCTAATCCTCTCCTACCTCCGGTAACTCTCCCCTAGCCATTGCTCAATGATTAAGGGGTGAAACACCCCCATTTACCTCCCAGGACAGCAACTTCTCTCTCCTTTCTCACCTCCCTCCTCACTCCAGTGGCCACCCAGGGCATCCAATGCCCCTTCCCCATTCTTTACTTCTCCCTAGAGCTACCAGACACCTTTGGCCGTGACCAGATGCATAGAAAATGGCCATGCCGGCCATTTGGGCGCTCTCGAGGCGTGCTCTGATCTTCCTCAAGACCTGTAGCCGCCCCTTCCAACCGCCCCGCCACCTCGGACCTCCCAGTAGCGCCGACGACGATGCGCCTCGACGTCTGCAACACGCCACAAAGATGGTCCCTCCTCCTTCTCCCTCCACTTGCCCCAGCTCACGCGCGCCGCCGCCTGAAGCGCACCAAAGGAGCACGCCACACACGCGGTGCCCCTGGCCGTCCTCCTGCTCTCTTCCTTCACCCGCTCACTCTGGACCAACCCCATGAGCACCCCAGACACACTCAAACAGGCCCCCGTGACCCATGGCGACGGCAACGAGCTCGCCGGCGCACAGGTCCACGGTGGACCATCACGCGGCTATATAAGCCCGCCCCGAGCCGCTCCAGTGGCATCCGCCTCCTCCTCACACCCCCAAGAACACGCCCGCACCACCCAAACACCCTCAAGGGGCTTCTGTGCTCGGGATCGAACGGAGCTCCGCCGCCTCGGGTCGCCTGTCGATCTCGAGTGGTAGCCCTCTCCGCCGCTCCTCTTCCTCGATCTGGAACCGCCATGCTCATCGACCATTCCCCTCTCTTCCCTGCCTCTTTTGCAGCCGGAAACGGCCGGAGCCACCGCCGCCCGAAGCTCCTTCGCCGTGCCTCCTCGTCGCCGACGAACCAGGCAACTCCGGTGACGTCCACCACCTCCACCCGAACGGCGACACGACGCTGAGTCCAGCCGTGCCTTCGCCCGACCTTGCCGTGCCCCACAAGGACGCCGGTGAGCTCGCCGCCCTTTCTGACCCGGGCTTAACGACGACGGCCGTGGGGCCCATCCGTCAGCCTCACGTCCTGACGTGTGGGTCCCACCGTCGAGTTTAACCACACAGCAGCTGCATCGTTCACCCGTCGGTCAAGGCGATTTTGCATTTACGCCTTCGACGTGGCAGCCTCGCAGGTTGAGTTCCTTACGGGCCTGCTGCCTGCGTGGCCTTCGCCCCCGAGGCACAAGTGCCCTTCCCTTTTTCTTTTCTCATCACTTTTCCAAAAATTCCATAGGATAAAATATTTGTCCATATAAATTAATTCCAACTCCTAAATTTCTAAAATATTGCAACCTATTTAATGGTGCAACTTTCATTCAAATCCAACAACCTTTTCTTCACTTTAAATATTTAAATGTGATTTTAAGAATTTAAATATACCTTTGTAAATCAATTTCTCCTATTCTGCTACTCCAAATCCAAAACTAGGAATTTTCCCTTCTTAGTTTTCAACCTAGTATTTAACAAAAATGAGTTGACATTTTTCTGAGCACTTTGGTTTTTCTGTTTTATTATTGCCTTATTTCCTCGTTATTATTTTGCGACGATAGATTGCGTTGCTGACGAAGGAGTTGGACCAGAAGGCTTTGAAGACGCAGAAGACTTTGTTGAGCCAGGCAAGCAGCCCTTTGACCATGTCTATGAAAACCTTTTTATGCATGTCATATAGCACTCTTATTGCTTGCATCGGAGACATGATACTATGATGGCCACATGGGGTGGTTTGCCACCGTTACTTCCTCGTTGATGCGTGCAATGTGCATGACCCTACCTTATTATGAGGGTTATGCCGGTGGGAGTAGATAGGATGCTAAGTAGTACTACGCAAAAAGGGACGGGGATATGCATGGTAATGGAGACAACGCATTTTCAAAAGACTTTTCGAAAACCCTTTCGGGTGCCACTTATGCCCGAAGGAGATGATGAGTTGGGTAGCCACTTGATGACGAAGTGGTGTACCGAGGCAAGTGTGTGTGTTGTTTTCAAAACGGATTGGTTTAAGTTGCGACCGTTATTCCAACCTTACATGCGCAACCACTCTACCCTTGTATGGGAAAGGGCATTATTGATTACCTAGGCCGATACTAGCTTGGAGCCCGTGATTACTAGTGACGGGGGAGAGTTGGTGCTCTCTCTCGGGACGGGGTCGTGCCAGGTAGGGCGGCCATGACTGTTTTCATAGGGCACCGGATACACCGTTGTGTCCCCTCTCAGATGTTACCATCTCGAGTGAGTCTTGTATGATGTACATCGTGAGGATACGGAACAACGAGTGGACTCCTTGTTAGTGTCGTCTAGGGAAAGATAGTGATCGGGTGCTTACCCCGGGTACTTGAGGTATCGCGGGTCGTGGATGACACGGAAGTTCCCCGGATCTAGTGGGTAAAGTGTGCAACCTCTGCAAAGTGTCAAACTATTCGAATAGCCGTGTCCACGGTCAAGGACAGTTGGGTAACCGCTCTTGGGCTACGTCCACATGTTTGCAAACCAGTGTGTGTGTGTGGAAAAAAAACTACTTAGGTCAAGTCAAAGGACTTGACATGATTGAGTTGGGTTGGTGCTCACTCTATTTATGTTGATATCTGTAACCTGTCCTCATGGTTACTTGAATTCTCCTGATGCAAGTCTTACAAGTTGTTGAACATGTTATTGCACTCAAAACTAGCTTTCTGCAAAAATTTACCTATATCATGCATTGTTGTATACGGAACCAAAACATGAGTTGCTTTAAGTAGTACATTCAAAGTACTAATTGGCTTGCCACTGGTTATTTAATTGGCCAGGCATGGAAGAACCGGAGTTCGAAGAAGAGTTCTTTGGAGACGAACATGCGAACTAGGACGTTTCCCAGTCACAATGCCTATAGGGTTAAGCAGATGGCATGGGTTCTACTTATAGACGAAGATTTCCGCTGCTTGTGTTTCATTTGATGTTCAGCCCTTAAGGCTTTATCAATGTAAGACTTGACCATAATGGTCATAATTTGTGTAAGACGGTACGTATGGATGTAAGACTCTTGTTATACAGCTTCTGTGTGTTTAGTGAGCATTGATCTCTGGGATCACTGTACACGTGCATTCGGTGATCACGACTTATGACTCGGGGTCCCCACATAAGGAGTGGCAAGAGGCTAAGCTTGGGGATGCCCATGGCACCCCAAGATAATATAAGGACACCAAAAAGCCAAAGCTTGGGGATGCCCCGGAAGGCATCCCCTCTTTCGTCTTCGTCCATCGATAACTTTACTTGGAGCTATATTTTTATTCACCACATGATATGTGTTTTGCTTGGAGAGTCTTGTATGATTTGAGTCTTTTCTTTTTAGTTTACCAAAATCACCCTTGTTGTACACACCTTTTGAGAGAGACACGCATGATTCGGAATTTAGTAGAATACTCTATGTGCTTCACTTATACCTTTCGAGCTATATAGTTTTTGCTCTAGTGCTTCACTTATATCTTTTAGATCACGGTGGTGGATTTGTTTTCTAGAAACTATTGTTCTCTCATGCTTCACTTATATTATTTTGAGAGTTCTACAAAACAGCATGGTACTTTGCTTTAATTATGATAGGCATCCAAGATTACTAAAAGATTTCTTATGAGTGAGTTGAATACTATGTGAAGTTTGATGCTTGATAATTGTTTTGAGATATGAAGACGGTGATATTAGGGTCATGATAGTTGAGTAGTGTTAGATTTGAGGAATACTTGTGTTAAAGTTTGTGATTCCTGTAGCATGCACGTATGGTGAACCGTTATGTGATGAAGTTGGAGCATGATTTATTTATTGATTGTCTTCCTTATGGGTTGCGGTCGGGGACGCGCGATGGTCTTTTCCTACCAATCTATCCCCCTAGGAGCATGCGCATAATACTTTGCTTTGATAACCTGTAGGTTTTTGCAATAAGTATATGAGTTCTTTATGACTAATGATGAGTCCATGGATTATACGCACTTTTCATCTTTCCACCACTGCTAGCCTCTCTAATACCGTGCACTTTTCGCTGGCATCATACACCCACCATATACCTTCCTCAAAACAGCCACCATACCTACCTATCATGGCATTTCCATAGCCATTCCGAGATATATTGCCATGCAACTTACCAGCGTTCCGTTTACTATGACACGCTCCATCATTGTCATATTGCTTTGCATGATCATGTAGTTGACATCGTATTTGTGGCAAAGCCACCGTTCATAATTCTTTGATACATGTCACTCTTGATTCATAGCATATCCCGGTACACCACCGGAGGCATTCACATAGAGTCATATTTTGTTCTAAGTATTGAGTTGTAATTGTTGAGTTGTAAGTAAATAAAAGTGTGATGATCATCATTATTAGAGCATTGTCCCAAGTGAGGAAAGGATGATGGAGACTATGATTCCCCCACAAGTCGGGATGAGACTCCGGACGAATAATAAAAAAAGTAAAAAAGAGGCCATAAAAAAGAGAGAAAAGGCCCAAATAAAAAATGAGAGAAAAAGAGAGGAGGGACAATGCTAATATCCTTTTTCCACACTTGTGCTTCGAAGTAGCACCATGATCTTCATGATAAAGAGTCTCCTATGATATCACTTTCATATACTAGTGGGAATTTTTCATTATAAGAACTTGGATTGTATATTCCAATGACGGGCTTCCTAAAAATGCCCTAGGTCTTCGTGAGCAAGCGAGTTGGATGCACACCCACTTAGTTTCTTTTTTTGAGCTTTCATATACTTATAGCTCTAGTGCATCTGTTGCATGGCAATCCCTACTCACTCACATTGATATCTATTGATGGGCATCTCCATAGCCCGTTGATACGCCTAGTTGATGTGAGACTATCTTCTCCTTTTTTGTCTTCTCCAAAACCACCATTCTATTCCACATATAGTGCTATGTCAATGTCTCACGCTCATGTATTGCGTGAAGATTGAAAAAGTTTGAGAACACCAAAAGTATGAAACAATTGCTTGGCTTGTCATCGGGGTTGTGCAAGATTTAAATACTTTGTGTGGTGAAGATAGAGCATAGCCAAACTATATGATTTCGTAAGGATAACTTGTTTTAGCCATGTTATTTTGAGAAGACATAATTGCTTAGTTAGTATGCTGGAAGTATAATTATTTTTATGTCAATATTAAAATTTTATCTTGAATCTTTCGGATCCGAATATTCATTCCACAAATAAGAGAATTACATTGAAAATTATGCTAAGTAGCATTCCACATCAAAAATTCTGTTTTTATCATTTACCTACTCGAGGACGAGCAGTAATTAATCTTGGGGATTCTTGATACGTCTCCAACGTATCAATAATTTTTTATTGTTCCATGCTATATTATATTCTGTTTTGGATGTTTAATGGGCTTTATTATACACTTTTATATTATTTTTGGGACTAACCTATTAACCGGAGGCCCAGCCTGAATTGCTACTTTTTTGCCTATTTCATTGTTTCACTGAAAAAGAATATCAAATGGAGACCAAACGGAATGAAACCTTCGGGAACGTGATTTTCGGAACAAACGTGATCCAGAGGACTTGGAGTCCACGTAAAGCAATCAACGAGGAGAGCACGAGGAAGGGGGCGCGCCTACCCCCCAGGTGCGCCCTCCACACTTGTGGGGCCCACATTGCTCCACCGACGTACTTCTTCCTCCTATATATACCTACGTACCCCCAAACTATCAGTTACAGAGCCAAAAACCTATTTCCACTGCCGCAACCTTATGTACCCATGAGATCCCATCTTGGGGCCTTTTCTGGCGCTCCACCGGAGGGGGCATTGGTCACGGAGGGCTTCTACATCAACACCATAGCCTCTCCGATGATGTGTGAGTAGTTTACCTCAAACCTTCGGGTCCATAGTTATTAGCTAGATGGCTTCTTCTATCTCTTCGGATCTCAATACAAAGTTCTCCTCGATCTTCTTGCAGATCTATTCGATGTAATCTTCTTTTGCAGTGTGTTTGTCGAGATCCGATGAATTGTGGGTTTATGATCAAGATTATCTATGAACAATTTTTGAATCTCCTCTGAATTCTTTTATGTATGATTGGTTATCTTTGCAAGTCTCTTCGAATTATCAGTTTGGTTTGGCCTACTAGATTGATCTTTCTTGCAAAGGGAGAAGTGCTTAGCTTTGGGTTCAATCTTGTGGTGTCCTTTCCAAGTGACAGCAAGGGAAGCAAGGCACGTATTGTATTGTTGCCATCGAGGATAATAAGATGGGGTTTATATCATATTGCATGAGTTTATCCCTCTACATCATTGCATCTTACTTAAAGCATTACTCTGTTCTTATGAACTTAATACTCTAGATGCATGCTGGACAGCGGTCGATGTGTGGAGTAATAGTAGTAGATGCAGAATCGTTTTGGTCTACTTATCGCGGACGTGATGCCTATATACATGATCATACCTAGATATTCTCATAACTATGCTCAATCCTATCAATTGCTCGACAGTAATTCGTTTGCCCACCATAATACTTATGCTATCTTGAGAGAAGCCACTAGTGAAACCTATGGCCCCTGGGTCTATTTTCCATCATATTAATCTACCAATATGTAGATATTTCTATTGACTTTTATTTTACTTTGTATCTTCATTTCTCTTTATCATAAAAATACCGAAAATATTATCTTATCATATCTATCAGATCGCACTCTCGTAAGAGACCGTTGAGGGATTCACAACCCCTTTATCATGTTGGTTGTGAGGTTCTTATTTGTTTGTGTAGGTGCGAGGGACTCGTGCGTGATATCCTACTGGATTGATACCTTGGTTCTCAAAAACTGAGGGAAATACTTACTCTACTTTACGGCATCACCCTTTCCTCTTCAAGGGAAAACAAACATAGTGCTCAAGAGGTAGCAGTACTCTGCCAGCTGGAACCATCATCACCTGGCAAGACTTCCAAGCTGCTTTCCGTGCCCGCTTCATTCCTCAGGGAGTCATCGATCGGAAGAAGCACGAGTTCCGCAACCTCACCCAGGGCAACAAAACTGTGGAAGCTTATCAGCGGGAGTTTCTGGACTTATCCCGCTATGCTGAAGAAGACATTGCAACTGATGCATGCAGACAGGAGAAGTTCCGTGATGGCCTTCAAGCTGACATCAAGCTCGCACTTCTAGTGCATGACTTTGACTATTTCTCCACCTTGGTGAACAAGGCCATCAATGTCGAAACTGGTTTGCCGGAACACCAGAGCTCTCACAGGCGCAACCGTGATACGGGCTCATCTTCGGGCCCACCCTCGCAGAAGCATAGGATATGGATGCCCAACAGCATGTACCAGCCTACTGCACCTGCTCCAAGGCAGTCCTATGCTACACCTCGTCTGCCTCCTCCACCACCTAGGCACCCAATGCTTCCAACACCACCACCCCGAGCGCCTTGTCCCACTCCCAATAATGGTCTGTGCTTCAGGTGTGGTCAACCAGGGAACTGTGCTAGGGAATGCAACCAGAACAAGAATCAACTGGCCCTTCCCGTAGCTGGTCGTGGAAGCAACCAGCCCCGCAACAACAATGCCAAGTCTTATGGTCGTGTTCATGCCAACCACGTTGATCTGAACGAAGCTCAAGACCAGCATGCTACTGTGATGGGTACACTCCACATAAATTCAGTACCAGCATCCGTTTTATTTGATACAGGTGCATCTCATTCATTCATGTCAGAAGATTTTGCATTCATGCATGGCATTAAAAGAAAAGACATAAATGCCTCGCTCTTAGTACACATCCCTGCGGGCCAGTGTCAAACCTCCATGATTTGCAATGACATCCCCATTGAAATCGAAGGACAGGAATTCCTTGTCTCTCCCATCATATTGAAGTCATGTAGCATTGATCTCATTCTGGGAATGGATTGGTTATTAGCGCATAATGCTTCTATCGTTTGCACCACTAAGACCGTCCATCTGCTACACCGTTTTGATTAAATAATAAGCTACAATGCTCGCCTGGTTCAGAATGTCGAGGCAAGGCTATATGCCTTGAACGCATTGAACGCTGCACCACGCGAGGGCATTGAAAACATTCCCGTTGTTCGCGAATTTCAAGACATCTTTCCTGAAGAACCTCCAGGAGTTGCCCCTGCTAGAGCGGTTGAATTCATCATCGACTTGAAACCAGGCACCACTCCTATAGCCAAACGACCCTACAAGATGCCGCCGCATGAACTCATTGAACTTAAGGAGGAAATCGACAATTCTCTTCGCAAAGGTTTCATTCGCCCAAGTTGCTCTCCTTTGGGAGAAACTTCTCTCTTTGTTATGAAGAAGGATGGGACAAATCGATTGGTCCAAGATTATCGTCCTATTAACCAAGCCACCATTCAGAACAAATATCCCCTCCCTCAAATCAATAATCTGTACGATCAAATGGCTGGTTCATCAGTGTTCTCTAAACTCGACTTGAGGTTGGGTTACCACCAGATCCGTGTTCGTGAAGAGGATATCCCAAAGACTGCCTTCGTGACTCGGTATGGTCCATATGAGTACACCGTTATGTCATTCGGCTTAACCAATGCTCCAGCCACCTTCTCTCGTCTGATGAACTATATATTCATGGATTATCTCAACAAGTTCGTCGTGGTTTATCTGGATGATATCCTTGTATTTTCCAAGAACAAAGAAGAGCATGCTGAACATCTTCGTCTTATGTTGGACAAGCTACGAGAGCATCAACTATATGCCAATTTCTCCAAATGTGAATTTTCGCTACCCGAAGTAACCTATCTTGGGCATGTAATCTCTAAGGATGGTACTGCCGTCAACCCTGAACGAGTCCAGGCTATTCTTGATTGGACTCCTCCGAAGAACGTTAAGCAAGTCAGAAGTTTTCTCGGTCTCGCCATCTATTGTCGTCTACTCGTCGAGAACTTCTCCAAGATCGCCAGGCCTCTGAATAACCTGTTGCATAAGGGCGTCAAGTTCCAATGGACAGACAAATGTCAGGAAAGTTTCTAAGCACTCAAAGACAAGTTGACTTCTGCCCCAGTGCTTGCTCCACCTGATACTAAGAAGGACTTCGTCATTTAATGCGAAGCTTCCCGTCAAGGATTAGGCTTAGTGATGTCTTATGCCTCTCGTCACTTGCGCCCTAATGAAGAGAACTACCCAGTTCTCGACCTCGAGTTTGCTGCTGTCATTCATGCACTGAAGCAGTGGCGACATTACCTTCTCGGCAATCGTTGCAAGATCTTCACCGACCACCAAAATCTGAAGTATATGTTTACTCAGCCAGACCTGAACCTCCTTCAGCAGAGATGGATGGAGACTGTTGCAAACTTTGACTTGGGTATTAACTATACACCAGGCAAGGCTAATGTAATGGTTGATGCCTTGAGCCACAAGTCTTACTACAACCACCTCCATGTTCGAAAATTTCAGCCCTTGCTTGTTGAAGAATTTAGAAAGCTGTACCACCATATTGTCCCTCCTGGTGCACTCGCACCCCCTCCCCAGAGTTCCAAAAGATGAATCTTCGTGTTGTTCCTCGGGGTTCTCTAAATACCCTGGCTGTCAAACCAGATCTTGTTGGTGATATCAAGACTATTCAAAATTATGACCTTGAAGTCGAGAAGATTAAACACTATCTCGCAGAAGGAAAGCCCTCAATCTTCACTATTGCCGATGATGGCGCCTTGTACTTCAAAGGCCGCCTAGTGGTGCCATCTGTGATGAAAAACCTGGATCTGACTCCAAGGATTATGAAAGAAGCCCATGATACGCCTCTTTCTATTCACACCGGTAGTACCAAGATGTACCAAGACATTTGTCAGCAATTCTCTTGGTGTAATATGAAGCAAGACATTGCTCGTTATGTTGCTGAGTGTGACGTTTGCCGTCGTATCAAAGCAGAACATCGAAGGCTTGCAAGAACTCTGCAACCTATCTCTATTCCTGAGTGGAAATGGGACCATGTCGAGATGGACTTCGTCACTGGTTTCCCAAATCGCAGAACGGTAATGATGCTATTCTTGTCGTCATTGACCGGCTTTGTAAAGTTGCACATTTTCTAGCTGTCAAAGAAATGATCACTGCTAGTCAGCTTGCAACTCTCTACATGTCCAGAATTGTTTCACTTCACGGTATTCCACTTGTAATCAGTTCAGACCGTGGCATCTTGTTCACTTCAAGATTCCGGGCAAGTTTCCAAGAAGCTATGGGACTCATATGTCATTCAATACCGCATTTCATCCTTAGTCGCAAGGGCAAGTTGAACGTGTCAACCAAGTTCTCGAAGACATGCTCCGAGCTTGTGTTATTTCCTTCGGCAAGAAATTGGAGGAATCTCTCCCGTATATTGAGTTCTCTTATAATAATAGCTATCAGGCTAGTCTGAAGATGGGCCCCTGATACGTCCATTTTGCATCATGCTTTTATATCGATATTTATAGCATTAGGGGCTGTTATTACACATTATGTCACAATACTTATGCCTATTCTCGCTTATTTTACAAGGTTTATATAAGGAGAGAGAATGCCGGCGGCTGGAATTCTGGGCTGGAAAAGGAGATAATATTAGAGACCTATTCTGCACAACTCCAAAAGTCCTGAAACTCCACGAAAGGTATTTTTGGAAATAATAAAAAATATTGAGCGGAAGAAATACGTCGGGGGCTCTACCTGTCCACGAGGGTGGGGGCGCGCCCTACTCCCTGGGAGAGCCCCCTGCCTCGTGGGCCCCCTGTTGGCCCTCCGGTGCCCATCTTCTGCTATATGAAGTCTTTTGTCCGAAGAAAAACCATAAGCAATCTTTCGAGACGAGACTCCGCCGCCATGAGGCGGAACCTTGGCGGAACCAATCAGGGGCTCCGGCAGAGCTGTTCTGTCGGGGACACTTCCCTCCGGGAGGGGGAAATCATCGCCATCGTCATCACCAACGCTCCTCTCATCGGGAGAGGGCAATCTCCATCAACATCTTCACCAGCACCATCTCCTCTCAAACCCTAGTTCATCTCTTGTATCCAATTCTTGTCTCATAGTCTCGGATTGGTACCTGTAGGTTGCTAGTAGTGTTGATTACTCCTTGTAGTTGATGCTAGTTGGTTTATTTGGTGGAAGATCATATGTTTAGATCCTATATGCATATTAATACTCCTCTGATTATGAACATTAATATGCTTTGCGAGTAGTTACGTTTGTTCCTGAGGACATGGGAGAAGTCTTGCTATTATTAGTCATGTGAATTTGGTATTCGTTCGATATTTGGATGAGATGTATGTTGTCTATTCTCTAGTGGTGTTATGTGAACATCGACTACATGACACTTCACCATTATTTGGGCCTAGAGGAAGGCATTGGGAAGTAATAAGTAGATGATGGGTTGCTAGAATGACAGAAGCTTAAACCCTAGTGTATGCGTTGCTTCGTAAGGGGCTGATTTGGATCCATATGTTTCATGCTATGGTTAGGTTTACCTTAATACTTTTGTTGTAGTTGTGGATGCTTGCAATAGAGGTTAATCATAAGTGGGATGCTTGTCCAAGTAAGGGTAGCACCCAAGCACCGGTTCACCCACATATCAAATTATCAAAGTACCGAACGCGAATCATATGAACGTGATGAAAACTAGCTTGACGATAATTCCTATGTGTCCTCAGGAGCGTTTTCTCTATATAAAAGTTTGTCCAGGCTTGTCCTTTGCTACAAAATGGATTGGGCCACCTGGCTGCACTTTATTTACTTTTGTTACTTGTTGCTCGTTACAAATTATCCTATCATAAAACTATCTGTTACCTATTATTTCAGTGCTTGCAGAGAATACCTTGCTGAAAACCGCTTATCATTTCCTACTGCTCCTTGTTGGGTTCGACACTCTTACTAATCGAAAGGACTAAGATATATCCCCTATACTTGTGGGTCATCAAGACTCTTTTCTGGCGCCGTTGCCGGGGAGTGAAGCGCCTTTGGTAGGTGGAATTTGGTAAGGAAAAATTTATATAGTGTGCTGAAATTTAGTGCCACTTGTTACTATGGAAAGTAATCCCCTGAGGGGCTTGTTCGGGATATCTACACCCCGACCAGTAGAGCAAAGAGTTGCTCCTCAACATACTGAACTTACTGAAAATGAAAATTTCTACTTTGAAATTCCTTCGGGTATGTTAGAAAAACTGCTAGCTAATCCTTTTGCAGGAGACCGGACAAAGCATCCTCATGAGCACCTAATCTATGTGGATGAAGTTTGTGGATTATTTAAGCTTGCAGGTATACCCGGTGATGTTATTAAGAAGAAGGTCTTCCCTTTATCTTTGAAGGGAGATTCATTGACATGGTATAGGCTATGTGATGATACGGGATCATGGAACTACAAACTATTGAAATTGGAATTTCATTAGAAATTTTATCCTATGCATCTTGTTCATCGTGATCGCAATTATATATATAATTTTTTTCCTTGCGAAGGAGAAAGCATCGCTCAAGCTTGGGGGAGGCTTAAATTAATGTTATATTCATGCCCCAATCATGAGATCCCAAGAGAAATAATTATTCAAAGTTTTTATGCTCGGCTTTCTGATAACAATCGCACCATGCTCGATACTTTTTGTGTTGGCTCTTTTATGATGAAGACTATTGAATTCAAATGGGATTTATTGGAAAGAACAAACGCAACTCTGAAGATTGGGATCTTGAAAAAGGTAAGGAGTCAGGTATGACACCTAAGTTTGATTGTGTTAAATCTTTTATGGATACCGATGTTTTCCGTAAATTTTGCACTAAATATGGACTTGACTCTGAGATAATAGCTTCCTTTTGTGAATATTTTGCTGCTCATATTGATCTCCCTAAGGAGAAGTGGTTTAAATATCATCCTCCCATAGAAGTAAAAGTAGCTGCACCTATTAAAGTTGAAGAAAAGACTATCACTTATAATGATCCTATTGTTCCTACTTCTTATGTTGAGAAACCACATTTCCCTGTTAGGATAAAGGATCATGCTAAAGCTTCAACTGTGGTCCGTAAAAGAAATATTAGAACTTATACACCTCCTGAGCAAATTAAAGTTGAACCTAATATTGCTATTGTTAAAGATCTCTTGTCTGATAATATTGATGGGCATGTTATTCATTTCTGTGATGAAACTGCTAGAATTGCCAAACGTTGTGCTGAATATAAACATAGACCTGTGGTAGGCATGCCTGTTATTTCTGTTAAAATAGGAGATCATTGTTATCATGGCTTATGTGATATGGGTGCTAGTGCTAGTGCAATACCTATTGACTTATACAAAGAAATTAAGCATGATATTGCACCTACTGAGTTAGAAGATATTGATGTCACAATTAAACTTTCCAATAGAGATACTATATCACCAATGGGAATTGTTTAGTGATGTTGAAGTCTTGTGTGGGAAAACTAAATATCCTACTGATTTTCTTGTTCTTGGTTCCCCACAAGATAGCTTGTCGGGGAAGCTGATCGTGACCCACGAACACCTATGGGACCGAGTCCCTTGTGGTTCGGAGGGGGCGGAGATTGCACAAAGAGCGGATCGAGCCGATGCACACGAGCAGATTTACCCAGCTTCGGAGCTCTCCGGAGAGATAATACTCCTACTGCTGCTTGGTTGATTGTATTCTTGCTAGGGAGCAATGGGAGCTACAAAACCTAGCCTCAGTGAGTGTGGTCTCGAATGAATCGAATGAACTGAACTCGAGTCAACCCTTTCACGTTGCACTTGGGCCTCCTTTTATAGGCTCAAGGGGTCACCACAGTGGCAAGTAGACAAGGGTAAAACAGGAAAAAGCAGTGGTTGGTACACCGCTATATACGGTGTCTGATGATCTATACCTAACTCTGACGGCAAGGGACAAGAGTAATAAATGCTCGTCCCTGTCGCCTGAACAGTGCAATAGGGACCATCAAGTGCGCCTTCGTTTGCCACGATGGTAGCTCGTCAGCGCCGCTTATCGCCCCTCCCCGCTGGCTGCACAGCCCTTCGACACGCGTGCCTGGAATAGCCCCACGGCGACACGTTGGCGGATGAGCTGGAGCGGAGATGAAGAGAGGTTGCCTGCCGCGGCAAGTATCTTGCCATGGCTGAATCCTTGTCGCGCTCGGGAGCTTGTCGCTCACCAAGCCTTCGCGGCAAGCTCCTCTTGTCGGGGCCTTGTTTCCTTCGTGCCTTGAGTGGCCTTCCCGGCAAGCTCCTCTTGCCGGGGCCTTGAGTACTTTGTTCTTGGTTGGCTCCAAAAGGAGCCGCTGAGGATCTTGGCGGTCACCAGGCCGGCCCTGCCGCGGGGTGCTGCGACTGCCCGTGCACGAGTTCGGGATAGTAGGGGACCCCTACTCTAGTACACCGACAGGAGCCCCCGGGCCTTGGCCATACACGGCACCGAGCTCTGTAGGGCCAGGCCCAAAACAGTGCACGGGCACGCGCGGCCTAGATTGCGCAGTTATTCGCCTCGGACCCACCACGTCCCCCACGAACAGCACGCACGGTCGTGGCGTCGGGAGAGATCGTGGGGCTTTCTTTAATGGGGAATCGAACGCCCGCCCCCTCTCTCCCCTTATAAGCAGGGGGAACAGGGGCAGGACGCCCACTTGCCATTGCTGTCACATCAAAAACCACCGCCGCTCCTCCCCTTCTTCTCGAGCCCAAAGAGAGCGACGCTCCGCCCCCTCCCCATTGCCACCGGCGCCACCAACGCCGTCGGATTCCTCCACCACCTCCGCCATGGCTCCGAAAGCCGACAAGGGCAAAGGGATGAAGTCAGCCGAGGCGCAGCGGCTCGCGGCGCTGCGGAAGGAGCGGGCCCTCTTCGATCCCCTGCTCGACGCGAAGGAGATGCGAGAGCTGTATTACCTCTTCTGGTCAACGGAGACGCGGGCGAACCCGCGCACGAGGGTGATCTCCGCCGCCACATCCGAGAAGGTTTCCATCGGGTACCCTTTCTTCACGCTTTTCTTCCACTGCGGGCTCTGCCCGCCCTTTTCCGAATTCTTTTGCGACGTCATGAACACATATGGTCTCCGCCTCCTTGATTTCACCCCCAACGCCGTCCTCACCATGGCCGTTTTCGCACACCTTTGCGAGAACTTTGTTGGGGTCCACCCAAATGTAGCACTTTTCCGCCATTACTTCATGCCCCGCGTAGAGAGAGGAGAGCCGCTTGCCGGAGGAATTGCATGGATCTCCAGGATCGGCAAGAAGGAAGCATATCTTGACGGAGAGCTGCGTAGCAAGTGGGAGGAGTGGAGAGCCAATTGGTGTTGGATTATAGAGGAGGACCCACAGCCCTTCACTGCCCTGCGCCAAACTCCCATAGTGCGCGGCAACGATTGGAGCAACTTGGCGCCGGTGGATGCCAAGTTGAAGATTGCCGTGACCCGGATCCTGCGCCTCAGGCATGCCGGGCTTACCGTAGGAGCTGTTGGCGCGGACTTCGCCGCGCGCGCAGATCGCGCCCCTTGCAGGAGAGGGGTAGGCCTGCTTGGGAATTCCAAAACGCGGCGGACATCATGAGGCTGCGTCCGGGACTCAATTGGAACTTCACTGTCCTGGAGCTGGATGCCATGCTGCGGGAGCTGTTCAAGCCTGATGCAGATCACCCCGAGTGGTTCATGTTGCCGAGGGGAGTCGTGCCCTTGTGCAAAAACTCGTCGCTTGACCGCATCCGCGCAATGATGCCATTGTGCGATTCCCATGGGATCGTTCCAACTTGGCAGGAGCCCGCCGACGACGTCGTGCAGCAGTTCTTCGACAACTTAGAAGAAGTGCCAATCTGTGCCGACGAGCAGAAGTGGCTCACCCGCGACACCACCGAGCAAGAGATGGCGCGCATCGCCACAAGGTTGGAGGAGGCGGCAGAAGCTGCTGCCGCCGCCGTGTTTGGGTTCACCGTCGAGGAGGCAGAGGCAGCCGAGGCAGCAAGCCTTGCCGATCGAGAGGAGTTCGTCGGTGAGGAGGAGCAGGCCGAGCCCGACGCTGAGCCGAACGAGCCTGCCGGGGGCGCCTCCCCTCCGCCGTCAAGTAGCTTGCCACGGGAGGAGCCCACGGCCACGCCAAGAAGACGCCTCCGCAAGACTGGAGAGGTGGCGGGGCGGCAGACGGCCCAACAGCCGCCTCGCCGCCCTACGCGCTCCACCGCGGCAAGCACTGTTGCCGCGGGAGCGCCTCATGCCACCGCAGCAACGGGAGCGGGGCCTTCTGGAGGCATGGCCCCCACACCCGCCAAGCGTCCGAGGGAGCCCATTCCTCCAGCTCGTCGCACTGGAGCGGAATTTGACTTCTCCGCCCTCAGCTCCGACGAAGAAGAGGAAGAGTAAGATCTTGTCGCTGCTACTTGTAATTCTTCAATTTACTGCTTTGTCTTGTATTTGACTTGCTTCATTTTGAGCTTTTTCCTTCTTCAGGACGCTGGCTCAGAGGGCGTCGAAGAGGGCCAAGACTCCGGTGGTCGTCGTCGAAGACGATTCCCCTGTGGCGACAGGAGGTACGTCTGAGACTCCCTTGCCGGATCCGGCAACCCTTCAATAGAGCAGCCCCCAGCACAGCCCCCAGCGTAAGTGTTTGGATTATCTCTTACGGTTAGGTGTGCCTGGGTGCTCCTTCTTTACTGATTTCTGGCTTGTTGATTTGTATAGGAGCAGAGCAGCCTCATCAGGAGGTCCCGGAAGTCACTCCTGAAGTCCTGTCTGCCTCAACTATGCCGCCAAGGGAGAAATCTCCGCCAAGGGAGCGCTCTCCGGCAAGGGAGGCCTCTCCGACAAGGGGAGCTTCTCTGACAAGGGGCAGCACCAACGACCCTCCGGTGGTGGAGACCGCGGCTACAGATCCCATTGCAGGTAATCCCCTTGACTGAAAATTTCCCTTGGGTTCACTTTCTTCTGTTCTTCTTTTTGAATGTCTGCTTGATTATTCTTTCTTTCTCTGATCATCAGATCCATCCGCCGGAGAGCCGATGGAGACAGAGGTTGTCGGCGAGGAGGACGCTCGCGGCAATAATGACGACGCCGCTAACATGGAAGAGGAGGCCGGCGCCGACAGGTCTGCCAGCGAGGAGGCTGCCAAGGCTGCTGGCGCAGAGGCTGGGGAGGGGTCTGGTGGTCGTACTGACGGCCCTGAGGCCGCAGGAGCGCCAGGCGCTACGCCGACCGCCGATCCACCCGCCACCGATGCTGCGCCAGGCTCCGAAGAGCCCCAGCCCGGCGCTTATCTGAAGGCCGGCGAAGGTGTCTTCATCAAGCTCCCATGGGCGTCAAGCTCCAGGGCACCGGCCGAAGGGGAGTCCTTCGACGCGGAACTGCTCGCCTCCGCCGGGCTATCGCTGGTTGACGCTCCAAGCAGCAGCAGCGGCGAGCCTGAGGAGGAGCAGCTGCTGAAGAGGTTGTTGTCGCTCTACAGCGCCCGACAGGCTAAGCTGGAGTCGCGGGAAGCACTTGTCGCGACGGCGGGAGCTGACATGGAGAAGCGCGCAGAAGAGCTTCGGCGCGCCAACAAGGAAACTCTCCGGGACATAGCAGAAGCGCGGGAGCAACTCTCCGAAGAGCGCACGGCCTTTATCTGGGAGAAGGCCGAGGTCGAGGAGCAGCAAAGGCTCGCCGGTGAGAAGCTCTCTGCGCAAGAAGGTGAGCTGGCGCAGCGGAAGATCAACCTCGACAGCTATGAGGAAGATCTTGCCGCGCGCGAGCAATCAATTGGCGGGGCACTCCGGGAGGCAAAGGACGCCGCCGCGGCTGTCGAGGCCGCCAAGAAGGAATTGGAAGCGAGGTGGCGCAGCTGGAGGCCACCCTTCGGAAGAAGCGGCGAGAGGTCACGGGCTGAAGCGCGGCGTGAGAAGGACACCTACACTCTTGGTGAGCTGCGAGGTCGTTTATTTGAAAAGATCAAAAAGCTCGGCGCGCCAAGGATTCAAAGGCAGATCTGGAGCTGAAGCAGCCACCACAGCGGAGGCTGGATGGCGCCAAGGAGGCGAAGCGGGCCTGTTGGAGAAAATCAAAGCCAACGAGGAGCTCTTTGGCGAGCAGCTGTGACCGCCAGAACACTCTCGAGACAGCATGATGCATTGGACGGAGGTCTTGTGGATACCGCCGCCACCATCCACAATGGTGATGGAGCTCGGGATGGTGGACCTCGGGTACTCCCGCGGCGCCTTCAACCCAGCGCCAAGCTCGGTCATTCTTCAAGGCGTGTTGACAGGTCTCCAGCGGCTCGGGAGGAGATCCGAAGCAGCTGGCCGGCGAGTCGCGCCAAGTCTGCGCCGGGGCCCTCGAAGGTCTTGATGAAGGTGGCCTTCCGCAATCCGGCGTCAACTTCACCAGCGTCCTCAAGTCCCTGCCGCCCATTGCGGCGTCGAAGCACTCAAGGCCCTTATCGCACCATCGTGGACGGGGTGAGCAGAGTCAAGAGGCTTGCGGCGACCAGCGTGGACTAGGCCATAAGTTTATCTTTCCTTGTCGCGCGGATCATGTTTAGGACAATTTATTAGATCTGCGACAAGTCATTTTGTAATATCTCTAACTTAAACAGCGATTGCAATGTTATTCCCTTTACTTGATTTCTTCCCTTGTATGTTTGTGCCCTCGCTTTCGGGGAACTTGTCGGTCTGAGCACCTTTGCATGGCGCTGAGTCTTGAACGTCGGCAACCTGCTGGCTATCTTTGCCTCCGACAAGCAACCTTATCGCAACTAGTTGCAGCGCACTTAAGTTGTTGGCGGACTCGAAACAAAGTAAAGGTGCGACTAGCTCTGAGTTGGTTCCTCCCTTTTGAGGTTTTCCATACAAAGTACTATCGTTCGAGGAAGATAACTTAAAATTCAAAAACTGATTGCTTAAACTTAGCAACTTACTTTTTACGTAAATACGCTTCCGGCAAGGCGATATTTCCTCGGCGACACTTGGTGGCCCACACCATTATCTACTCCTTCCCCGGCTAACTTGTGGGCGGATGAACCTTCTTCTCTGTTGAGAAGAAAGAAGAGAAAATAAAGTTATGCAGCCCTAGTGGCTCGTTATAAACTTACGGGTGTGGATGCTGCACAAAATGTCGGATAATACCGCAAAATAATGATGAAAGCATGAAATTGGCAAGTTATGCGCAACACATAAGCTTCTTGATGCATGGGGTCTGCGCGGCTTTGTACAAAGGATTACATGCAACAGCGGCAAGACTTGTACAAAGGATGGTTGCGGAGCAGGTTCCAACAACGCGCTATCGGTAAAACTTGCGAAGATGCTCTATATTCAGGAGTTGCTCACGGGCGCCATCTTGGTCTCAAAGCGACAGCGCCGAGGCCTAGTGACTCATTTCACCCGATAAAGGGACTTCCACTTCAGCGTCAACTTGTTGGAATTCTTGGCGGACTGAGCAGCGCGAAGAACAAGGTCGCTTTCCTCGAAGCTTTGGCATTAACTGCGGCTATGGTAGCGGCGCAAAGCTTGCTGTAGCGAGCAGCTCGCCTGACAGCTGAAGGCGATCCTCCTCAAGGAGCAGCGCGTCATCTGTCGCCAGCTGCTCTTGCTCAACTCATCATAGCGAGTACTCGAGGTGACCCGTATCTGACGAGTTCCGTGGGAGAAGCTGCCTCTGCTCCATAGACTAGGCGAAGGTGTGCGGCGGTGGCTCGATTTGGCGTCGTCTGATCGACCAAGAACCCCTGGCAGCTCCTCAATCCAGTTTCTTCCGCACTTGTGCAGCTGTCAAAAGTTACGGTCTTGAGTCCTCGCAGCACTTCAGCATTTGCCCTCTACGCTTCTCGGATGAGCAGCGAAGCAAAGCAGACCTTGACCTTTGCTTCATGAAGGTGGATGAGTCGGTGAGCGAAGCAAAGACAGACCTTAGCGCCAAGATCTTGGGCGTCTCGGGGAAAGGGCGAGGATGTGCATGAAGGTGCGACCGTGGTTACTTGTGTGCATCTGCCGTTGTCGGTGAAATCCGGACTTCGGCTCAAAGCGGAGGCTGCTGAAGGAAATGGACGCTGTAGAGCTTGCGGCTCGACTTAAAGAGGTACTGCATCGCTTCCACTCAATACTTGTCGCACTCTAGGTAGTCACAAGAGAAGTTGTTGCTGTGCAGCACATAGCGGCAACCAATCAAGTGGTTAGTGCATGCGGTTAGTAGTGGAGAGGGAAGCAGATGATGAGCCGCAACCAAGGCAGATGCATCCATGACAAGGTGGGGCTTCACCACAAGCTCGTCCCGATAAGGACGGATTCAAGCAGGATTGCGAGAAGATGCGTAAAAGGATACCGCAAAATCCGTATGAATAGGCAGGATTGTTGAGTGGGCACTGAACTATCAAGCTTTGGCCTCAAGTTTGAAAGCACTTCAACTATCCAAAGCACTTCAACTATCAAAAGAGCATTGGCAGAGTTTATAGCAGAATGGACGCCAACGCAAGATGAAGAAATTCGCAGACGAGCATCCCCGCCAAGGAAGCAAGTAAAGAGTGGCTGATGTACTTTGATGGTGTCGCTGCAGGCGCCGTGTCGGCGGTTGCTTATCGCACCCACCGGGAGCACCTCAAGTACATAGTCCAAATGCACTTTCCCAAGGAGCAAGCAACAAATAATACCGCAGAGTATGAAGGTTTGCTTGCCGGACTCGTAATCGCAGTGGGACCTTGGGATCAGAAGCTTATTGTCGGGTGACTCGCAGCTTGTCGTCCGCCAAGTAAACAAAGACTATCGAGTCCGCTGATGGAAGCCTATGTTGATGAAGTGAGAAAGCTAGAAGAGCACTTTGAAGGCCTCGCAAATGGAGCATGTTCCAAGAGCCTGTAATGATATTGCCGATGGCTTCACAAAGTGTGCTGCACTCTGCTACCTGTGGAACCAGGAATTTTGTGCTCAAGCTGACTCAACCAACTCAGAGCATCGCCAACCGGACAGAAAAGAAGAGGAAGTTGGTTTCGGTGACTACTTTCCGCAGAGCCCCTCGAAGCCGCCGCCAAGAAGGTCTCCAAAATCAACGCAGATATCGCGGAGGAGCAGTCTGCTCCGACAAGCCCTAGGGTTTGTTTCGCTGAAGCGACGCCCCGACAAGTTTTTCTCCGCAAGCTTGCCGGGATCATCAAGCTCCGCTGAGCCACCGTTCTTGCCGAGAAGCTGATGTTCCCAAGAGCGGCAATGTGCCTTTAGTCCTTGTTGTCGAGCCGAAGCTCCAACATGGGCGCAGCAGATCATCCATTTCCTTCAGACAGAGAACTTCCCAAGAACAAGAAGAAGCGGAAAGAGTAGCCCGGCAAGTCAAGTATGTACCAGTTTGTTGACAACATCCTGCATGTAAGAAGACTCAACGGAGTGAAATTGAAGTGTATTTGCCGAAGATGGACAGAATCTGTTGGCAGAGATACACGGAGGCATATGTGGTCACCACATTGGCGCAAGAGCACTTGCCGCAAAGCTTTCCAAGCAAGGTTTCTTCCGCCGAAGCCCTCCAGATGCGATCGCACATGTAACCAAGTATGAAGCGCAAGGCCCATTCAAAGCAGATACACCAGCCAGCTCAAGCTCTCCGACGATCCCTTTATCCCCGCCATTTTCGGTTTGGGGTTCGACATCCTCGGCCCTTTCCCCGAAGTTGTCGGAGGCTTTGAGTACTTGTACGTCGAATCGACAAGTTCACAAAGTGGCCGGAAGTGGAAGCAGTGAGGAAGGTGACAAGACAGCAAATAAGTTCTTCAGTCAATTGTTTGCCGCTTTGGGATTCCTAACCGGATCATCACCGACAACGGCACACAATTCACGAAGTCGCACCTTCATGCAAGACGCCCAAGATCTTACGCCAAGGTCTGCTTTGCTTCTGTTGCTCATCCGAGAAGCAACGGTCAAGCAGAGAGGGAAAATGCTGAAGTGATGCGAGGACTCAAGACCAGAACTTTTGACAGGCTGCACAAGTGCGGAAGAAACTGGATTGAGGAGCTGCCAGTGGTTCTTTGGTCGATCAGGACGACGCCAAATCGAGCCATTGGCCAGACACCTTTCACTCTAGTCTATGGAGCAGAGACAGTTCTCCCCACGGAACTCGTATACGGGTCACCTCGAGTACTTGCTTATGATGAGCTTGAGCAAGAGCAGCTGCGACAGGATGACGACCGCTCCTTGAGGAGGATCGCCTTCAAGCTGCAGGTAAGCTGCTCACACAGCAAGCTTTGCGCCGCTACCATAGCCGCAGTTAATGCCGAAGCTTCGAGGAAGGCGACCTTGTTCTTCGCGCGCTCACTCCGCCAAGAATTCCAACAAGTTGACGCCAAGTGGGAAGGCCCTTATCGGGTGAAACGAGTCACTAGGCCTGGCGCTGTCCGCTTTGAGACCAAGATGGCGCTCCGTGAGCAACTCGAATATAGAGCATCTTCGCAAGTTTTACCCATATATGAAGTTGCCGGAACCTGCTCCGCAACCATCCTTTGTACAAGTCTTGCCGCTGTTGCATGTAATCCTTTGTACAAAGCCGCGCAGACCCCTGCATCAAGAAGTTATGTGTTGCGCATAACTTGCCAATTTCATGCTTTCATCATTATTTTGCATGTATTATCCGACATTTTGTGCAGCATCCACACCCGTAAGTTTATAACGAGCCACTAGGCTCCATAACTTTATTTTCTTCTTCTTCTCAATAGAGAAGAAGGTTCATCCGCCCACAAGTTAGCTGGGGGAAGGAGTAGATAATGGTGTGGGCCACCAAGTGTCGCCGAGGAAATATCGCCTTGCCGGAAGCGCATTTACGTAAAAGATAAGTTGCTAAGTTTAAGCAATCAGTTTTTGAATTTTTAAGTTATCTTCTCGAACGATAGTACTTTGTATGGAAAACCAAAAGCGGAGGAACCAACTCGTAGCTAGTCGCACCCTTACTTTGTTTCGAGTCCGCCAACAACTTAAGTGCGCTGCAACTAGTTGCGACAAGGTTGCTTGTCGGAGGCAGCATAGCCAGCAGAGGCTGTCGACGTTCCGCACTCAGCGCCATGCAAAGGTGCTCAGACCGACAAGTTCCCCGAAAGCGAGGGCACAAACATACAAGGGAAGAAATCAAGTAAAGGGAATAACATTGCAATCGTTGCTAAGATAGAGTATGTTACAAAATGACTTGTCGCAGATCTAATAAATTGTCCTAAACATGATCTGCAATGACAAGGAAAGATAAACTTAGCGGCCTAGTCCACGCGGTCGCCGCCAAGCCTCTTGACTCCGCCACCCTGCCCACGATGGGTGCGATAAGGGCCTTGAGTGCTTCGACGCCGCAGTCGGGCGGCAGGACTTGAGGACGTTGGTGAAGTTGACGCCTGGATTGCGGAAGGCCACCTTCATCGCACCTTCGAGGCCCCGGCGCAGAGACTTGGCGCGACTCGTCGCCAGCTGCTTCGGGATCTCCTCCCGAGCCGCTGGAGACCCGCCAACACGCCTTGAAGAACAGACCGAGCTTGGCGCTGGGTTGAAGGCGCCGCCGGTGGAGTACCCGAGGTCCACCATCCCCAGCTCCATCACCATTGTGGATGGTGGCGGCGGTATCCACAAGACCCTCCGTCCAATGCATCACGCTGTCTCTGAGAGTGTTCTGGGCGGTCACAGCGTTCGCCAGCAGCTCCTCGTTGGCTTTGATTTTCTCCAACAGGCCCGCTTCTCGCTCCTTGGCGCCATCCAGCGCCTCCGCTGTGGTGGCTGGCCAGCTCCAGATCTGCCTTGAATCCTTGGCGGCGTCGAGCTCTTTGATCTTTTCAGCGAAACGACCCTGCAGCTCACCAAGAGTGTAGGCGTCCTTCTCACGCTCGCGCTTCAGCCCACCAAAGATGTCGGGGAAGCTGATCGTGACCCACGAACACCTATGGGACCGAGTCCCTTGTGGTTCGGAGGGGGGCGGAGATTGCACAAAGAGCGGATCGAGGCGATGCACACGAGCAGATTTACCCAGCTTCGGAGCTCTCCGGAGAGATAATACTCCTACTGCTGCTTGGTTGATTGTATTCTTGCCAGGGAGCAATGGGAGCTACAAAACCTAGCCTCAGTGAGTGTGGTCTCGAATGAATCGAATGAACTGAACCGGAGCCGAACCCTTTCTACGTTGCACTTGGGCCTCCTTTTATAGGCTCAAGGGGTCACCACAGGTGGCAAGCAGACAAGGGTAAAACAGGAAAAACAGTGGTTGGTACACCGCTATGTACAAAGGTACAGATGATCTATACCTAACTCGACGGCAAGGGACAAGAGTAATAAATGCCCGCCCTCGCCGCTGAAACAAAGGCAATAGGGACCGCTGGCGCGCCCGCTTGCCACGATGGTAGCTCGTCGGCGCCGCTTATCGCCGCTCCCGCTAGTTGCACAGCCCTTCGACACGCGTGCCTGGAATAGCCCCACGGCGACACGTTGGCGGATGAGCTGGAGCGGAGATGAAAAGAGGTTGCCTGCCGCGGCAAGTATCTTGTCGCGGCTGAATCCTTGTCGCGCTGGAGCTTGTCGCTCACCAGCCTTCCCTGCAAGCTCCTCTTGCCGGGCCTTGTTTCTTCGTGCCTTGAGTGGCCTTCCCGGCAAGCTCCTCTTGCCGGGGCCTTGAGTACTTTGTTCTTGGTTGGCTCCAAAAGGAGCCGCTGAGGATCTTGGCAGTCACCAGGCCGGCCCTGCCGCGGGGTGTTGCGACTGCCCGTGCACGAGTTCGGGATAGTAGGGGACACCTACTCTAGTACACCGACATAGCTTTTGTCCCATTATATTTGGTAGACCCTTCTTGAACACCGTTAATGCTAGGATAGACTGCGAAAAGGATGTTGTTACTATTGGTTTTGGTGATATGTCTCATGAGTTTAATTTCTCTAAATTTCATAGACAACACCGAGAAGAGGAATTACCTTATAAGGATGAAATTATTGGTCTTGCTTCTATTGCCGTACCTCCTAGTGATCCTTTAGAACAATATTTGCTAGACCATGAAAATGATATGTTTATGAATGAAAGAAGGGAAATAGATGAAGTATTCTTTAAATAGGAACCCATCCCGAAACATAATTTGCTTGTTCAAATCCTAGTGGATCCAACTCCACCCAAGGGTGATCCCGTGTTTGAGCTTAAACCGTAACCTGATACTCTTAAATATGCTTATCTTGATGAGAAAAAACTATATCCTGTTATTATTAGTGCTAACCTTTCAGAGCATGAAGAAGAGAAATTATTGAAAACTCTGAGGAAGCAACGTGCTGCTATTGGATATACTCTTGATGATCTTAAGGGCATTAGTCCCACTCTATGTCAACATAAAATAAATTTGGAGAAAGATGCCAAACCAGTTCGTGATCATCAATGACGGCTGAATCCTAAGATGAAAGAAGTGGTAAGATAGGAAATACTAAAGCTCCTTGAGGCGGGTATAATTTATCTTGTTGCTGATAGCCAGTGGGTAAGTCCTGTCCATTGTGTCCCTAAGAAGGGAGGTATTACTGTCGTTCCTAATGATAAAGATGGATTAATTCCTCAAAGAATTATTATAGGTTATAGGATGGTAATTGATTTCCGCAAATTAAATAAGGCTGCTAAAAAGGATCATTACCCCTTACCTTTTATCGATCAAATGCTAGAAAGATTATCCAAACATACACATTTTTGCTTTCTAGATGGTTATTCTGGTTTCTCTCAAATACCTGTGTCAGCCGATGATCAATCAAAGACCACTTTTACTTGCCCTTTTGGTACTTTTGCTTATAGACGTATGCCTTTTGGTTTATGTAATGCACCTGCTACCTTTCAAAGATGCATGATGGCTATATTATCTGACTTTTGTGAAAAGATTTGTGAGGTTTTCATGGATCCTCTTTTGATGATTGCTTGAGCAAGCTTGATCGAGTTCTGCAGAGATGTGAAGAAACTAATCTTGTCTTGAATTGGGAAAAGAGCCACTTTATGGTTAATGAAGGTATTGTCTTGGGGCATAAAGTTTCTGAAAGAGGTATTAAGGTTGATAAAGCCAAGGTTGATGCTATGGAAAAGATGCCATGTCCCAAGGACATCAAAGGTATAAGAAGTTTCCTTGTATAGGAGGTTCGTTAAGGACTTCTCAAAAATCTCTCGGCCTCTGACTAATTTATTACAAAAATATATACCATTTGTCTTTGATGATGATTGTATAGAAGCATTTGAAATACTTAAGAAAGCATTGATCTCTGCACCTATTGTTCAGCCACTTGATTGGAATTTACCTTTTGAAATTATGTGTGATGCTAGTGATTATGATGTAGGTGCTATTCTAGGGCAAAGAGTTGATAATAAATTAAATGTTATTCAATATGCTAGTAAAACTCTAGATGATGCTCAGAGAAATTATGCTACTACTGAAAAAGAATTCTTAGCAGTTGTATTTGCTTGTGATAAGTTCAGACCTTATATTGTTGATTCTAAAGTAACTATTCACAGTGATCATGCTGCTATTAAATATCTTATGGAAAAGAAAGATGCTAAACCTAGACTTATTAGATGGGTTCTCTTGCTACAAGAATTTGAATTGCATATTATTGATAGAAAGGGAGCTGAGAACCCCGTTGTAGACAACTTGTCTAGGCTAGAGAATGTTCTTGATGACCCACTACCTATTGATGATAGCTTTCCTGATGAACAACTAAATGTCATAAATACTTCTCGAACTGCTCCATGGTATGCTGATTATGCTAATTATATTGTTGCTAAATTTATACCACCTAGTTTCAAATACCAGCAAAAGAAAAAGTTTTTCTATGACTTGAGACATTACTTTTGGGATGGCCCACATCTTTATAAAGAAGGAGTAGATGGTGTTATTAGATGTTGGTTACCTGAGCATGAACAGGAACAGATCCTACGCAAGTGTCACTCCAAAGCTTATGTAGGACACCGCGCTGGAGATAGAACTGCACATAAGGTATTGCAATCCGGTTTTTATTGGTCTACTCTCTTCAAGGATGCCCGTAAGTTTGTCTTATCTTGTGATGAATGTCAAAGAATTGGTAATATTAGCAGATGTCAAGAAATGCCTATGAATTATTCACTTGTTATTGAACCATTCGATGTTTGGTGATTTGATTATATGGGACCTTTTCCTGCCTCTAATGGATATACACATATTTTAGTTGTTGTTGATTACGTTACTAAGTGGGTAGAAGCTATTCCAACTAGTAGTGCTGATCATAACACTTCTATTAAAATGCTTAAAGAAGTTATTTTTCCGAGGTTTGGAGTCGATAGATATTTAATGACTGATGGTGGTTCGCATTTTATTCATGGTGCTTTACGAAAAATGCTTGCTAAATATTATGTTAATCATAGAATTGCATCTCCTTATCACCTGCAGTCTAGTGGTCAAGTAGAACTGAGTAATAGAGAGCTAAAATTAATTTTGCAAAAGACTGTCAATAGATCTAGAAAGAATTGGTCCAAGAAACTTGATGATGCAGTATGGGCCTATAGAACTGCATATAAAAATCCTATGGGTATGTCTCCGTATAAAATGGTTTATGGAAAAGCATGTCACTTACCTCTGAAACTAGAACATAAGGCTTATTGGGCTATTAAAGAGATCAATTATGATTTCAAACTTGCCGGTGAGAAGAGGTTATTTGACATTAGCTCACTTGATCAGTGGAGAACCCAAGCCTACGAGAATGCCAAGTTGTTTAAAGAAAAAGTTAAAAGATGGCATGACAAAAGGATACAAAAGCGTGAGTTTAATGTAGGTGATTATGTATTACTATACAACTCTCGTTTAAGATTTTTTGCAGGAAACTTCTCTCTAAATGGGAAGGCCCTTACGTTACGAGGAGGTCTATCGTTCCGGTGCCATAAAAATCAACAACTTCGAAGGCACAAATCCAAAGGCAGTGAACGGTCAAAGAATCAAACATTATATCTCTGGTAATCCCATAAATATTGAAACCGTGACCCCGGAGGAATATATAAGGGACACTTTCCGGAACATTTCAGACTCCGAAAAGGAATAGGTACGTGCTACGATAAGTAAACCGACTCCAAAATAGTTCTAATGGCAATTTTTCTCCGTTTTGGAATATTTAGAAAAATAGAAAAATAAGTAGTCCGAGAAGGACACGAGGGCTCCACGAGGGCGGAGGGAGCGCCCTACCCCCCTGGGCGTGCCCCCTGCCTCGTGGGCACCTCGTGCGCTCTCCGGACTCCGTTTTCTTGCACGATACGAATTTTGGTTGTTAAAAATTCATTATATAATCTCCCGAAGGTTTTGGTTCCTGTATAACGCAAATATACTCTGTTCTTGTTTCGAGCTGTTTTTCTGACAGATCTAGATCATCATGACGTCTCCAAGTGCCCCCAAGGACAAGTTCTTCGAGAAGGTCATCAATCCCTACCTTGCAGAGGTGCTGCAACACCCTCAAACTATTGAGATGCATAAGGGGTGATGCACATCCGCGATGTTGAGGGACCACGGAGGACCGGAAGCGTGGAGACAAGGCTTGAAGCAATGGAGCAACAAGTTTTCAAGTGCCAGGAGATGGTAGAGCATGGACTTGACTCCAATCACATAATGATCACGGAATTCACCAACAACCACAAGCTGGATGCCAAGGACATTGGGGAGGCCATCTTCAGGCTTCACGAGAAAATCGAGCACATCCTAGCCCAAATCGATGACCTGCAAAACCAAAACTGTGAGTATGAATATAGATTCAAGAGGATGAGTTTGGCTGTAGATTTAAGGATCCCAGAGACTCGATCATCCTTCTATGATGGTGAGCCTATGCCTTGGAAGATGGACGACAAGCCAACATCATCAACAATCCCTTTACCATCCCCGAAGAAGGAGACATAATCACATGGGTATGGGCACTCCCCTTGGCAACTGCCAAGCTTGGGGGAGGTGCCCCGGTATCGTATCACCATCACACTCCTATCTTTACTGTTTTTCTTAGTTCGATCCTATTAGTAGTATCTTGATCTAGTAGAATAAAGTTTTGGTATGATCTAGTTTTGAGTTTTGCTTTATGATCCCTCTATGTAATCAAGTCCGTGAGCTATATAATAAAGATTAGTGTTGAGTCAAGGGCTTGATTATTTTGCCATGATCTTGATTGAATAAAAGAAAAAAAGAATAAGAATAAAAAGAAATAAAGAGATCATATTTATCTTACTGAGAGTAATGACTTCACATAGAAAGAGTATGATGATTAAAAATTGTTCAGAGTTGACAAACATAGCTTTGGTCATCGTTGCAATTAATAGGAAGTAACAAATAAAGAGAGGTTTCACATATAAATACACTATCTTGGACATCTTTTATGATTGGGAGCACTCATTAAAATATGACATGCTAAAGAGTTGATATTGGACAAGGAAGACAACCTAATGGGTTATGTTTTCTTATATCCGAGATAAAGTTTGTTGTCATGGATCATCCAACATGTTGACCTTGCCTTTCCCCCTCATGCTAGCCAAATTCATTGCACCAAGTAGAGATATTAATTGGGCTTCCAAATACCCTTAAACCAGTTTTGCCATGAGAGTCCACCATACCTACCTATGGATGAGTAAGATCCTTCAAGTAAGTTGTCACTGGTGCAAGCAATAAAAATTGCTCTCTAAATATGTATGATTGATTGGTGTGGAGAAAATAAGCTTTATACGATCTTGTGATGTGGAAGAAATAAAAGCGACGGACTGCATAATAAAGATTCATATCACAAGTGGCAATATAAAGTGACATTCTTTCGCATTATGATTTTGTGCATCCAACCCTGAAAGCGCATGGCAACCTCTGCTTGCCTCTGCGAAGGGCCTATCTTTTATTATTACCTTCTACCTTATGCAAGAGTCATGGTGATCTTCACCTTTCCTTTTTACACTTTATCCTTTGGCAAGCACAGGGTGTTGGAAATATCCTCATAAATATACCTAATTGGATGTAGGTTAGCATGAGCTATTATTGTTGACATTAACCTTGAGGTAAAAGGTTGGGAGGCGAAACTATAAGCCCCTATCTTTCTCTATGTCCGGTTAAAACTCCGTAACCACAAGTATTGCGTGAGTGTTAGCAATTATGAAAGACTAAATGATAGTTGAGTATGTGGACTTGCTAGAAAGCTCTGACATAGACTCTTTCTGATGTTAAAGATAAATTGCAATTGCTTCAGTGACTGAGATTATAGTTTGTTAGTTCTCAATAAAGTTTCTGATTCATACTTTGCATTTTGAATAGATTATTACTTGAGCATAAGAAATCATATGACATTATCCATATATGTTGCTATTATGAGAATAATAATGATGCCCTCATGTCCGTATTTTATTTTATCGACACCTCTACCTCTAAAGATGTGGACATATTTATCGTTATCGGCTTTCGCTTGAGGACAAGCAAGGTCTAAGCTTGGGGGAGTTGATACGTCCATTTGGCATCATGCTTTTATATCGATATTTATTGCATTATGGGCTGTTATTACACCTTATGTCACAATACTTATGCCTATTGTCGCTGATTTTACAAGGTTTATATAAGGAGGGAGAATGCAGGCAGCTGGAATTCTGGGCAGGAAAAGGAGCAAATATTAGAGACCTATTCTGCACAACTCCAAAAGTCCTAAAACTCCACAAAAGTTATTTTTGGAAATAATAAAAACTATTGAGCGGAAGAAATACGTCAGGGGGGCCTCCACCTGTCCACGAGGGTGGGGGGCGCGCCCTACCCCCTGGGCGCGCCCCCTGCCTCGTGGGCCCCCTGTTGGCCCTCCGGTGCCCATCTTCTACTATAAGAAGTCTTTAGTCCGAAGAAAAATCATAAGCAAGCTTTGGGACGAGACTCACGCCACGAGGCGGAACCTTGGTGGAACCAATCTAGGGCTCAGCAGAGCTGTTTCGCGAGGGACACTTCCCGGAGGGGGAAATCATCGCCATCGTCATCACCAATGCTCCTCTCATAGGGAGAGGGCAATCTCCATCAACATCTTTACCAGCACCATCTCCTCTCAAACCCTAGTTCATCTCTTGTATCAAATTCTTGTCTCATAGTCTGGGATTGGTACCTGTAGGTTGCTAGTAGTGTTGATTACTCCTTGTAGTTGATGCTAGTTGGTTTATTTGGTGGAAGATCATATGTTCAGATCCTATATGCATATTAATACTCCTCTGATTATGAACATGAATAAGCTTTGTGGGTAGTTACGTTTGTTCCTGTGGACATGGGAGAAGTCTTGCTATTAGTAGTCATGTGAATTTGGTATTCGTTCGATATTTTGAGGAGATGTATGTTGTCTATCCTCCAGTGGTGTTATGTGAACGTCGACTACATGACACTTCACCATTATTTGGGCCTAGAGGAAGGCATTGGGATGTAATAAGTAGATGATAGGTTGCTATAGTGACAGAATATTAAACCCTAATTTTTGCGTTGCTTTGTAAGGGGCTGATTTGGATCCATATGTTTAATGCTATGGTTAGGTTTACCTTAATACTTTTCTTGTAGTTGCGGATGCTTGCAATAGAGGTTAATCATTAGTGGGATGCTTGTCCAAGTAAGGGCAGCACGCAAGCACCGGTCTACCCACATATCAAATTATCAAAGTACCGAACGCAAATCATATGAACGTGATGAAACTAGCTTGACGATAATTCCCAGGTGTCCTCGGGAGCGCTTTTCTCTATATAAGAGTTTGTCCAGGCTTGTCCTTTGCTACAAAAAGGATTGGGCCACCTTGCTGCACTTTATTTACTTTTGTTACTTGTTTCTCATTACAAATTATCCTATCACAAAACAATCTGTTACCTATTATTTCAGTGCTTGCAGATAATACCTTGCTGAAAACCGCTTATCATTTCCTTCTGCTCCTCGTTGGGTTCGACACTCTTACTTACCGAAAGGACTACGATAGATCCCCTATACTTGTGGGTCATCACCCCCTTGGAAGTGTTATATGGACGAAAGTGCCGAACCCCTCTAAACTGGTCAGAAACTGGGGAACATCCACTCTTCAGACCGGATATTATCCAACATGCCGAAGAACAAGTCCACATTATTTGCGAGAATCTCAAGACTTCTCAGTCACGTTAGAAGAGTCAGTATGACCGTCATCATAAAGATATGGTCTATGAACCTGGCGAAAAGGCTTATCTTCGAGTTACACCAACGAAGGGTGCTCACCGCTTCGGGATCAAGGGCAAGCTAGCTCCTCGCTATATTGGTCCATTCACTATTCTGAAAAGGCATGAAAAAGTGGCATATCACCTGGAGCTTCCGTCAAACCTTTCTCAGGTTCACGATGTGTTCCACGTGTCACAACTCCGCCGCAACTTCAAGGACCCAATCCGAGCAATGGATCATGAAGTGCTCGAGTTGCAACAGGACCTCTCCTACAAAAAGCATATGGTCGACATTCTCGACCAAGCTGAACGCCGCACACGTCAGAAGGCGATCAAGTTCCTCAAGGTCCAGTGGTCAGATCACTCTGGAAACGAAGCCACTTGGGAACGCGGGGATCACCTGCGTGATGAATACCCCGCACTGTTTCCTTCTACCTCCTAAATCTCAGGACGAGATTTATTGTAGTGGAGGAGAATTGTAACGCCCGGATAATTATGCTAAAGTGAACCTATGCTAATGATGCCACATTCACCTCTGTTACTGTCGCTAATGTTGCGTTAGTTCAAAAAGATTCGAATTCAAGTTTGAATTTTTGTCAAACATCAAAAGTTTTCAAACATCAAAACTAAAATGTTCGGAATGTGGCTTATTACATATACTAAATTAGGGACTACTTTCATAAATTTATAAAACTAATATAAATGTGAAACTAAAATAAAACAGTAAAGAAAGAAAATAAATAAAAAGAAAAGACAAAACAAATAAAAAGGCAGGGAAAGAAATAAAAACACACTGGAGCCCCCCTCTCCCTGGGCCGAATGGCCCAACTGGCCATCCAGGCCACCGAGAGGCCCACCCAATCCCACCTTATCCCCGCGAGCAACCGAACCCTAGCCAATAATGCACCCATTCCCCCCACTCGCTCCCCATGTTCCGCGCCGACCGCCCCCGACGCCGCAGGACTGCGTCATCGCCGTCCTCTGGAAGGACCTCGCAGGACCTCCCCGCCGGACTGCCTCCCCGCCTCCGACGCGTCGTTCCCGTCCTCCGCCCCGCTCCCCACTGCCACGTGCCTATGAACCCCGTGAGGCCCCCTCCTTCTATTCCCCGCGCCACGCTGGTTGTCGTCGCCGCGAACACCGCCCCTCGTCCGCTCCCATGCGCTCTTCCATGCGCATGCACGTGCCATGCTTGTCTCCCCGTGCCGTGGCCGTCCCCTGCTCCTGGCCATGCTTGCCCGCATCGAAGCGCGCGCTGCCCGCGCCCCGATCGTCCCACGTCGCCGCTGCTCCACCGAGCCCCTCGTCGGCCCGCCTCCCGTGCTCACCGTGGCCGCTCCGGCTGCCGCGCCCCTGCTCCGCCCGCGTGACCCCGCCACCAACTCCACCACGGAGGCTTGCGCGTGCCGTCGCGCGCCTTGCCTACGCCCCTTCGGCCCCGCGCCGCTCCGCCACAGTCGGTGCCAGCCGCCGTGCCAACCTCATCCGCCTCAAGTGCCCGTGCCTCCCGCTCGTCGGCTCCTCGACCACCGCCCGTACCCATCCCGCGGTGGCTCTGCTGCTGCGGCCGCGCCGACGCAGCCCCGGCCTCCTGCACCGCTTCGGCCGCTTGTCGCTGTTGCCGCCGGCGCCCATCGCCGTTCCCCCCTGTCGACCTGGTCGGGTGGCCAGCGCCCGCTCCAACCGGCCGCTAGCGCCCGACCCAGTTTGGCCTATAGGCCACAAACAGGTGGGTTTAGCCCCAGAACGCATTTAAAAAAGAAATAAAATAAATAAATAATAATTAAAATATTACATCCTGCTGCATTAGGGCACACCTGGCACCGTTACTTGTCATGTCATGCATCGATATGCATCTGTTTGCATTGTATTCATTGTTTCTTCGCCCTCTTCTCTCCGGTAGACTACGAGACTGACGCCGCTGCTGGTGCCCCGATCGACTACGTTGTTGATGACCCCTCCTTGCCAGAGCAACCAGGCAAGCCCCCCCTCTTGATCACCAGATATCGCCTATTCCTTTTCTCTACTGCTTGCATTAGAGTAGTGTAGCATGTTACTTCTTTCCGTTAATCCTATTCTGATGCATAGCCTGTCTTTGCTACTACTGTTGTTACCTTTACCTACAATCCTAAATGCTTAGTTTAGGATGCTAGTATTCCATCAGTGGCCCTACATTCTTGTCCGTCTACCATGCTATACTATCAGGCTGTGATCACTTGGGAGGTGATCACGGGTATATACTTACATACTTAATGTATGATACTTGTGGTGACTAAAGTCGGGTCGGCTCGTAGAGTACCCGCGAGTGATTCACAGATTAGGGGCTGAAAGTACCTTTGTCCCGACAGCCCTCTGGGTGGATCTTTGTGGCGGAGCGACAGGGCAGGTTGAGACTACCTAGGTGAGAGGTGGGCCTGCCCCTGGTTGGCGTCCGCAGTTACTTCAAAATTAACACGCTTAACGAGATCCTGGTATTTGATCTGAGTCTGGCCACTAGCCTATACGCACTAACAAACTACGAGGGAACAGTTGTGGGCACTCGACGTCGTGGTATCAGCCGAAGCCTTCTTGACATCAGCAACTTCGCGCGCCAGATTGGGCTGGAACGCCTGCTCTTGTATTAGGGAGGCTAGGTCTGCTTTTGGCCACCCTTGCAACATGCAGGTTTCCAATGGGTGATGGGCCCAGACCCCTGCGTGCTTAGTATTTAGACCAGCGTGCTGACCTCTCTATTGAGCCTTGGTGGGGCTGCGACATGTTGATCTTCCGAGGCCGGGCATGACCAAGGAAAGTGTGTCCGGCCAGAGGGATCGAGCGTGTTGGGTAATGTGGTGCACCCCTGTAGGGAAGTTTATCTAGTCGAATAGTCGTGATCCTTTGTAACAGGATGACCCAGAGTTGTACCTTGACCTTATGACAACTAGAACCGGATACGTAATAAAACACACCCTTTCCAAGTGCCAGATATAACCTGGTGATCGCTCTCACACTGGGCGACGAGGGGAGGATCGCCGGGTAGGATTATGCTATGCGATGTTACTTAGTGAACTTACCATCTACTCTCTTCTACATGCTGCAAGATGGAGGCTGTCAGAAGCGTAGTCTTTGACGGGACTAGCTATCCCCCACTCTTATTCTGGCATTCTGTAGTTCAGTCCACCGATATTGCCCCTTTACACAGATCCCCATGCATATGCAGTGTAGATCCTTGCTTGCGAGTACATTGGATGAGTACTCACGGTTGCTTTGCTCCCTCTTTTCCCCCTTTTCCTCTTCTTCTTGGACGTCGCAACCAGATGTTGAGCCCAGGAGCCAGACGCCACTGTCGACGACGACCCCTACTACACCGAGGGTACCTACTACTACGTTCAGGCCGCCAATGATCGAGAGTAGTTTAGGAGGATCCCAGGCAGGAGGCACGCGCCTCTTTCGATCTGTATGCCAGTTTCTGCTAGAATTCTTAAAGCAAACTTGTTTACCTTATGTATGTACTCGGATATTGTTGCTTCCGCTGAACCGTCTATGATCGAGCACTTGTATTCGAGCCCTCCAGGCCCCTGGCTTGTATTATGATGCTTGTATGACTTATCTACTTTTAGAGTTGTGTTGCGATATCTTCTCGTGAGTCCCTGATCTTGATCGTACATATTTTCTTGTATGATTAGTGTACGATTGAATCGGGGGCGTCACAGGTCTCCAACCCGTTCTTGCTACGAAGAGATCGTCATCTATGGTTTGCAATCTACAAAGGTAATATGAATACCCAATTCCCTATTGTAGATGCAAATAATTCATATGGTGTTATTAGATCATTGAATAAGTATACTCTATCGGCCAGCCTTAGTTTTTTCAATCATGCATCTAATTACGTGCAAAGGCCAATTAGAAAGTAATTTACATGCTTCAACTTTTTATGATACTAGTAACATGTACCATATGTACTCCAACTCTCACGCATCGGAAACCCCACCAATCATTATGCCGATGAACGACATGATGAGTTTGGTCGATCAAGTTGAAACACCTCGTGTAGGAACTTCCAATAGCATGCGGAACAATGTTTCACCATTTTATTCATCGGCAACTAATTTGCAATATACTAGTTCAACCATGTTGATGGATGGGAGAATTGGCCATGGTACTACTAGGTATTCGGCCAGTCACTCTCAACCGTCATATGCTACACCTCATGTTAGTATGTTTTTCAGCACCATATAAAACTGTTGATGTTCATAATTCGGCTTCACACCTTCCTGGTCATAGCCGAATAAATGTAAATTTTACATGAGCAATTGTGCCTAATATTGTAGAAGATGAGGTAGTGGTGGCTGCATGAAGAGTTTAGCCCAAAATAAGAGGAGTAGTGCTCTTTGCCTTGAACAATATGAAAAGGTACTATTTCCTGATTATGCCGCAATAAAAGCTAGAGTTTTGCCAGAAGATAAATCTTTGCCAATTGATAAAATTGGTGAGAAAAAATATGGGTTTACAACAATGCATATGCCTTCACCTAGTACTACATCATGTTATACACCCCCTACACAATTGCAAAATTTCGGTAACACACGTATGTCATTACCGTAAGAATCTAAAAGCATTGGGGGGCAATCATATCCGGAGTGGGCTGAATTTGAGAAAACAATTAAAGCCAATTTTGTCGCTCGCCGCCAGAAACAAAAGGAAAAAGAATTGGCTCAAATAATAGAAGCATTTCCAACTGGTAAATCAATGAAAAGAAGGATGATTCGGAACATGTAAGTGCTTCGTTGAAAAAGCAAGATTAAGTAGTATATATTCTGAGTGCATCAAATCCAAAGAGGTAAGCATTATTGAGAAAGGGCATGGCAAGCATAGCAAAATGACCATGCTTGAATTTTTTGAAGTTAACGGAACCTACTTCCTGCCCTATGAGTTCCGTGCCATAGAAATTGACAAGCCTCAAGGACAAGGACAAGTAACCGAACAAAGTTTGGTTGACAAGGATCTTTGAAGTAATCATGCATGGAATCAACAAAAAGATGATGAAAAGGCTTTGGGGAGCCATGCAAAGACGGAGCAAGATAATTTTCAAGTCACACTACCATCATGCTCTCCCAACATACTTGAAGAGGTATGCTTAGCAAGTAATTTACCTATATTCCGATTTGGTCATAACTTTGTTGTTGATGCATCTATTAGAAAAATCATCATAAGCAATATTGAGAGACCAATGAAGAAGGGTGATTTATTTGTTAGCAATCAGATTGTCACAAAGCATATAGGTCAACACCTTGCACCATTCAGAAAGACAGATAGTGAAAAATTATTACAATTGAATCTTTCCCCGTTGTTTTATTTACAGTTCATATCTAATTGGGTAGCGTTGCTTGTTTCATACTTGGTGTAGACTTGTTCTCATATGAGACATGTGTGTTCTAACTATTTTCGTTTTAGAAATTCAAAGCCAAGATTAAAATCTGTTGAGAAAACCGATACTATTATAGTTTCTTATTTAAAGACATCGGAGATAGAGTGCAAAGCACGATGCATGGACGAATGGGGAGGCCAAATCTGAATCATTTCTCGGTGTTCTGGGAACCAGGGTACCCAGACTTGCCTGCCTACGGCCCACGGCATGGCTGCATCGACGGCCTGGTATGGCCCATCTTCAACATTGACACGACAAGAACCTCGTGAGGACCCAAGCCTCGCGAGGCGGACGACACCAAGACCTCCGGAGGGAGCGGCCTCCCCAAGCTGGCTCCTAAGGAGCGAATATTCCTATGCAAGCGCCCATCTCATGAGGTTCGGGTGATGCAAACCAGGACAACCATGGACAAGCTGGCGCCAGTGGGCGCAGAGCAGCAGGTTTCCTCTTTGGTGCTAAGGAGGCAGGTGCAGTCAAGGGTCCAGAGGAATCGGCCAAAGGTTTCAATTCACGTGCAACAAGACCAAGACCGCCAGGACGGCTGTACGGATGACATCACCGAGACCACCAAGGCGTCACGACCAGAAGCTTTGTAGGTGAAGACTACCTTTCATTAGTATAAGATGTACTACTTGTCCCCCTTCAAAATTGGCCGCTGTGGGTTCCCTTCCTGCCTTCGTTCGGAAGAACAGGACCAAGGCCACTATTGTCACGCCCAATATGTGACCCTATCCTAAAGGAACTTGAAGGTCCCACCAAGCATAAGCGCATATTGTGACGCTTTTGCAAGGTGGATATCATTACATGGTACCATTACACAATAGTTGGGGATACATACAAGGCATACAAACGTCGCATGAATATATCAAGCATCATACATGAGAACAACATCCGACTACGGATGAAACACAAACAGAAACTCAAACAATATCCACCCTGCTAGCCCAGGCTGCCGACCAGGAACAAGATCGAAGAAGAAGAAGAAGAACTCCAAAACAAGCAAACATCGCTCTCACGTCATGATCATCGCATTAGCTGTACCTGCAACTGCTATTGTAGTAATATGTGAGCCACGAGGACTCAGCAATCCCATCACCACGGGTATCAAGACTAGCAAAGCTTAATGGGAATGGAAAGGATAAGTGGTGAGGTTGCAGCAAGCGATTAAGCAATGTATGGTGGCTAACTTACGAGTAGAAGAGTAAGCTGAGAATCTATGCAAACGGTCACAAACTAATAATGATCAATAATTGATCATGGTCTACTTACGTTCAAACATAACCCAACCGTGTTCTCCTCTCGAACTTCCCCGAAAAGAGATAGTCACGGTTACGCACGAGTTGGTGTATTTTAATTGAGTTTACTTTAAGTTCACTACAACCGGATATTAACAAATTCCCATCTGCCACATAACCGCGGGCACGGCTCCCAAAAGTTTAAACACTTCAGGGGTGTCCCAACTTAGCCCATGACAAGCTCACGATCCGCTGAGACAATCCTCCATCTTGGGACCCTCCGATCAGACTCGGAATCTCGATGCACAAGACATTTCGACAATGGTAAAACATGTATAGCAAGACCTCCTGATGTGCCAACACCCTGATAGTATCCGCGTGTATCTCGTCTCAGGCCACGACGGATGGGCGACGCGTACAGGTACCAGAATACCCCATGTTGCCAAGGGGCGGCCCTGCATAGTGCTCTAGTTTGGGACCAACACCATCGGCACTGGCCCCCCTGTA
Organism: Aegilops longissima; assembly: GCA_021605205.1. Classification (NCBI taxonomy): domain Eukaryota; kingdom Viridiplantae; phylum Streptophyta; class Magnoliopsida; order Poales; family Poaceae; genus Aegilops; species Aegilops longissima. The sequence continues at coordinate 222,652,149 of CM038679.1, forward strand.
TGTAGAAAAGAATCCTCGGGTTCATGACGCCCTATGCCATTTAATTATTTAGTTCTATATTACTATGGCACCAATGTTGGGCCTTGTCAGAAGAGTTTTATTCAAAGCAAAAATTCAAGAGGGGCCCATAAACCCTCACAGTGTTAGGGACGCAAAATCAAGGAACATAACACCGGTATGAAGGGAACTAGGGCGGCAAGAGTGGAACAAAACACCAGGAAAAAGGCCGAGCCTTCCACCCTTTACCAAGTATATATGTGCATTAATTAAATAAGATATATTGTGATATCCCATGATATCCATGATATCCATGTCCCAACATGGAACAACCTGCAACTGCACCTGCAACTAGAAACGCTATAAGAAGGGCTGAGCAAAGCTGTAACATAGCCAAACAACGGTTTGCTAGGAAGGGTGAAAAGTTTAGAGGCTATCATGGCAATTTGGGATGCTTGATAAACAAGTGGTAGGTAGCGCGACATAGTGATAGCATCGAGACAACTAGCATAGCAAAGATAGTAGTGAGATCCAGAGTGACGGTCATCTTGCCTGAAATCCCGCTAGGAAGATGAACGAGTCCATGAAGAAGACGAACAGGTCTAGTCGAACGAATCCTCACCACATCGAGAAGGAGCACAACCAGAAAGAAGCAAACAACATGGTAAAACACAACACATATCATGACATGATGCTCAATCAAGTATGATGCATGACAAAGCGACATGATGCTACTCATGGCAAGAGATGATGCATACAAGAACACCACATCAAAGCAAGTTTAAATGAGGCCAGAAACAGCATAGAACAATTCTGGAAAATCCCCACGTGCATATTTTGAATTTGCTACTGTTCTGAATAAAAAATTATGTTAAAGTTGTTAAACAGCAAGTTAAAATGCATCATGTTAATATATGTATTTTTCTACCCCATTTACATATAAAGTTTATTTAATTCGGAGCTACGGTTATTTAGTTCTGAAATAAATCATTTTAGCATGACAATTATGCAAATTAATGCAAATAGCAATTTAAACATTTTAAACATGGATGAAAGTTGGATATAATGAGTGAAAAATCTTTGCAAGATGAATATATGACATATTTTATTTGGTTGCATGGTTATTTAGTTATATGCAATTTAAAATAGTGGCATTTCCTAAAATTATGCAATGCAGTGAAACTAGAGAAAAACTATGAGATGAAAAAAAACGCGGGCCAGATTGCAGCAACCTGCAGCGGCCCAGGAAGATTTGGCCCAAGTGACAGTGTGTGTGCAGAGGAAATAAAAACAGGGCAAAATTAGGGGCACCTGGGAATGGAAGCCAACACCTTCTGGATGTTCACAAGCGTTAACCAGTAGAACTAGAATGGATACATGATGTTGAATGGGTTTGGCTGTAGATGAAGCAGCAAGAAGCTCTGAAAGTCCGAAGGTGCAAAATTGCACGAAAAAGAATGTGCAGCCGTGGGGGTTCGATCTCGGGGCTCCCCTGTAGGATTGCGTGGCCTAGAACACTGAGCTGCTGCTATGTTTAGTGCCAAAGGGAAGCCCAACTCATTTTTAATGATCAGAAGGCGTAGCCTTCTTCTCCAGCGAATACACGGACGCATCGGAGGCGATGCCGGCGAGTAAACGCAGCGACAGCTGCTGCTGTGGTGAGACGGCGGTGGTGCGGAAACAGGGGATGGGTGCTACTGCATGTGTATAGGCGCGAAGCAACAGCGGGTGCAGCACGAGCTCAAGGCTTTCGGTCATGGCAGCCAAGCCTCGGTGTTGTGCGTGTAGTCGCTGGGTGAGGCATGCGGCAGTGCGTGCAGAGGAGTGGTGCTCGGGTGCGTGAGCGCGTGGTTCCATGTGAGCGAGCGGCTGCTTCTTGCCTGAGTCGTGTGCGTGCGTGCGCTTGGGCACGAGCCGGAGCTCGACTCGGGGCAGAGAGCTACGGCGAACAAGAAGCTGGGTAGGCCCTGGTGTCGGTGTCAAAACCGGCGGATCTCGGGTAGGGGGTCCCGAACTATGCGTCTAAGGTCGATGGTAACAGGAGACATGGGACACAATGTTTACCCAGGTCCGGGCCATCTCTATGGAGGTAATACCCTACTTCGTGCTTGATTGATCTTGATGAATATGGGTATTACAAGAGTTAATCTACCACGAGATCGTAATGGCTAAAACCCTAGAAGTCTAGCCTGTATGACTATGTTTGTTTCCGGACTAAGCCCTCCAGCTTATATAGACATCGGAGGGGGCTACGGTTGTATAAAGTGGGTTACAGAGAAAAGTAATCTTCATATTTGGTTGCCAAGCTTGCCTTCCACGCCAAGGAGAGTCCCATCCGGACACGGGAGAGAGTCATCGGTCTTGTATCTTCACAACCCATTATTACGGCCCATGTCCAACAGGACGGACGCCCGAGGACCCTTAGTCCAGGACTCCCTCAGTAGCCCCTGAACCAGGCTTTAATGACGAGGTGTCCGGCGCGTAGATTGTCTTCGACATTGCAAGGCGGGTTCCCCTTTCTGAATACTCTAGGATAGTCTTCGGACGCAATGAACGTGTCTGGATCTACAACACAAGTACCACACATACAGCCGTAGAGAGTATAATATCTCACGAATCCCATCTGCTGACAACTTTTTGTAACGTGACATCACGCTTGCCTGGTCATTATTTCGAACCGTTTCCTGTCCAGCCGTTCCATGTTTCGAGGCATGGCTTTTATTGGCACGTATTGTCGAAGCAAAGATCATGTCCCCTTATTGCGGGATTCTCATAAATACGAGCATGGGTAACCCAACCGTTCCACTGGGAAGGTTCCTTATGAGTAGGCTGGTTTTCAGGCTTAGGAGGAAGTGTTCGATACCCACTGCCTTTATAAAGGAGCCAAGGGTTGTCTCTGTTTACGCCAAACCCCTCCTCAGCCTTCCCAACCTCAAGTTCTAGCACCCGAGGTTTGACTTCATTGCTTCAAGCTTCCCAATCATGTCCGGACCCAGCCCACAGGGCCGATGAGTGGCTTCCTCTGTTACAGAGGAGGACATTGCGAAGCTTCGGGCGGCCAGATACCTCACCGCGGAGATCCCCCATAGGCTTCCTCCTCAAGGACAAGTTATTCCGATTCCCAGATCTGGCAAGAGGGTCGTATTCATCTCTCACTTCATCTGAGGGCTAGGGTTCACTCTTCACCCCTTCGTCCGGGGGCTCATGTTTTTTACGGACTAGATTTTCACGATCTAGCCCCAGATTCTTTACTCCACGTCTCAGCATTCAACATCACGTGTGAGGCCTTCCTCTGAATTCCCCCACACTTCGGCTTATGGCTCAAGACATCTAGCGTGAGGCCAAACATGGTCGATGGGAAACAGGCAGAGTGCAACGGTGCTGTAGTGAGCAAACTTACCAATACTCTCTGGCCAAAAGGCTCTTTCACCGAGACTTCCAACCAATGGCAGCAAGAGTGGTTTTACGTCACGGAACCCCACGGTACCAAGTAGGCAGCTATACATGTGTTCCGTTTTGGCCCTCCGTTACATCTTGCATCATGGATTAATAAGGGCCTGGACTAGGATCAGTTGATGAAGTGCAGACTCAACAGAGCCGCATCTGAACCCTCCTGGAGAAGGACATCAATCTTGTCAACGTGATCCAAGTAATGCTAGTCCGCCAAGCTCTGCCATGCCAGCGTAGGCCTCTCCGCATGTGGGAGTTTAATTCGGAAGGACCACAAACCCTCCAAAACATCTTCGGCACTACGCACAAAGGGATGTGGAAGTTGTTTTTCGAGAAACAAAAATAGTGGCCGGACGCCACCGAGGACATCGGCCTCGACTGCAACCATCCGGATACCTCGGTAAGCGCTCAACTCCCGAACACTTTGTAGTTAAGTATGCCATAATATGTTACTGAGCAAACTATCTTCTTCCAGGGCTGGATAAAGAAAGCGGAGCGAATTAGGTGTTCGCCCCCCCTCCCCGAAGACTCAGCGGATCCCGTACTAACAACAATGCTGGCCCCGACACCATACCAGATGCCTGTGAAGGAGGACAAGGCGGAAAGCGGGAGGACCAAAGGCGGCCTCCATCCCGAAGGTATATCAGACACTGTGTCCGGGGGAATCAAAATTCCATCGTCTCAAGACAAACGTGAAGGAGAAGTCGACGTCTCTTCACCCCATGGTAAGAAAAGGGTTGCCTCTGAAGATTGGGAGGAAAGGGATCCTAAGCGAGGCAAGGTGCCCCAGTCGGGTGGCTCGGGCTTGGAAGATGGCGTCTTTGCACAGTCCCATGATGAGGACAAGCGTCTAGCCGAATCGTAAGTGAACAAGGATGTTTTTAAACATATCCCGTTCCTTTCCTGTTACCAAGGTAACATCTAGAATATATGTTTTTGCAGCTCGGCAAATAATCTTCTTCACTAATCCTCCTCCTCGGGACATCTTATTCCGGAGATGATGGAAAGCGAGACACCTCCACCGGTATCCTTGCCCAATAAGGCGGACGACTTTGAGGTGTTGTCCCGGAGGGTCTTTCCTGATCAACAAGTTATGCGAAGGGTGATGAAGACACTACCCGAAGGTGATACATCGGTAGCCCAGGATCCGGGGGCCAACAATAAAGGCCCAGACTGTCCGGTTTACAGCCGGAGACGGCTCTGGGAATAGATAAACGGATCCCTTCGAAGGGAGGTCGTACTCCTACAGCAGCTTCCGGATGTCCAGAAACGTTGGATATATTGACGAACATGTTCTGACATGCGTCCGTCTCGGAGGAACATCGTACCTTGATCAGTACGGGTGTTGAAAAGGTTCTGTTCATGAAAAGCGGGTTGAATGAAGCCTGCGCGAGCCTGTTAAGAGGCTTTGAGGTTTGTACTGAAAAATCTTTGGATGTGTTTTATTCACAAACTGCACCTGTGTATAGGTAGTAGCCCGTGAGACTCTGATTGGCTTCCCAAGGGAGGCGATCAGAGGATCAAAAAGATATGCCCAGGGAATAATATGATTAATTGGAACACATGTTGTTACCTCCCTGGCGACTGCCCGGACTACGGAGGTTGCGGATCTGCAGCGGAAGCTTGATGTAGCGGATAATGACATTACGCTTATCAACAGGCGGCTTGACGAGGTGCAAGGTATGTCTCGGGGGTAGTCATTACATGCACATGCTTGTAATTGATCATGGTGCTAAGATCTATGTACTAAAATATGCATGACTGCAGATGGTGCCGCCGCGGTAGAGATCCTTCGGACTGAGCTCGCCCGGGCCAAGGAGCAGGCCCGGATTGATAATGCGGCTACCGAGAAGGCATCTGCCGAGTTAAACGCCGAACAGGCTACTCGGCGCCAGTGCGAGGAGAGAATATCCATGATGACGCGTGAGCTAGAGGATGCCACTAGCCGCTGTGAATTCCTCGAGAAGGATAATAAAGCCAAAACGGCTGATCTTGACAAGGCCTTACGAGAGGCGAAAGAAGCGTGGTCTGAATCTAGAGCGGCCCGGGAGGAGATCCGACAAGCTGGGGAGATCGCGGCTGGTAAGCCCTTTTTATTGCAAACTAAGTTCGGCCATCCAAATTATGCTTTGCTTAATCAAGTGTGGAGTTCTCCGGATGCGCTATTGGACTTGTCGAAGAGTTCTTCCGATGCGGCGCAGTTTTACCAAGCGCAGGAAGGGTATGCAGTGGAGAAGCTTTTCTGGTCCCAATTCGGGGCCTCAAAACACCCATTGTTGCTGAACGAACGGATGAACCAATGGGCGAAGCTCCATAGACTATTCGATTCTTCCATGAAGGACGCTGTGATCGGGCTGTGGCCGAACGAGCCAATTCCGGATAGTTATTTTGGTTTGGTGCGGTGACTTTCTGATGCGGTGCCGCGTATCGACGTTGTTAAGTGGTCAGCATGCATTGAAGGTGCACAGATGGCCTTTGCCCGTGTCAAGACATACTGGGCGAAGATGAAGGCCACTGATGTTGCAGCGAGGGGTCCACACAAGGGCAAGGACCATCACGCACCAGAGCATTATTTCGAGGATGTCCTGGAGGGTGCACGCTTGATAGAGGGTCAATGCTCGAAAAACATGATATTCGAGTGAGATGTATGGAAATTTGTAAAAGACAATATTATAACAAGGCTATTTTTTGTAGTTTCGCCTAAAACTGTTGTTCCGCTTGTGCGGCCGTTTTTGTATTAATCTAAAAGTTTTCCAGTCGGCGGCTTCAGCCCCCTCGTATAAAGTACGGGGGTGTTCAGAAAAACATTTGATCACTCTTAACCCAACGTCTTGGTCCATTAAGGAGGTGTCAATGCGGTGAACTAGGCAATCAGACTATAGGGCGTTAACACTTTCACTTAGCCATAGGAGTTTTATGGGGGGACTACGATATAGCCCCTGGTATGTACACGGCTTATTCCAATATGATGCGTTACATATATGACCTGAAGAAAAAGGTCCTTCATATAATACGGAGGGAATCGTGAAAGATTCCAATAAGTCATCGAGTGGTTGACCAGCTCCCGCAGCATCATGACACTCAGTTTTCGGCTTTCTCTACTGAGGTGCTTGACCAGGTGAACCGGAAGCACAATCATAGTAGCTCTCCCTTTACTATCCTAGCCGATAGAGCGGAACGTGAGGTAGCAAGCACAGGAGCCGGGCAACCCAACTATTGACCCAAGACATGCATATAAGGCCAAACTCGCGACGCCGAAGTACGCTATAAAGCTGTTCGTACTTGTCGGCAACTCATTTGTTCCCATACCGAGCCCCTGGTAAGTTATGCGAAGGTGTATGTATGAAACAACCACAGGAGCCGAATTCAGTTCTTTTAGAAAAAAGCGAATGCTGGATGCGGATTATGTTTACTAGGACCTGAGTGATATGCCAATCTTTATTTTGTAGATAACAAAGCCTCAGCCCCTGCTATTTGACATGCCCGGGGTCAAAGGAGGAGGAAAAAGGCACTTTACAGGCTCGAAATAAAGAGTGCGACCTACAAAAGGTTATTTTGGACCTCCTATCGCACGTCTGCGGCGCCTGTCCTCAGTGAGGGAACTCCTTGACGGAAATAGCCCTTAGGTGAGTGTACGAACCCGAACTCCGATGGAGTCCATGAGATGACCACCTTTGCGTCACCTGTGGTAAAGTATAATGAAAAAGAAAGAGTAGTTAGAAAAGAAATAGAGGTTATGGAAGTACTTGCAGGCTCATCCATATTTGTGCTTACGCCAATGCCTAGGGTATTTTGAGTGCATAATTATGTATGCGCGATACAGATTTTGCAGGTATATGAGGTGGACGGCAGAAGCCGAACTGCTAGTCCCGCTCCGGAATTGGTCGATCCTGTTGAATGGAGATCGGTGGCTTAATGGCCGACAAGGTATGCGGTTTAATAAGACCGCTTTGTACTTCGGCTAAGGTTGTCGTAGTATGATCCTCAGTCTGGAGGGAGTGCTTATATTGCTCCCTTGTAGGGTTGTGTGTCATGTATACCATGTTCATTGTTTTTACTTTAGAGGGAAATTGCTTCTAACCCCCGGTATTTGTTTGGTGAGTCTCTTCGTCGTCACTATCATCGAGCGGCCTCCTCCCCTCGTGTTCGGCGTTGAGCTTGCCGGCCAGCTTGAAGACCCAACAGCTTCTGTTGATATGATTAGTTGGTTTATCGGGGTGGCCATGACGATCCAATATCTTGTCTTAATTGGATGGTCCGTCTATGTTTGCTTTGAATGGTTTTTTTCGTTGACCGGGTTTGGGACAGCTGAATACGGCGTTGACTGTTGTGTCACGCGTTCTTTCGTTTTCATTGTGACGTTTGTGTTTGCTGCGTCATGGCTTGCCATTGGTGTCTCAGACTTCGGAAGTGCCCGGATCGCTGGTGCTGCTGCTTCTACAAGCGAGCAGCTGTTGTCGGCGTTCTGGGAACGGGGGTCCCCAGACTTGCCTGCCTGCGGCCTGCGGCGTGGCTCAAAGGAGGCCCAGGACAGCCCATCTTCATCAACACAAGCTCAAGACCATCGCGAGGCCAAGCCTCATGGGCGGACGGCAAGGAGCTTCCTCGAGCACGACCTCGTCGAGGCTGGCTCATGAGGAGGCGGAGAGTTCAAGGCAGGGTACCTCGTGAGGTGCCCATGGCGCAAGCCATGACGACCAAGGGCGCCCGATCGAGGCGCCAGCCGCAGCAGCGTCCTCATTTCCTCTTTGGTGCAAAGGGAGCAAGCGCAGGCGAGAGCATCAAGCAAAGGCATCCGTTTCGGTGCAACAAGACCAAGACCAGCCCAACGGCTGGAAGGGAGTCATCGTGGAGCCCAAGCAGGCGTCATCACCAGAGCCTTTGGCGGGCGAGGACCAACTTTAGTCAGGATAAGTGTACCCGCTGTTCCCCTTCAAAATGGCCAATTGTTGGCGCCCTTCCCGCTCAATATTTGGGAAGAGGCCCAGGGCCTTCGCCTATAAATAGAAGTAGCCACCCCCAGAGCAGGGGATCCGAGATCCGAATCCTCATCAAGGAACTAGTAGCTAGAGCGACTGAACACCACCTAGCAGTTCATCGCACCCGCCAAGAACAGACCCTCGCGAGGCTGTTCTTCCTTGTATTGTTCCTCATCAGCCCAAGAGGCAATCCACCACACCACACACTGGAGTAGGGTATTACACCACAATGGTGGCCTGAACCAGTCTAAATCTCGTGTCTCTTTTGCTGTTCCGTTTAGTAGTTTAGGTCCCAGCGATTCGGCGAGGTGCGAGACGGTGGAGAGTTGCATCCCCGCGCGCACCCCCGTGTTCGAACCTCAAGGGTCTGCCGGAACCCGAAATCCGACATTTGGCGCGCCAGGTAGGGGTGCGCCGGAATCCGCCTTCCATCGCCTCGTTCTTCCCCGACCACTGCAACCATGTCTGACGCTCGTCGGGCTCGCGCCGAGCGCCGAGCCACCATCGCCTCCCGTGTCGCCCGGACAGCTTCCGATGGCGGGCGCCCTCGTCGTTCCTCACCGCCCGCTGCCAACACCGCCACCGGCCCGGCGGGGGACGGGCAGCGGGCATCGTCCCTGCGCTCCTCGGCGACCTCTGGGAAGGAGCCGTGCAGCTTCCTCGTCACCCGCCCCGTCGCGCCGATTCCTCCGGTCGTCGCGGCCCTCCTGGGCGGCTCGCAGGCGCCGCCTTCCAGCCGCCATGTCAAGACATTCGTCCGCCGGGTCGGCGCCGCCTCCACGCGGCAGGGGGCTCCCTCGGGCTGGACGGAGCCGTCGGCCAGGCTGACCTTCGACTCTCGGGACCACCCCACCAACTCGGCCGGCTCGGGTGCGCTCCCCATGCTCTGCACACCCACCATCTGCCAGGCTGCTTTCACCAGGACCCTCATCGACGGTGGCGCCGGCCTCAATGTACTCTCAGTCGAGGCCTTCAACCTCCTCTGCATACCCAGGGAGCGGCTGCAGCCCAGCCGGCCTTTCTCGGGCGTAGGAGGAGGGTCATCCAGCTCCTTGGGACAAATCCGGTTTCCGGTGACCTTCGGCACCTACAACAACTTCCGCATGGAACTGGTCGACTTCGACATCGCCCCCATTGGCCTCCCCTACAATGCCATCCTTGGCTATCCAGCATTGGCCAAGTTCATGGCCGCAACCGACCCGGGGTACAACCTCATGAAGATGCCCGGGAGCAGCGGCGTCCTCACCGTGCCCGGGGATACTGAAGGTGCGCTGCGAGCGCTTAGGCTCACCCTCAAGACGGCGCCGCAGTGCAGCCCGCCGATGCGGAAGCCCCCAAGCCCAAGGGGGCTGCACCGACCAAGAAGAAGCAGTTGTTCACTCAAGACAAGACGGAGACTAAGCAGATACCTGTCGACGAGGACGGGTCCACAAACGCCACCTTCACCATAGGCGCCAACCTCGAGCCCGAACAGGAGGAAGCCCTTGTCAAGTTCCTGCGTGCGAACAAGAAGGTGTTCGCCTGGGAGCCCGATCAACTGGCGGGGATCCCACGGGGTGTAATCGAGCACCACCTCAACGTATGCCCCAACGTGCGTCCTGGGAAGCAGAAAGCGAGAAGGCAGTCCACTGAAAAGCAGGGCTTCATCGTCCAAGAGACCCGCAAGCTAGAAGCCGCGGGGGTTATTCGCGAGGTCCGATACCCAGATTGGCTGTCCAACCCCGTGGTTGTGCCAAAGAAGGGTGGAAAGGAGCGCATGTGTGTCGACTTCACCAACCTCAACAAAGCATGCCCGCAGGATCCGTTCCCGCTCCCTCGCATCGACCAGATCATCGACTCCACCACCGAGTGTGACCTGTTATGCTTCTTTGACGCCTTTTCTGGGTATCACCAAATCAAGATGGCGGTGGAAGACGTTGAAAAGACAGCCTTCCTAACCCCGTGTGGAGTGTACTGCTATACATGCATGCCATTCGGGCTGCGCAACGCGGGGGCAACCTTCCAGCGGCTCATGCACATCACCTTGGGCCCACAGCTCGGGAAGAATGTGGAGGCTTACGTCGACGACATCGTGGTGAAGTCTCGCGAGGCCAAGACCTTGATACAAGACCTGGAAGAAACCTTCGCGAGCCTCAATGCAGTGAGCCTGCGCTCAACCCGGAGAAGTGTGTGTTTGGGGTTCCCTCAGGCAAGCTCCTGGGTTTCCTCGTGTCCCACCGGGGCATCGAGGCCAACCCAGAAAAGGTCAAGGCAGTTGAGGACATGAGCCCACCAAAGACCCTTAGGGAAATGCAGAAACTCACGGGGCGCGTAACGGCGTTGGGCCGTTTCATCTCCCGATTGGGGGAGCGGGCGCTGCCTTTCTTCCAGCTGATGAAGAAAAGGGCCCTTGAATGGGTGAAGAGGTCGACAAAGCGTTCCAAGACCTAAAGAGGTACCTGACCAGCCCTCCAGTGATGGTGGCCCCACGCCCTCAGGAGCCCTTGGTACTCTACCTCGCCGCCACTCCCTACTCCGCTAACGCAGCTCTGGTGGCAGTTAGGGAGGAACGTCTGGCCAAGACCACGGCGGCCACTGGAGCTAAGGCAAGACCGAATCAGAAGGAACTCGCAGAAGCCAGCACCTCAATGGAAGAAGATCAGCCGTCACATCAGAGCACACCAAGGGCGGGAGAGGCCCCCCATCCAAGCACCCATCTTCCGGAGGCGCCGTCGCCTCGGGAGGCACCACAGCTTCCGGAGGACGCCACCAACGCCGACGCCGCTAGCCTCGTCGAGCACCCGGTGTACTTCGTCAGCACAGTGTTACGGGATGCGAGGGCACGGTACCCCATGCCGCAGAAGCTTCTCCTTGCGCTGTTGGTGGCTTCGCGCAAGCTGCGGCACTACTTCCAGGGTCATCCGATCAAGGTTGTCTCGGCATACCCCCTGGAGAGGGTACTCAGGAGCCCCAACTCGGCCGGAAGAGTCGCCGAGTGGAACATTGAGCTGCAAGCATTCCAGCTCGAGTTCAGCACCACCGAGTCATCAAGGGGGCTGCTGCAGATTTCATGGCGAATGGGCGAAGCACCGGGCCTCGGGGCGGCGGATCGATCCTCTCCCGAGAAGCGAAGCGCGAAGGTTGGGTCATGTACTTGACGGGCGTTCTCGAGACAGGGCGGCTGGGGCTGGGGCAGTGCTCATATCTCCCGCTTCAGACAAGCTCTACTATGCCGTGCAGCTCTGTTTCAAAGTAGGCGAGAAGGTCTCCAACAATATAGCAGAATACGAGGGGCTGATAGCGGGTCTGAAGGCTGCCGCTGCCCTGGGGGTGAAGCGCCTTACCATCAAGGGCGATTCGCAGCTCCTCGTCAATTTCTCCAACAAGGTGTACGATCCAAGAGATGAACACATGGAGGCCTACCTTGCGGAGGTCCGCAGGATGGAGAAACAGTTCTGGGGGTTGGAGCTGCAGCACGTGCCCCGCGGCACTAATCAAGAGGCTGACAACATCGCCAAACGAGCCTCCAGGAGGTTACCCCAGGAGCCGGGCGTCTTTGAGGAACGGCTCTTCAAGCCCTCAGCCCTGCCGCCGTTATCAAGCACAGCACAGCCTCGGGAGGAGCTCCCCAGCCGCCTGCCTCGGGAGCCCCAGCCTGTGGCCCGGCCTCAGGAGCACGCCTTCTCCTAACGATGGAACCTCAAGAGGAGAGCTGGATCACGGAGCTCAAGAATTACTTAACGCGTGGAACTTTGCCGGAGAAGGAAGAGGAGGCAGAGCGTGTGGCGCGGCAAGCCACGGCATATAGCATCATGGATGGAGAGCTCTACCGGAAACGACCGAACGACGTATCCCTGCGCTGCATCACCAGGGAACAGGGGAAGGAACTGCTGGCAGATATACACGGCGGAGATTGTGGGCACCATTCGTCGTCTCGGGCCCTCGTCGGCAAGGCGTTCCGCAGCGGTTTCTATTGGCCCACCGCGCTCAATGACGCTATCGAACTCGTGAGGGCTTGCGAGGCTTGCCAATTCCATGCCAAGCAGATCCACCAGCCAGCAGGAGGTTTGCAAACCATCCCCCTCACTTGGCCATTCACGGTCTGGGGGCTGGACATTCTGGGCCCTTTTCCTCGGGCGCCAGGGGGCTATCGTTATCTCTACGTCGCCGTTGACAAATTCACCAAGTGGGCCGAAGTCGAGGCCGTCCGCGCCATCCCCGCTGGTTCTGTGGTCAAGTTCATCAAGGGCATCGTGAGCCGGTTCGGAGTGCCGAACCGCATCATCACCGACAACGGTTCACAGTTCACCGGTAACCTTTTAAAACATCTGCGCTAACCTTGGGGCGCAGATATACTACGCCGATGGCGCACCCCGCAGCAATGGACAGGCCGAGCAGGCTAACGCGAAGGTCTGAGAGGCCTCAAGACCAGGGCGTTCAAGAAGAAAGCTGGAGGCTGCGAGAGGCTGGTATGACGAGCTTCCGTCCGTGTTGTGGTCCATCCGCACAACCGCAACCAAGCCAACTGGAGAGACCCCCTTCTTCCTGTTCTACGGAGCCGAAGCGGTCCTCCCTCACGAGGTCAAGCGTCGATCCGCGCGGGTCCTGGCGTACGATGAAACACTGCAGGACGCCATGCGGGGGACGACCCTTGTGCTGGGGGAGGAGCGCCGTCGAGAAGCTGCGCTGCAAGCGGCAAGGTACCAGCAGGCACTCCGGTGATACCACTGCCGTAACATCCGCCCCAGAACTCTCGAGGTAGGGGACCTCGTGCTTCGACGGGTCCTCTCCAGGGAGGGACTGCATAAGCTCTCTCCCATGTGGGAGGGCCCGTTCAAGGTTGTTCATGTTTCCAGGCCTGGCTCGGTGCGCTTGGAGACTCAAGAGGGAGTACCTATACAGAACGCGTGGAACATCCAGCACCTCCGGAGGTTTTACCCATAAAAGGCCCAGTGCCTGTGAAGAAGGCGAATGCCTGTGAAGCTCATCTTTTTGGAAAAAGCCGGGAGCCTTTGAAGAAGGCGAATGCCTGTGAAGCTCATCTTTTTGGAAAAGGTCCTGAGCCTGTGAAGAAGGCGAATGCCTGTGAAGCTCATTCTTTTTGGAAAAGGCCCAGAGCCTGTGAAGAAGGCGAATTCCTGTGAAGCTCATTCTTTTGGAAAGGCCCGAGCACGTGAAGAAGGCAAATGCCTATGAAGCTCATCTTTTGGAAAAGGCCCGAGCACATGAAGAAGGCGAATGCTGTGAAGCTCATTCTTTTGGAAAGGCCCAGAGCACATGAAGAAGGCGAATGCCTGTGAAGCTCATCTTTTTGAGAAAGGCCCAGAGCACATGAAGAAGGCGAACGCTGTGAAAGCTGTCGCGATCTGGAAAGGGCCGGAGCCCGTGAAGAGGGCAAACGCCCGTGAAGCTTCGCTTCCTGGAAGAAAGGCCGAGCTGTGAAGAGGGCTAACGCTGTGAAGCTCGCCGCCGTGACACTCTCACGTAATAATGAGTTGGGGCTGTACACGCCCGGAGTCTTAGGAGTGCGGCCTCGGGCCCAGGGCTCCCTCCCATGCCAGTGGCAGCACTTAGCTCTGCTGCTGGTGAGAAGACGTCGAAGACTAGACTAGGTGCGGACGGGGCTTTTTCATTTGCTTTCTGCAGTTGACTAGTTATTCCCATTTGGAGTTTTTATCGAAACTATCGCCTTCTTTTGGTCCGTGGTTCTTGATCTTTTTCGCTCTCGCCTCGATTTCTCTTGCGTGGGGACTCATGAGCGAGGCCTCGGGAGCCCCATGAGCGTTCCTGCCCCTATCGCTCAAGTTTGCACGACCTGGTCCACAGTGGAGCACCCTCCCGACCATGCCTCACAGGCAGCACAGCCTTGAACACGGGCTGGATCGGTCGCCCTGCTGCCACGGCTGGAGTTCACTTGCGAATGGGCGACAATGAAAGGAGCGATGTCGGGATAACAAAAGCAGTACAATAATTAACGGCGTTAACCTAAAACGCCCCCATGGGGCCACACATTGTTGCCTTTTGTGCAGGAGAAAAGAAAGAAAAGGACAAAAAGCAGGCGATCGGCGCCCGTGCAGCCCTCTTGGAAGGCTCGAGCCGTTTCGAGCTCAGCGGACTCTCGCTCGCTTCACGGGCGCGATGGCAGCGGACCCGCTGCCACCCCCAAGCAGGCGCGGCGGCATGGGGCTGGCGCGACAGCTGCTGGAAGAATCACCACCAAGAAGACCGGTGAAGCGAGGAGTCACGAGCATCGCCCACCGCCCGCTGCCCTCTCCATCCACGCCGGGGCTGAGTCCTTGGCATGGTCGTCGTCTTGTGGCAGCACCCATGCGGCGACCGTCTTCCCGAACACCCTCACGTAGAGGGTGGCGCCCGCCGTCGTGCTTGAAGTGCAGGGAACACGGCGGTGAAGACCACGTGTGAGCGAACGCCTGCCACCGCTGGTCAGAACAGGTTCCTGTGAGTGAGACCTCTAGAAAGCCACGGCCCGGCTGCAGCAGCCATCCGCTGGAGCGAGAGGCCGCCCAGGCGCCATCAGGAGCTCACCCAGAGGAAGCGGAGGCTGAAGCCGGACGCCGGACGGCTCCTCCGCCCTCACCATGAACTCCGGCAGCGCTTCAGCAGCATGGAGGCGCGGCCTCGGGGGACGCGCAGCCAGGGCACGCCCTCCGACCGTGGCCAGCCGCTCGTCGCCACGCTGAGAGCCTCCCTCACGGCCGCGGGGGACCGCCGTGGAGGCCACGGGATGCTTGCGAGGGCGACCTCGGGCACGCTTAGGCGGAGGAGAGGAAGACTCTACCTGACGGCCCTTCCCCTACTCTGCGGCCGAGAACTTCCTTGGTGGAGCCATGGAGAAGAAGGAGAGACAAGAAAGGATAGACTAGAAGGGCGCGCGCTGTTCCGTACTTATAGCCGGCGAAGGCCAACCGTCGGCCACCACGATCATCGGTAATCATGACAGACTCTGCATGCAGGGACTTGTCGAATCCGGGTGCTTACCGAGGCATCATGGGGAAGCAGTGCGCACGCGTCCAATCAACAACCATGCGTCGCCCAAGGCCGCATGCTGTTAGGGCCCGCGACGCTTCGCACTTGCCCTTTCGCCTCTCTGCTCGGCCAAGTTCGGGCGCGCCGTGGGCAAGGGGGCTACTGTCGGCGTTCTGGGAACGGGGGTCCCCAGACTTGCCTGCCTGCGGCCTGCGGCGTGGCTCAAAGGAGGCCCAGGACAGCCCATCTTCATCAATGCAAGCTCAAGACCCTCGTGAGGGGCCAAGCCTCGCGGGGCGGACGGCAAGGAGCTTCCTCAGGCACGGCCTCGTCAGGCTGGCTCATGAGGAGGCGGAGAGTTCAAGGCAGGGTACCTCGCGAGGTGCCCATGACGCAAGCCATGACGACCAAGGCGCCGGTCGGGCCCCAGCCCCCAGCATGGCTCCTCCTTTCCTCTTTGGTGCAAAGGGAGCAAGCGCAGGCGAGAGCATCAAGCAAAGGCATCCGTTTCGGTGCAACAAGACCAAGACCAGCCCAACGGCTGGAAGGGAGTCATTGTGGAGCCCAAGTAGGCATCATCACCAGAGCCTTTGGCAGGCGAGGACCAACTTTAGTCAGGATATGTGTACCCGCTATTCCCCTTCAAAATGGCCAATTGTTGGCGCCCTTCCCGCTCAATATTTGGGAAGAGGCCCAGGGCCTTCGCCTATAAATAGAAGTAGCCACCCCCAGAGTAGGGGATCCGAGATCCGAATCCTCATCAAGGAACCAGTAGCTAGAGCGACTGAACACCACCTATCAGTTCATCGCACACGCCAAGAACAGACCCTCGCGAGGCTGTTCTTCCTTGTATTGCTCCTCATCAGCCCAAGAGGCAATCCACCACACCACACACTGGAGTAGGGCATTAAAACACAATGGTGGCCTGAACCAGTATAAATCTCGTGTCTCTTGTGCTGTTCCGTTTAGTAGTTTAGGTCCCAGCGATTCGGCGAGGTGCGAGACGGTGGAGGGTTGGATACCCGCGCGCACCCCAGTGTTCGAACCTCAAGTGTCTGCCGGAACCCGAAATCCGACAGCTGTCTTCTTCCGTGCAAAAGCGGCTCATCAGAGTGGTGAGGGCTCACATAGATTTTGGTTTTTCCTGACCGAGGTGGTGGGCGAGCCACTCGTCCCGGATGCTGTGTTTGAAGGCCCCTAGGGCTTCTGCGTCCGGACAGTCGATGATTTGGTTCTTTTTAACTAAGAACCTAGTCAAGAGCTCCCTGGCTGACTCTCCAGGCTGCTGGACAATGTGACTTAAGTGATCGGCATCTGGTGGTCGGACATATGTACCTTGGAAGCTGTCGCCGAAGGCGTCTTCCAGGTCCTCCCAGCTGCCAATAGACTTTTCCGGCAGACTATTTAACCAGTACCGAGCTGGTCCTTTGAGTTTTAACGGGAGGTATTTGATGGCGTGGAGGTCATCTCCGCGGGCCATATGGATATGGAGAAGAAAATCCTCTATCCACACCGCGGGATCAGTTGTTTCATCGTATGATTCAATATTCACGGGTTTAAACCCTTCTGGGAATTCATGCTCCATTACTTCGTCAGTGAAGCAGAGTAGGTGTGCTGCGCCTCTATATTGGGCCACGTCGCAACGTAGCTTAGATGGACTCCATCTGCGGTCTTCGGCCTGGGCATGACTAGACTTGTCACGTCCGAATAGGTAGCCGAAGTTGTGTGTCGAGGCACATCCTCGCGATTCGTAGATCGATCTGGTATGTCCTGCTCTATTGTCCAGGTCCTGCCGAGGGTCGTATGTATCACCCTGAGTTGTTTTATCTCTGTTTTTTTGTTGGGGTGAGGCGGGCTGCTGTTCGGCTTGAGCTGCCACTTTATCCCAACTGCGTTGTGGTCGGTCAGCCACATTGTCCCGACCGCGTGGTGCAGGTTCAGTCACCTCCTCGTCGAACTGAGGTAGCAATCTGCGCTTCAGGTAACCCTTGGTTGGGCGCTTGAGGCTGTATTCCTTGGCTGCTAGGATATCTGTCCATCAATCTTTGAGCAGGTCTTGGTCAGCTTGAAGCTGCTGTTGTTTCTTTTTCAGGCTCCTTGCAGTGGCTATTAGCCGGCGTTTAAAGCACTCCTGCTAGAGAGGTTCCTCAGGCACGATGAAATCCTCGTTGCCGATACTCTCCTCGTCCTCGGAGAGCGGAAGATAATTACTGTTCTCCGAGTCTTCGTCTATGGCCTGTTAATCAGGGCTAACGTTGCCAGTCTTCCCGTTCATCATGTTCGGTGGTTGCCCCAACAGGGTCTTCATTGTCTTCGACATCGTCCGAAGTATTGTTTTCTCCGGTGCCAGTATTGCTATCTTTTGCACAACGTGACTTAGAGCAGCGCCGCTGATGCCGGCGTCTGGGCTGTGTCTCAGGGGGTTTATCCTCAACTGGATCTTCTTTGTCGTTGTTGTTAGGTTCTTTAGGTTTATCCACCATGTACACGTCGTACGAAGAAGCGACCGTCCAGCATCTGGTCTGTGTTAGGTCTGTGTGCAGCTCCAACGCCACGGAATCTGTGGCTTCCGTGGCAAGGTTAAGCTTCCCGTCCTTGGATGGCGCGATCTGCTCCAGATCTAAGGCCGATGACAGATTTAAATCATGTTCATTGTGGTGACGGGGAGCGACTGTCGTGTTCTCGAATCCGTCGAAGATCAAGTCTCCGCGGATATCCGCGACGTAGTCAAGCTCCCAAATCTGACCTGATGGCCAGGGGCATAGCTATCGATCTGCTCCAGATGGCCAAGCGAGTTGGCCGCAGTGCGAAGCCGCCAAACACGAAGATCTGTCAGGGGAGGAAGACCTCTCCTTGGACAATATTGTTGTCGATGATTGAAGGAGCCATCAAACCTTTTGAGGATGGCACAGCGGAGCTCTCAATGAAAGCACCAATGTCGGTGTCCAAACCGGTGGATCTAGGGTAGGGGGTCCCGAACTGTGCATCTAAGGTCGATGGTAACAGGAGATAGGGGACACAATGTTTACCCAGGTTCGGGCCCTCTCTATGGAGGTAATACCCTACTTCCTGCTTGATTGATCTTGATGAATATGAGTATTACAAGAGTTAATCTACCATGAGATCGTAATGGCTAAAACCCTAGAAGTCTAGCATGTATGACTGTGTATGTTTCCGGACTAAGCCCTCCTGTTTATATAGATACCGGAGGGGGCTAGGGTTGGACAAAGTCGGTTATAGATAAAAGGAATCTTCATATCTGGTTGCCAAGCTTGCCTTCCACGCCAAGGAGTGTCCCATCCGGACAGGGGAGAGAGTCTTCGGTCTTGTATCTTCACAACCCATTAGTCCGGCCCATGTCAAACAGGTCGGACGCCCAAGGAATCCTTAGTCCAGGACTCCCTCACCTGGTGCAAGCACGCGAGGTGCAGACAGGGCCCTGTGTGTGTGCTGAAGAAACAGAGGAAGCATGGCAACCTTGCCGGTGACCAAAGTGACGGAAAAGGAACTATCAGGCATGCAAGCAACCGGCGACAGAGGAGGCAATCAACTAGAAAAAGGTATAGGGAAGAGCGGCTGCTCACATAGAGGGGCTCGGAGGAGTCGATCGAGCTCGAGGATGAGACGAATTTAGCCGGCAGTGAGGTAGACCTGAGGAAGAAGAAGGAGAGGTCGGAGACGAGAAGTGGCCTCCGGCTTGGCGTCTGTGAAGCAGAGGAAGAACGGAAGAAGAGGTCATCGGGGAGGTCGATCCGAGGCTTGTGGACGCGTGCGCAGAGGAAGGAGACGATGGAAGTGTCCAAGACGTCCCCGTGGAAGAAGGAGACGGCTACATCGAGGAGAAGAGGTCGAACTCCCCTCGTCTATGGCGCGAGCGACGACTGTGTTGGATGGGCGTGGCTTGCTTGGCAGCGACGGCGGTGAGGGAAAGAGGAGGGTTAGGGCAATGGTGGAGAGAACTGGTTGGGGCTTTATGGAGCATGGAGGGCTCCCGTCGACTGTCCCATCAGTGGCCGAGGCGACGTGGCTCTCTCCGATGCTCTGCCGTACGACGAAGGAGACCTGAGGGAAAAATGGGCTGGAGCTGGGCTGAAATGAACAGGTAAGAAGTGGAAGGTGGGCTTTCTCTCTCTCCCCAAATATTACTACTCTGTCTATATTAAAATGAACAGAGATAACAAGGAAAATGCCAGGGAGATATTAGAGGGGTATGAGAGATATAAGAATATCCCCAAGACTCTGGAATTATGCACTATTTGAAATAAATTGGTTTGGGCATTTTTAGAGGAAGAAAATTATCGCAAGTTTGAATTAAATTCAAACTTGAGGCAATTTTGTTTCCAACCAAATCAAGTCCAAAAGAGCTGAAAATTGGCAGAGAGGGTGTAGGCATTGTTTAAGATTAATAGGGAAATAATGAACATTTATGGAGGAGGGGAAAAGGTCACTTGCAATAAAGGGTGAAATTTGAAAGAAGGAAGAAGTGAAATGGGTTGCACTTGGAGAAAGGCCTTGGAGAAAAGATGAAGAGGCAAACAACCAATGGAGGAGGAGGGGAAGATGGAGAGCACCTAACGAACACCTCAACATGAAGAATGCCACCCACATGATGATCATGATGCAATGCAATAAAATGACAAGAGGCACATGAAAATCATGAAGCATATAACAAGCAAGATGATCATGGCAACAAGGATAGAAAAATGCAATATAATGGCAAGAGGCACAATGCAAACACATGGCATAACAAGTGAAATGAGTATGGTGCAAGAAGCAAAGGTATGAAAAGGCACTCAACATGATCATGGCATAAACATATAGGAATGAAATATGCAAAACAATTATGATAATGCAACAAACACAATAAACACACGGCGACAACTAGAATAAAGGAAGGCATCTAGAGCATCGGACTCGGGGCGTCACAACTCTCCTCCACTAACAGAAGATCTCGTCCCGAGATCTTAGGAACGAGATGTAAGAGATAGAAGATGAGGTGAAATAAGAATGCAAGAGAGAAGATGAACAAAGATTAAGAGCACTCGGGTAGAACATGGAAAGATAGAAAAGGAATAAGAATGAAAGAATTTAGGCAGCACTCCGGCTAAACATGGAAAGAATAGAACATGAAATTGACAAGATGGAACGATACTTGACGAGGGAAACACCACAATGCCTCCGGAAGAATTGAAAAAGTGGAATGAAAAGAATGGAGAAGAAAATGACAACTTCTACCACGAATGAAATTGAAAGCATCCTCACGAAGAAGGGTTGAACGAAGTTGTTGGAAATTCAACAACGAAAAGAATAAGCTTGGTGTGGGCTTATGGAAAACTTCCCAAAAATTGAGGTGAATTTTTTTGCCACAAACAAAAGCTTGAATAGCTGAGAAGAACGAAGAAATGCAAAACTCCTCTTCAAAAGAATACCGAGAATTATTTGCACTTGGATACGCAAGAAGAAAAGATACTTGCGCTCCTCCAACAAGAATCTTGATGAGCACTTGAAGAATGAATTAAATCCTGCTGAACCACCATAAAGAACTCCGGTGACAAAAGGATGATTAGATAGAATTCAAGGATGAAAAGAATAATATTAAGGCCTCGCGATTATTTAGATGGAGCTTCGCAACGAGACAAGCTAGAAAACTTGGAACTCCGGAAAAGAAAAGATGAACAACTTAGAACCGAGAGATTATTCATCATGAACAGTCTTCGAAGGAAGGAATTAATTAACTTGATGAAAGAAGAATAAGAATTATGTTATGCTTGTCCTTCATCAATTAAATTTATGAGAAGCAATAGATTGCATACAACTTATTTGCGTTGGAAAAGATTAAGGGGAGATATAGCACAAAACATGGGAACGTCTTCCTGAACCACCGGTAGGACTTGAAAGAACGAATGAATTGATACGATAAGAACGGAAATGAAATTCTTAAATGAACCACCGTGGCTGTCGGTGTTCTGGGAACGGGGGTACCCAGACTTTCCTGCCTGCGGCGTGGCTCAAGGGGTGGCCCAGTACGGCCCATCTTCATCAACACAAGCTCAAGACCCTCGCGAGGGGCCAAGCCTCGCGGGGCGGACGACATGAAGCTTCCTCAGGCACGGCCTCGTCAGGCTGGCTCGCGAGGAGGCGGAGAGATCAAGGCGGGGTACCTCACGAGGTGCCCATGACGCAAGCCATGACGACCGAGGGCGCCAGGCAAGGGCAACCATTTAGGTGCAACAAGACAAAGACCAACGGAACGGCAGGAAGGAGGTCATCGTGGAGCCCAAGCCGGCGTCACCGTCAGAGTCTTTGGCAGGCGAGGACCGACTTTAGTTAGGATAAGTGTACTAGATGTTCCCCTTCAAAATGGCCAATTGTTGGCACCCTTCCCTCTCAATATTTGGGAAGAGGCCCAGGGCCTCTGCCTATAAATAGGACTAGCCACCCATAGGGTAGAGGCATCTGATCTGATACAGAGATCTGGGATCAACACCTGATCGACCGGAAAATAGGCAAGAGAGAGAGAGAAGCGACTGAATTCCCCCTAGCAGTTCATCGCACCGGCCAAGAACAGACCCTCGCGAGGCTGTTCTTCCTTGTATTGTTCACCATCAGCCCCTGAGGCAATCCACCACACCACACACTGGAGTAGGGTGTTACACCACAATGGTGGCCCGAACCAGTATAAACCTCTTGTCCCTTGTGTTGTTCCTTGTGTAGTTTAGATCCTTGCGAGGTGACGAGGCGTAGGTAAGTTGGAGGTGTGATCTCCGCGTGCACCCCAGAGTTCGAACCTAGAGGGTCTACCGGAACCCGTAATCCGACAGTAGCAATAAAAACGAACGAAGAGAAGAGAACAAATCGGCGGAAAGAATTAGAAAACGAACGGAGATACTTGAGTGAATCAATATGCAAGAGAATGAAGAGATCGCGAACTGATTAAAGAAAGCTTGAACGAAGCACCGGTACAAATATGGGAACGAAAAAAGCTGAAAACTTGGAACGAAGAAATATTATGAAGTGGGGGCCTCCGGATGATCGAAACGGAGAACAACTCCTAACATTCTGTGGATGGGTAAGAAAAGAATTTCTGGCAAACGGAATAATTTGAGTGGATAACATGATGTAGATCCACGAATCTTCGAGAGAACGGACAAGATTTAGAGGAAACTCTTCTTCGGTCTTCAAACATTGAGAATGACGACGAGGAACACCACCAAAATTGTTGAGATACTCCCGGAGAATGAAAAGAAGAGGTTGAACCAACAATAAAAATGGTTTGAAATCGATCTTGGAAAAGCATCTGACTGATGAATTTCATTCTTACGTCAAACGTCGAAAATACATTGAGAATAATTTTGGGAAATTAGTAGAGTCACGTAAGATCCTGTGGAAAAACCTGTGGGTTAGGGACCACTGAAAAGAAACACCGTTGGAAAGGATTGTTGGAAAGAGATGATGCAACAGAACAACTGAAAGACTTGAATGAGGTGACAACCTCGAATTAATTTGAACACAAACACAAATCTTTTGAGATGTCTTGGGCACTCCAGAAGGATAAACTGGCGAGAGGCAAATGAGCAAGGGGAAACACTTCAGTCAAGGAAAATAATATGATCAACACCGCAAACTAGAATTGAATCCACCAGAAAGGAAAGCGAGACGAACAACGATGAACTTGACGAAAATTCACCGGTTGAGACAATTGAGGAACGAATGAAGAGGCTCCGCACAGACGAAATTGATGCTCAAATAGAGGCTTGGATTTTGGGAAGAAAAGGGGTGGGAGGGCGGGAAAAACAAAGGCAACTTGGAACGAGGAACTGACGAATAACTTGAAGAGGAAAATACTGGTTGAAATAATTGAGGAATGAATGCAAAGGCTTCGCACAAGTAGGATGGATACTCAATTGCGGACTCCGGCTCCGAGAAGAAAAAAGGTGGGCGGATGGGAAAAGAAAGACAACTTCATATGAGGGAACAACATCGTGGAGAAAGAGCTTAGGATTGATCTCGCAAAATACGATGAGGGTCGAATAAATCAAAGAGAAGTGTGCCGGAGAAAAAGAGTTGACATCGCAACGAACGAAAACCAACTGCATGATCCTAAAAAATTTTGAAGGGGAAGAGGAGTATATCAAAACACCTACGTCAAGATTTCTCACCAGAGCGATGAAGGGGCTGAGGAGTAAAAAGAAGTCCTACTCACCGATATAACTAGACTCCGAAAAAAAATTCTTCTAGACTGGACAACAGCCAACTACGACCAATCAAGGGGTCTCCTATGGTCGGTCGAGGCTATAATACCAACTTATCATGCCCAATATGCGACCCTATCCTAAAGGAATTCAAATGTCCCACCAAGGATAGAAGCGCATATTGGAGACGCTTTTGCAAGGTGGATATCATTACATTGTACCATTACATAATAGTTGGGGATACATACAAGGCATACAAATGCCGCATGAATACATCAAGCATCATACATGAGAACAACATCCGACTACGGATGAAACACCAACAGAAACTCAAACAATATCCACCCTGCTAGCCCAGGCTGCCGACCAGGAACCCAACCCAAGATCGACGAAGAAGAATAAGAACTCCAAAACAAGCAAAAATCATTCTCACGTCAAGATCATTGCATTACTTATACCGGCAACTATTGTTGTAGTAATCTGTGAGCCACGAGGACTCAACAATCCCATTACCATGGGTATCAAGACTAGCAAAGCTTAATGGGAATGGAAAGGATAAGTGGTGAGGTTGTAGCAAGCGACTAAGCAATGTATGGTGGCTAACTTACGAGTACAAGAGTAAGATGAGAATCTACGCAAACGGTTGCAAACTAATAATGATTAATAATTGATCCTGAACTACTTACATTCAAACATAACCCAACCGTGTTCTCCTCTCGAACTTTCCGGAAAAGAGACAGTCACGGTTACCCACGCAGTTGGCGTATTTTAATTGAGTGTACTTCAAGTTCACTACAAACGGATATTAACAAATTCCCATCTGCCACATAACCGCGTGCACGGCTCTCAAAATTTTAAACCCTGCAGGGGTGTCCCAACTTAGCCCATGAAAAGCTGACGATCCGCAGAGACAATCCTCCATCTCGGGACCCTCCGATCAGACTCGGAATCCCGGTGCACAAGACATTTCGACAATGGTAAGACAAGTCTCGTAAGACCTCCCTATGTGCCGACACCCTGATAGTAGTCGCGCTTATCTCGTCTCAGGCCACGACGGATGAGCGACGCGTACAGGCGCCAAAGTACCCCAAGTTGCCAAGGGGCGGCCCCGCACAGTTCTCTAGTTTGGGACCAACACCATCAGCACTCGCCCCCCTTGTCGGTGTCAAAACCGGCGGATCTCGGGTAGGGGGTCCCGAACTGTGTGTCTAAGGCGGAGGGTAACAGGAGGCGGGGGACACAATGTTTACCTAGGTTCGGGCCCTCTCGATGGAGGTAATACCCTACTTCCTGCTTGATTGATCTTGATGATATGAGTATTACAAGAGTTGATCTACCACGAGATCGTAGAGGCTAAACCCTATAAGCTAGCCTATGATTATGATTGTTGTTGTCCTACAGACTAAACCCTCCGGTTTATATAGACACCGGAGGGGGCTAGGGTTACACAGAGTCGGTTACAAGGGAGGAGATCTACATATCCAAATTGCCAAGCTTGCCTACCACGCAAAGGAGAGTTCCATCCGGACATGGGACAAAGTCTTCAATCTTGTATCTTCATAGTCCAACAGTCCGGCCAAAGTATATAGTCGGGCAGTCCGAGGACCCCCTAATCCAGGACTCCCTCAGTAGCCCCTGAACCAGGCTTCAATGACGATGAGTCCGGCGCATAGATTGTCTTCGGCATTGCAAGGTGGGTTCCTCTTCCGAATACTCCATAGAAGATTTTGAACACAATGATAGTGTCCGGATCTGCAAAATAAATTCCACATACCACCGTAGAGAGCATAATAGTCCAAAAATCTAATCTGCTGACACATTACGCAGCATGATGATACGTCTCCAACGTATCTATAATTTTTGATTGCTCCATGCTACTTTATCTACTGTTTTGGACTATATTGGGCTTTATTTTCCACTTCTATATTTTTTTCTGGACTACCCTATTAACCGGAGGCCCAGCCCAGAATTGCTGTTTTTTGCCTATTTCAGTGTTTCGAAGAAACAGAATATCAAACGGAGTCCAAACGGAATGAAACCTTCGGGAACGTGATTTTCTCACCGAACGTGATCCAGGGGACT
The DNA here is from genome assembly GCA_021605205.1 of Aegilops longissima. Lineage (NCBI taxonomy): Eukaryota > Viridiplantae > Streptophyta > Magnoliopsida > Poales > Poaceae > Aegilops > Aegilops longissima. Next base: position 222,677,815 of record CM038679.1, read on the forward strand.
TGGACCCTACTCCAAGGAACGAAAGAGGCGGTCACAAGGGTGGGGGGCGCGCCCCCCTAGGGTGCCCCCTTGCCTCGTGGGCCCCCTGTTGCTCCACCGACGTACTCCTTCGTCCTATATATACCTACGTACCCCCAAACGATCAGAACAGGAGCCAAAAACCTAATTCCACCGCCGCAGCTTCCTGTATCCACGAGATCCCATCTTAGGGCCTGTTCCGGAGCTCCGCCGGAGGGGGCATCCACCACGGAGGGCTTCTACATCATCACCATAGCCCCTTCGATGAAGTTGAGTAGTTTACTTCAGACCTTGGTCCATAGCTAGTAGCTAGATGGCTTCTCTCTTTTGGATCTCAATACAATGTTCTCCCCTCTCTCGTGGAGATCTATTCGATGTAATCTTCTTTTTGCGGTGTGTTTGTTGAGACCGATGAATTGTGGGTTTATGATCCAGATTATCTATGAATAATATTTGATTCTTCTCTGAATTCTTTTATGTATGATTGGTTATCTTTGCAAGTCTCTTCGAATTATCCGTTTGGTTTGGCCAACTAGATTGGTAGTTCTTGCAATGGGAGAAGTGCTTAGCTTTGGGTTCAATCTTGCAGCGTCCTTACCCAGTGACAGAAAGGGTTGCAAGGCACGTATTGTATTGTTGCCATCGAGGATAACAAGATGGGGTATTTATCATATAGCATGAATTTATTCCTCTACATCATGTCATCTTGCTTAAGGAGTTACTCTGTTTTTAACTTAATACTCTAGATGCATGCTGGATAGCGGTCGACGAGTGGAGTAATAGTAGTAGATGCAGAATCGTTTCGGTCTACTTGTCTCGGTCGTGATGCCTATATACATGATCATACCTAGATATACTCATAACTATGCTCAATTCTGTCAAAGTCTCAACAGTAATTTGTTCACCCACCGTAGAATACTTATGCTCTTGAGAGAAGCCACTAGTGAAACCTATGGCCCCCGGGTCTATTCTCATCATATCAATCTCCATCACTTTAATATTTGCTTTGTTTTTACTTTGCCTTTTACTTTTTCACTTTGCATCTCTATACCAAAAATACCAAAAAATATTATTTATCATCTCTATCAGATCTCACTCTCATAAGTGACCGTGAAGGGATTGACAACCCGTAATCGCGTTGGTTGCGAGGAGCTATCATTTTGTGCAGGTATGAGGGACTTGTGTGTGGCCTCCTACTGGATTGATACCTTGGTTCTCAAAAACTTAGGGAAATGCTTATGCTACTTTGCTACATCATCCTCCCCTCTTCGGGGAAATCCAACGCAGTGCTCAAGAGGTAGCAACAAGAATTTCTGGCGCCATTGCCGGGGAGGCTCGCGCAAGAGCAAGTCAAGCACCATACCAAGTACCCATCACAATCCCTATCTCTCGCATTACATTATTTGCCATTTGCCTCTCGTTTTCCACTCCCCCACTTCACCCTTGCCGTTTTATTCGCCCTCTCTTTCCCAATCTCCTCCTCTTTTTCCCGTTTGCCTTTTCCTCTTCCGCTTGTTTGCTCGTGCGTTGGATTGCTTGTTTGTCGCGATGGCTCTACCTAGATTTGGTGATCTTCACCTTAAAAGGTTAGAGGAGATTGAAACCAATGTCAGGAAGTTTATGGTTCTGCAATTTGAGCATAATAATTTCTTTAGAAACGAGCTTAAGGAACAAAAAGGTTTTATGAGTTATATGAATAAAGAGCTCGATGATATGTCTAAAGAATTTGATGGTATAAGATCCCAAATTGCTCGTCTTGAAAAGTTGACCACTGAAATTTCGGATATGCAAGCTACCTTAGTCAATAAGATGGCTGCTAAACCGAATTCCTATGAAAATCAAGATGAAGATCTAAAAGTTATTGATGTGTCCCCCATTAAATCTTTATTTTGCAATATAAATCTTGATGAAACTGAATATGATCTTCCTTTACCTAGAAGGCGTTCTAAGAATTCGGAGTTTTTACATCTTGATGATGAAATTGATAAATGTGGGATTGAAAGAAATAAAAACCTAGATGTTGCTGAACCAACTATATTGGATCTCAAGGAATTTAATTATGAAAATTGCTCTTTAATTGATTGTATTTCCTTGTTGCAATCCATGCTAAATTCTCCTCATGCTTATAGTCAAAATAAGGCTTTTACCGAACACATTGTTGATGCCTTGATGCAATCTTATGAAGAAAAACTTGTCTTGAAAGTCTCTATCCCTAGAAATCTCTATGATGAGTGGGAACCTACTATTAAAATTAAAATTAAAAATTATGAGTTTCATGCCTTGTGTGATTTGGGTGCTAGCGTCTCTACTATCCCCAAAACCTTGTGTGATTTGCTAGATTTCTGTGACTTTGATGATTGCTCTCTAAACTTGCATCTTGCGGATTCCATTATTAAAAAGTATATGTGAAGAATTAATGATGTTCTTATTGTTGCAAATAGGAATTATGTGCCCGTAGATTTTATCGTTCTTGATATAGATTGCAATCCTTCATGTCCTATTATTCTTGGTAGACCTTTCCTTAGAACGATTGGTGCGATTATTGATATGAAGGAAGTGAATATTAGATTCCAATTTACGTTAAAGAAAGGCATGGAACACTTTCCTAGAAAGAAAATAAAATTACCATATGAATCTATCATGAGAGCCACTTATGGATTGCCTACCAAAGATGGCAATACCTAGATCTATCCTTGCTTTTATGCCTAGCTAGGGGCGTTAAACGATAGCGCTTGTTGGGAGGCAACCCAATTTTATTTTTAGTTTTTTGTTTTTGTTTCTGTTTAGGAATAAATAATCCATCTAGCCTCTGTTTAGATGTGGTTTTATGTTTTAATTAGTGTTTGTTCCAAGCTAGACCCATTGGATCTTCTTGGATGATAGTTATTTGATCTTGCTGTAATTTCCAGAAACTTTGCGATCAGTGCCCGAATTATTAAAAATCACCAGAACGTGATAAAATACTGATTCCAATTGCTTCTGATCAATAAAAAAATTCTCTAGGTCTTCTAATTTTTGTAGATGTTTTGGAGTTCCATAAGTTTGCGTTAGTTACAGATTAGTACAGACTTTTCTGTTTTTGACAGATTCTGTTTTGCGTGTGTTGTTTGCTTATTTTGATGAATCTATGGCTAGTAAAATAGTTTATAATCCATAGAGAAGTTGGAATACAGTAGGTTTAACACCAATATAAATAAAGAATTAGTTCATTACAGTACCTTAAAGTAGTCTTTTGTTTTCATTCTCTAACGGAGCTCACGAGATTTCTATTGAGTTTTGTGTTGTGAAGTTTTTCAAGTTTTGGGTAAATTTTTTTGATGGATTATGGAACAACGAGTGGAAAGAGCATAAGCTTGGGGATGCCCATGGCACCCCCAAGATAATCCAAGGACACCAAAAAGTCAAAGCTTGGGGATGCCCCGGAAGGCATCCCCTCTTTCGTCTACTTCCATCGGTAATTTACTTGGAGCTATATTTTTATTCACCACATGATATATGTTTTGCTTGGGGCGTCTTGTATTATTTGAGTCTTTGCTTGTTAGTTTACCACAATCATCCTTGCTGTACACACCTTTTTAGAGAGCCATACATAAATTGAAGCTTGATAGTTTTGCTCATAGTGCTTCACTTATATCTTTTGAGCGTGATAATTTTTGCTCTAGTGCTTCACTTAGATCTTTTAGAGCATGGTGGTGGATTTGTTTTAAAGAAACTATTGATCTCTCATGCTTCACTTAGATTATTTTGAGAGTCTTTAATAGCTTGGTAAATTTCTTAATATTAATATACTTGGTATTCAAGATATGTGAAACTTTCTTTTGAGTGCGTTGAATACTAAGAAAAGTTTGATGCTTGATAATTGTTTTGAGATGTGGAGGTGGTGATATTAAAGTCATGCTAGTTGGGTGATTATGAATTTAAAGAATGCTTGTGTTGAAGTTAGCAAGTCCCGTAGCATGCACGTATGGTTAAAGTTGTGTAACAAATTTGAAACATGAAGTGTACCTGGCTTGTGCATCCTTATGAGTGGTGGTCAGGGACGAGCGATGGTCTTTTCCTACCAATCTATCCCCCTAGGAGCATGCGCGTAGTACTTGATTTTTGATGACTTCTAAATTTTTGCAATAAGTATATGAGTTCTTTTGACTAATGTTGAGTACATGGATTATATACACTTTTACCTTTACGCCTTTGCTAGCCTCTTCGGTGCCGTGCATTGCCCTTTCTCACCTTGAGAGTTGGTGCAAACTTCACTGGTGCATCCAAACCCCGTGATATGATACGCTCTATCACACATAAACCTCCTTATATCTTCCTCAAAACATCCACCATACCTACCTATTATGGCATTTCCATAGCCATTCCGAGATATATTGCCATGCAACTTTCCACCGTTCCATTCATCATCATCATGACATACTTTACATTTGTCATGTAGTTGACATCGTATTTGTGGCAAAGCCACCATGCATTATTTTTCATACATGTCACTCTTGATTCATTGCACCATCCTGGTACACCGCCGGAGGCATTCATATAGAGTCATATCTTGTTCTAGTTTCGAGTTGTAATCCTTATGTTGTAATCAATAGAACTGTGATGATCATCATTATTAGAGCATTGCCCAAAAAAGAGAAAGGCCAAAAAGAAAAAAAAAGGCCAAAAAAAGAAATAAATAAAAAGGGCAATGTTACTATCTCTTTTTCCACACACGTGCTTCAAAGTAGCACCTTGTTCTTCATGTAGTGAGTCTCATATTTTGTGCTTCAAAGTAGCACCATGTTTTTCATATAGTGAGTCTAATAAGTTGTCTTTTTCATACTAGTGGGAATTTTTCATTATAGAACTTGGCTTGTATATTTCTACGATGGGCTTCGTCAAATGCCCTAGGTCTTTGTGAGCAAGCAAGTTGGATGCACACCTACTAGTTTTCTTTTGTTGAGCATTCATAGCTCTAGTGCATCCGTTGCATGGCAATCCCTACTCCTCATGTCGACATCAATTGATGGGCATCTCCATAGCCCGTTGATTATCCTCGTCAATGTGAGACTTTCTCCTTTTTTGTCTTCTCCACACAATCCCCATCATCATATTCTATTCCACCCATAGTGCTATATCCATGGCTCACGCTCATGTATTGCGTGAAGGTTGAAAAAGTTTGAGATTATTTAAGTATGAAACAATTGCTTGGCTTGGTATCGGGGGTATAGAAGTTGGGAACATCTTTGTGTGACAAAAATGAAGCATAGCCTAACTATATGATTTTGTAGGGATGAACTTTCTTTTGCCATGCTATTTTGAGAAGACATGATTACTTTGATCAGTATGCTTGAAGTATTATTATTTCTATGTCAATATGAACTTTTGTCTTGAATCTTTCAGATTTGAATATTCATACCACAATTAAGAATATTTACATTGAAATTATGCCAAAGTATCACTCCGCATCAAAAATTCTCTTTTTATCATTTACCTACTCGAGGACGAGCAGGAATTAAGCTTGGGGATGCCTTATACGTCTCCAATGTATCTATAATTTTTGATTGCTCCATGCTACTTTATCTACTATTTTGGACTATATTGGGCTTTATTTTCCACTTTTATATTATTTTTGGGACTAACCTATTAACCGGAGGCCCAGCCCAGAATTGTTGTTTTTTGCCCATTTCAGTGTTTCGAAGAAACAGAATATCAAACGGAGTCCAAACGGAATGAAACCTTCGGGAACGTGATTTTCTCACCGAACGTGATCCAGGGGACTTGGACCCTACTCCAAGGAACGAAAGAGGCGGTCATGAGGGTGGGGGGCGCGCCCCCTGCCTCATGGGCCCCCTGTTGCTCCACCGACGCACTCCTTCCTGCTATATATACCTATGTACCCCCAAACGATCAGAACAGGAGCCAAAAACCTAATTGCATCACCGCAACTTCCTGTATCCATGAGATCCCATCTTGGGGCCTGTTCCGGAGCTCCGCCGGAGGGGGCATCCACCACGGAGGTCTTCTACATCATCACCATAGCCCCTCCGATGAAGTGTGAGTAGTTTACTTCAGACCTTCGGGCCCACAGCTAGTATCTAGATGGTTTATTCTCTCTTTTTGGATCTCAATACTATGTTCTCCCCCTCTCTCTTGGATATCTATTCGATGTAATCTTCTTTTTGTGGAGTGTTTGTTGAGACCGATGAATTGTGGGTTTATGATCCAGATTATCTATGAATAATATTTGATTCTTCTCTGAATTCTTTTATGATTGGTTATCTTTGCAAGTCTCTTCGAATTATCCGTTTGGTTTGGCCAACTAGATTGGTAGTTCTTGCAATGGGAGAAGTGCTTAGCTTTGGGTTCAATCTTGCGGTGTCCTTATCCAGTGACAGAAAGGGTTGCAAGGCACGTATTATATTGTTGCCATCGAGGATAACAAGATGGGGTATTTATCATATTGCATGAATTTATTCCTCTACATCATGTCATCTTGCTTAAGGCGTTACTCTGTTTTTAACTTAATACTCTAGATACATGCTTGATAGCGGTCGATGAGTGGAGTAATAGTAGTAGATGCAGAATCGTTTCGGTCTACTTGTCACGGACGTGATGCCTATATACATGATCATACCTAGATATACTCATAACTATGCTCAATTCTGTCAATTGCTCAACAGTAATTTGTTCACCCACCGTAGAATACTTATGCTCTTGAGAGAAGCCACTAGTGAAACCTATGGCCCCCGGGTCTATTCTCATCATATCAATCTCCATCACTTTAATATTTGCTTTGTTTTTACTTTGCCTTTTACTTTTTCACTTTGCATCTCTATGCCAAAAATACCAAAAAAATATTATTTATCATCTTTATCAGATCTCACTCTCGTAAGTGACTGTGAAGGGATTGACAACCCCTAATCGCGTTGGTTGCGAGGAGCTATCGTTTTGTGCAGGTACGAGGGACTTGTGCATGGCCTCCTACTAGATTGATACCTTGGTTCTCAAAAACTGAGGGAAATACTTACGCTACTTTGCTGCATCATCCTCTCCTCTTCGGGGAAATCCAACGCAGTGCTCAAGAGGTAGCACATGACATCACGCCCAGGCCCGGTCATTATTCAAACCATTTTTCTCAACCAGCTACTGCACATATAGCGAGGCGGTTTCCTTGGCACGTCTTGTCGAAGCAGAGATTGTATCCCCTTATCACGGGATTCTCATCAATACGGGTGTGGTAACCCAACTGCGCCATCAATTACGGCGCTTGGGGAATAAGCGAGTTTACCAGGTAGGTGGGGAGGCGCATAGTTTCTTCCTCCCTTATAAAGGGACAAGGTTTTATCTTTTTCACCCACGCCTTCCTCTTCTCCTGCCCACTCATACGCACTCGAGCTCCAGCGCCCAAGTTTTCATCCTCTCCGCAAAGCCATTCCAAGCATGTCCGGAGCGGGGGGCAAGTGGATGGTCTCCTCCTTTACAGAGGAGGACATTACGAAGCTCCGGGGAGCCGGATACCTAGCCGCAGACATCGTGCACCGGCTCCCAGAAGCAGGGAAGATCGTCCCTACTCCAGAACCCCATGAGAGGGTAGTATTTCTTACCCACTTCGTCCGCGGACTGGGATTTCCCCTCCATCCGTTTTTCAGCGGGCTTATGATCTACTATGGGTTGGACTTCCATGATTTGGCCCCTAACTTCATCCTCAACATCTCGGCGTTTATCGTCGTGTGCGAGGCCTTCCTTCGCATCAAGCCCCACTTCGGCCTATGGCTGAATACCTTCAATGTGAAGCCAAAGGTGGTAGTCGGTCAGCAGGAGGAGTGCGGAGGCGCCATGGTGGGCAAAATGCCCAACGTCACCTGGCTCGAAGGCTCCTACGTGGAGACCGTGAAGGGGTGGCAATCGGGGTGGTTCTACATCACCGAGCCGCGTGACACTAACTAGGTGGCGGCCCCAGAATTTCGATCCGGCATCCCCATGCGGCTCACCTCCTGGAAAGAGATGGGCCTGTCCTGGGCTTCGTCGGCGGAGCTGACCGGACTACAGAAATGTATCAAGAATATGATAAGCAAGAAAATCAAGCTTGTCAACGTGGTTCAGGTCATGCTCTTCCGCCGTATCCTCCCGTGTTAAAGTCGGGAATTCAATTTGTGGGAGTTCGACTCGGCTGAGCCGCAGACGATGTGAGAGCTCTTCGACACGACACACAAAGACGTCTGGAAGGTGTTGTTTAAGGGCGCCGAGGTACCTCCTCCTCTTACCGAGGATCACGGACTCAGCGCAAAGCGCCCTGCCAATCCGTCAAGTCTTTTATATCTCATAAGATGTTCTTTTCCCCAGTATAACCGTGTGAGGGATCTGAGCCTCCACAACTTTTAACAGGACTGAGTAGCGACAGCGGAGCAGATCGATTGTCTAGCCCCCCTGCCTGGAGATCCAGCACATGCTCTCCTAACGGAGATGCTGGTTCTGGCGCCTTATGAGGCCGGAGAAGAAGGCCAAGAAGAAGGCCACGGGGACCAGGAAAGGTCTCCGGCGCAAAGTTATATCGGACTCATCATCCGAAAACACCAAGGTGCACTCCTCCCACGAAAATGAGGAGGAGGAAGAGGAGAGTCCCCCCCCCCCTGCCGGGGGAGACAAGAAAGGGAAGGCCGTCCCCTCTGGGGAGGCCGAAGGGTCCAAGAAGGGAGGGACCCTCCTTCCAGACTGCTCCACAACAGCCGCTTTTAGCGACGATGAGTGGTTGCCCAGGGACAAGCCCCTAGCGAAGTCGTAAGTATCCGGACACCATAATAGTTCTTGGTATATTTTATTTTATTGCTTCTTATCACGCCGAACATGATTATGCAGTCCATCCCGAGCCCATATCGACGTATCTTCTTCGGATGATTCTTTGGGCCCGTCGGAAATGAACAGCGATTCGCTCCCGACCGCCTCCTCCCCCCCGCACTACGGACGGCGCCGAGGTGTTGTCTCAAAGGGCACTTAACCAAGGGGAGACAGTTCCGGAGGCGCCCCAAGGCGACATTCCAGGCGTTGGGCACACGAGGGGCAAGACTTCCCCGGGCCCTAACGCTGGGGGCAGCAAGCCTAGCCCCCAGCCGAATACTGTGCCGGGACCTCCATTGGTTCCGGATTCTGTCAGGCAACCCCTCGCCAAGGGGGGTGAGCCGTCTGTGCCGATGGCCTCTGTCCATCCAGAGTCATCAGACAACTTGCGGGAAGTGCTTCGCGGCGCTTCCATCGACAAAGAGCACCACACTGTTATTAGTGCGGTGGTCAAGAAGGTTCAGTCCGCCAAAAGCGGACTGACTGAAGCCTGTGCCAGCCTCCTAACAGGCTTTTTGGTAAGTAGTCAAATTATAAGAAAATGTTATAGCATAGACAATAGCCCCTGATGCTCTGTTTGGCGTTCGCAAAGAAAGGACGAATAGAGGATCAAATAATAACCGCAGGAGTCCAATCTGAATGTGTCTATGTGAATAAGCAGGCTTCACTGTTGGCCGCTGCCGCTCGTACTGCAGAGTTCGCCGCACTGAAGCGGGAAATTGAGCGGTCTAAGGAAGAGCTCGGCCTTACCAAGAGGCAGCTCAAAGAGAACAAAGGTAAGTGATACCCTGTCTCTATATTGATAAAGGAAAATGTGGTTTTTGAATAACAGGATCGTCATGAATTTTGCTAGGGGCCACGACCGAAGTGGCGCCCCTGAAGAAGGTGTTGTCCGAGGCCGAAGACAAAGCAGCCAAAGAGCGCATCGAGCGAGAGAAGCAAGAGGCCCGAGTCGGCGAGGTGCAGCAAGAGCTCCAGGCTCTCGTCAAGAAACATGAGTCCTTGGAGCATGACTCTAAGACGCAAGGGTCCGAGCTTGCGAAGGCCCTCGAAAATGCACAACATGCCAAGGACGAAGCCCAAAAGGCCCTCCAGGAGATTCAGGCGGTTAAGAAGATAGCGCGGGTAAGGAATTCATTATGCAAAGCAAGCATGTGAAGGAAACTTTCCTTTTACTTACCTGAGTTTGGAGCTCTACAGGAGCGTTCGCATATCTACCCCGCAGTGTGTCGGATGCCGCAGAGCTCTACCGAGCCAAGGAGGGGAGCTCGATGGAGAAGTTCTTCTGGTCTCAGTATACTGGGACCGAACATCCGATGCCCCTGAGCGACCAGTTGAAGCAACTGGTCGAGATACACAAGGCGGCCGAACTGGCCATGAGGGGTCTCATAGTTCGGATGTGGCCTGGCGAACCCCTGCCTAGCAGCTACTTCGAATTGGTGAGGCGGCTTGTGAATGCCTGCGCCCGGTTTGAAGTCATAAAGCGGTCCTTCTACATTGAAGGTGCGCGCAGGGCTTTCGCCTGGGCGAAGCTGGACGTCGAAAAGCTGGTGAAGGAGTGGCCGCCGGAGGGCAAGGAGCATTGCCACCCCGAAAAGTATTATGACAGTGTCCTGAAGGGTGCTCGCCTTGTGGCGGAGGAATGTGCTAAGGATGTAATATTTGAATGAATGTACTCATGTGATCCTGTAATATGAAACGAGTTCATGTGCGCTATGTAACGCTTTATTAATTTAAAATATTACCTTCTGTGCGGCCGTTTACAAAATCTGAGAGTTGGCCAGTCGTCGGCTTCTGCCCCCATGTAACTAGTACTGGGGTGTTTGGGATAAACCTGATCACTCTTTATCCCAGTTTTGGGTCCTTCGAAGGAGGTGTTCAGCACAACGAACCCGGCAATCAGACTATAACGCTTTATCACTCCCACTTAGCCATAGAAGTCTACAATTTTAAATTTTGGCGAAGCCCCTAGTATTCGGAAGGCCGAACTTGGGATTCTATATACGCCTAAATCGGACAAATTCGACTCCTCGCCCGAAGCGGAAAAAATCTTTAAGGACATGAAACCTCTCGAAGAGTGACCAGCTCTCGCCGCATCATGACAGTCAGTTTTCGGCTTTCTCTACTGAGGTGCTCGTCCGGATGAACCGGGACACAATCGCAGTAGTTCTCCCAGTGCTACCTTAGCCGATATAGCGGAACATAAGGTACCAAAACATGGGAGCCATGCAAACCCAACTATTGACCCAAGACATGATTCGGAGCTGATGCATATAATGCTATAAGTTCGGGGTGCCGCACTGTCAAAAGTGTTCGGACTTCTGACGCCGTGTTATGGGTTACACTGAAGCCCCTGGCGCACTGGTCGTACCAGAAAGTACGGGTGCAATTTGTCATAAATAAGTAGACAAGGAAAAAAAGGAAATGCAATAAAAGGCTAGCGCTATGCATTGTTGTTAAATAATATGTCAAAGCGTATGGATACAAGTAGTGCAATAAGCAAAAAATAGGACTATTTGATATGTCCTATCCAAGGGCAAGCTGCGTATGGGTATGTAAAACAGGTATATCGATTGTTTTCAGAGACCACCTGGGGATTCCCTTGTACGTCAGAGCGTCTTGCTTCCTTGGTATTTCCTTCCCACGATGGGTCCAACAATCAGACTGCCGGAAAGGGCTTCAAGAGAGTAAGGTCCTGAAAGAGAGAAAATGATAAAGGTATATGGCCCCTGGGGCGATTGAGCCGCATTGTGGGACGTGCCGTAGCCGTGCCTCCGCCTATGCCCATGGTATCTTGAGTGCGTAGTTATGTACGCGTGGCGCAAATTTTGCCGCTTGACTGGGACTAGGACGGAGGACGAATTGCTAGGAGAGCTCAAAAATTGCCTGGCGATCCTCCTGCGGGGTACTCCAGACTCGCTTGAAGGTGTCCAGGGTCTTTTTCGCCGAATTGGCGGTTTGCCTAATAAGCCTGCTTTGCGCTTCTGCTGCAAGGGCCGCAGTGTGCTCCTCCTTGCGGAGCGAGCGCTCTGTGTTTCCATTAACTATTATAACCCCGCGTGGTCCTAGCATTTTGAGTTTGAGGTATGCATAATGCGGTACCGCATTGAATCTGGCAAATGCGGTTCGTCCGAGCAGTGCGTGATAGCCGCTGCGAAAGGGGACGATATCGAAGATGTCACACCCTGCTTTTGTAACATGTCATATGCATTAATAAAGCATGAAAATTTGGACCAACAAAAACTTTTGCATCATTTGGCTTTTATTTGGAGTTGGTTTTTCCCTCTGTGATTTTCAGGTGCTCCTTAAAGTCAACAAAACTCCAACTTAGATACTTCATCTCCTTGCCCCAAACTTCTGCCCAATGATCATGCCATGTGTATAGTGCAACATAGTATTTTCTTACAATTATAATTTGGCCAAATAGTATTTTCAAAAATTAGTTCTCCAAAAACCCCTAAATTGAGGTTTGCACTGCAAGTACTTGATTTGGGGTATGAAAATTATTTCAAAGAGTATATTTGAAACCTATTCGGTATAGGACTACCAAAAACCACAAAAATATAATTTTAAAAGTTATTTTACTATTTTATTTAAAGGCTTTTTCGTTAGGACAGAAATGGTCTTTAATAGGTTTAAATTATTTAAAAGCTTCAAAAATATTTTAGGAAAATCAGGGAAACTCAGTGGACATATATTTTCCATATATAAGAGTTTCAACACATGGTCATGTTCAAAATATTGGACAAAACCTCCCAAAACCATTCCTTCCCATTTCAAGGATTTGAAATATTTCTACAGAAAATATTTTCATAAAAATCCAAGGAAAATCCAGCAAGTCACAAATGCATATTGTGATCATCTTGCAAAGCCTCATCTCAATTAAGGTCATTTTGGTCCACCCAAATGCCCCAAAACCCTCTCTATCCAGAATCAAATTTGAACAACTTTGTACTACCAACTTTCTCTCCTTGACCCCAACTTTTGTGAGCATGATCACATGACCAAATGAAGTCACCACACCAAGTGGTGCATCAAGGAGAAGTGATCTACTCAACTGGATCTGCATAAGTTCATTTCTCCTAATTTCTAGGGTTTACAAAAGTTGCATTGGCAACTTTGCCCAAATAAGCTCCGAATTGGTGGAAGGCCCTAATTATATGTGTCATTTCACCCTGTGGAGTCTCATGGCAAATGGAAATCATCTACTTGCCCAAACCATTATCAAACACCTTCTGACACTTTTCCAAAATGCCATTTTTGACCTCTTCCACTAATCTTCGTGGGCTCAACTTTCTGCCACGATCCCTCCTAGTCCCCCTCTAGAACCTGTGTGCTTTGCTGCCCGAGGAAGCAATGATGAAGGGGGAGAGAACCCCATTTTTCTTCTCTGGACAGTGGATTCCTCCCTCTCTCTCAGCCTCCCTCTTTCCTCTCAGCTTTCCAGAGCATCCAAGGCTCTCCCCAGCTTTTGCCCATGCCCCCTTCAGCTGCCAGACGCAAGTGGACGCGCGCGGACGCGGGAAAGCCGCGGACGCCGGCCAAAGTCGCGCTCTGGAGTGCCTGAAAGGGCACCCGACCGTTGACGCCGCATGTCCCGGCCACCTCGAGCCTCCCCCGTGCGCCAGTAGATGCCCCTCGACGTCCGCTCCACGCCAGCAGGTCTCCCACTTGCTCCCGCGCCCTCCTCTCTCTCTCCTGCAGCTCGCGCCCGAGCGCCGCCCCGCTCGGCCAATGCTCGTGCTGCTCCTATGGCCCACCCGCAGCTCGCCCCGCTCCTCATCTCTCACCCTGGCACCCTACACCACTCCCACGAACACCCCCGAGCCCTCCATTCCCTCTCTAACGGCCACCCGAGCCGATCCCGCGTGCACCCGTAGGCCGCGCCTACGGTGGACCTCGGCCAGCCTATAAAAGGCGACCCCGAGCTCCACTCTCACTTCCTATCGCTGCCACACACTCCTAATCCACCTCCCGTACTACCCATTTGTCTGCAGAGCCGCCCGAGCTCGAGAACGAGCTCGAGCTCCGCCGCCTCGGCTCGTCGGCGTTCGAGCGGTACAGGCCTCCTCCGCCCCTGTTTTCTCTCGATGTGGAACCGCAAGGCGTCGCTGTCCCTTTCCCCTCTCTTCCCCGCTCTTTTTGCAGCCGGGAACGGCCGGAACCATCGACGCCCGAAGCACCTCCGCCGTGTGACCTCGTAGCCGACGAACCAGGATGCTCCGGCGATCATCTCCACCACCACCCGAACGGCGACATCCCCATGAGTCCAATGGTACCACCCACACATCCTCCCGTGACTTGCATCACCACCGGCGAGCTTGCCGTCACCTCTGGACGGAGTAGATGATGATGGCCGTGGGCCCTGTCCGTCAGCCTCATGCCCTGATGGGTGGGATCCACCCGTCAGGTTTAAAAACGCACGCGCGCGCGCACCGGTTCGCCCATCGGCTGAAGGCGTACTTCGCCTTTACGCCTTCGACGTGGCGGCCTCGCGCGAGCTGATTTCCCTCTGGGCCTGCTGCCCCATGGCCTTTCTGGCCCAGTGGCACAGTGCCACTTTTCTTTTTCTTTTTCTGTCTGTTTTATAAAAATTCCACAGGATAAAATACTTATCCAAATAAAATAATTCCAACTCCTAAAATCTCAGAATAATCCCACCTATTTATTGATGTAACTTTCATACCCATCCATTACATTTTTCTGCACTATTCAAATTTAAATTCAAAATTGAAAGATAAAACCTCGGTTTTTTAAATCCACTAGTCTGTCCCCATAACTCCAAATCCAAAACCAAGAATTTTCCCCTTCCTAGTTTTCCTGCTAGTATTTTACAAAATAAGTTGACATTTTTTTGAGCACTTTGACTTTTCTATTTTCATTAGTCTTATTTTTCCGTTATTTTCTTGCGATGATTAGATCCCATATTTAACGAAGTTGCTGAGGAAGAAGGAGGAGAAGGATTTGAGGACCTCGAAGAACAAGCCAGCCAAGGCAAGCGGCCCTTTGACCATGACACCCCTCTTGTTCATAGGTACCCTTTTTTTCGATTCCACGATGATGAAATATGACGGTGGTAAACTTGTTGTGAACCACCACGTGATGCATACCCCTACTTATGACCTTACCTTGTTCATGAATGCATTGTAAAGAGACTAGTCGATGCATAAGCATGCATGTGTACCATGAACTCTTCGTGGTTACATTCTTTCGAAAACCCCTTCGGGTGCCCCTAATGCCCTTGGGAGATGTTGAACTAAGGTCACCACATGAGGAAGAAGTGGTGTACCGAAGAGAGCTTTTGGAGTGTGTAAAATGATGGATTAGATTTATGTGTGATTACCGTCCCAACCAAACATGTGCAACCACTCTACCCCTTTATGGGACGGGGCATTATTGATTACTTGGACTGATACTAGCATGGTGCCCACCTTACTATTGACGGGGGTGACTTGAGGTCACTCTCGGGACGGGGTCGCGCTTGGATAGGCGGCCATGACTATTTTCACAGGGCACCGGACACACCGTTGGTCCTTCGTGTATGCGTGATAATGTGAAAAGGGCAAAGTCCCACGATCTTTTTCTTATACGCGAGGGTTGTGTATCAACAAGTGGACCCTATGTTAGTGTCGTCTAGGGAAAGATAGTGATCGGATGCTTACCCCGGGTACTTGAGGTACCGCGGGTCGTGGATGACATGTTAGTTCCCCAGATCTTGTGGGTAAAGCGTGCAACCTCTCCAGAGTGTAAAACTATTCGAATAGCCGCGTCCACGGTCATCGACAGTTGGGAGGTGCTACTTAAACTATGTCCAGAAACTTTACAATCGCGACGCATGTGTGTGTGGAAAGGAACTATTTGTGTCAAGGTGGTGACTTGACACATTGAATGGCATGGCATTTGATTCAAATTCTATTTATGTTGATATCCGTAACCTGTTCTCAAGGTTACCCAAGTTCATTGATGCATATCTCACGAGTTGATAGGACATCCCAACTAGCATGAAGCTAGGTTGCTTACTTGTTGTACAATTGCATTGTTACTTTGAACCAAATCATGGGTTGCTTGCGAGTACACTCAAAGTACTCATTGGCTTGCCACTGGTTATTTAATTGACCAGGCATGGAAGAACATGAGTTTGAAGAAGAGTTCTTTGGAGACGAACATGCGAACTAGGACGTTTCCCAGTCAGATTGCCTGTAGGGTTAAGGCAGATGGCATGGGTTCTACTTATCGACGAAGATTTCCGCTGCTTAATTTTATTTGGTATTCAGCCCTTGTGGCTTTGTCTATGTAAGACTTGACCATAATGGTCATAATTTGTGTAAGAAAGTATGTATGGATGTAAGACTCTTGTTATTCAGCTTCTGTGTGTTCAGTGAGGAGATCTCTGGGATCACTGTACACGTGCATTCGGTGATCTCGACTTATGTGTTGGGGTCCTCACAGAAGATTAACTCCTCGCTTCGGAAGTTGTCCGGAGATCCGAAGACCACTTCCAGTGTTATTGAGCCCGTACAACAGGCCTCTACACCTGGGATGACACCTTTAAAGGTGGTTTTGTTGGGTTTGATCCTCGAGGGGTCTATGCCCATTTTGCACACTGTATCCTGATAGAGCAAGTTCAGGCTGTTGCCACCATCCATAAGGACTCGAGTGAGGTGAAATCCATCAATGATGGGGTCAAGGACCAATGTGGCAGAACCGCCATGACGGATACTAGTGGGGTGGTCCCTGCGATCGACGGTGATCGGACAAGAGGACCATGGGTTGAACTTTGGGGCGACTGGCTCCATCGCGTAGACGTCGCTTAGTGCACGCTTCCGTTCCTTCTTGGGAATATGGGTTGCGTATATCATGTTCACCTTTTTCACTTGTGGAGGAAACCTCTTCTGTCCTCCTGTGTTCGGGGGCCGAGGCTCCTCCTCGTCGTCTCTATGCAGCCCCTTGTCCTTATTTTCGGCATTCAACCTGGCGGCCTGCTTGAACACCCAGTATTTTCTGTTGGTGTGATTGGATGGCTTATCGGGGGTGCCATGAATTTGACACGAGCGATCGAGTATGTGGTGCAAACTAGACGAGCCCGGATTGCTTCTTTTGAATGGACTTTTCCGCTGACCGGATTTAGAGCCACTAAATCCGGCATTGACTGATGTGTCTTCGGCGTTGTCGCCGTTGTTGCGGCGCTTGTGTCTGTTGCGACGTGGTCTGCCATTAGTATCTTTGGCATCTGAATTGCGAGGATTCTTTATGTGTTCTTGCTGCGAGCCAGCCAGCTGTCCTCGCCCGTGCAAAAGCGGGTCATGAGTGTCGTGAGGGCTGCCATGGACTTCGGCTTTTCTTGGCCGAGGTGTCGGGCGAGCCACTCGTCTCGGATGTTATGTTTAAATGCCGCTAAGGCCTCGGCATCCGGACAGTCGATAATTTGGTTTTTTTAGTTAGGAACCGAGTGCAGAATTTCCTTGCCGATTCCCTTGGCATTTGGGTTATCTGGCTCAAGTCATCAGCATCCGGTGGTCGCACATAAGTGCCCTGGAAGTTTTCAAGGAATGCATCTTCCAAATTCTCCCAACTGCAAATGGAGTTTGCTGGCAGGATATTCAACCAATGCCGAGCTGGTCCTTTGAGTTTTAGTGGGAGGTACTTGATGGCATGTACATCATCACCGCAGGCCATGTGGATGTGGAGGAGGAAATCCTCTATCCATACCGCAGGGTCTGTTGTACCATCATATGACTCAATGTTCACGGGTTTGAATCCTTCTGGGAATTCGTGATCCATCACTTCATCGGTGAAGCATAGGGGGTGTGCGGCGCCTCTGTGCCGGTCTATGTCACGACGCAGTTCGTACAAGTCTTGTCTGCTGTATTCGGCCCGGCCGGATTTGCTTTTAGTGTATCCGGTGTGACGATCATCGTCACGCGTTGGGGCGCGCCCCCGTGATCCGTAGATCGATCTTGTATGTTCTGCTTTGTTTTCCAATACGTCTCGCAGGTCCCGCGTGTTGCCCCGGGCCTTCGTATTTTTGTTTGAATGGAGGCGAGGTGCGGGCTGGACTTCGGGCTGATATGCCACTCTGTCTCGGCCACGAGGTGGCCGATCAGCCACATCATACGCTGGTAATGTAGGTTTTAATGCTTCCTCCTCGAGTTGGGGTAGCAACCTGCCACTACTAGGAAAAGGCGTACTAATGGCGCACCGGTTTTGCCTACTAATGGCGCACTACCGGTGCGCCATTAGTATCACGCCACTAGTATTTTCTACTAATGGCGCACCACTGGTGCGCCATTAGTATCTGGTATACTAATGGCGCACCACCTAGTGCACCATTAGTATGTAACACCATGCGCCATTAGTGTGCCTCCCGGGGGGCCATACGTAACCATGTGCTTTGTCATACTAATGGCGCACCCTGTTATGATGCACCATTAGTGTCCTTTGGTACACTAATGGCGCACCTGGTGGTGATGCGCCATTAGTATGAATATTTGTTTTTTTTACTTTTCTGATTTTTGCACAGGTTACAAAATATATTATTGGACAAAATACAGACAGCAGCACACAACAACAGCAGATTCATCGAATACAATAGAAGATTAGTCTCCGAATACAATTCATCATATTAGTCTCTGAATTCAAAAGACCGAACAAAGATAAAACATTACAAGTCTCAAGACCGTGAGTATCGAGTTTGTCTTCACGTTACAAGTCGATATCGATCATCTAAACTACCATCACATAGAAGAGAGCTGCGGTCAACACGATGAGCATCATCGCGATCAAACTGGTCTTCATCCGGTTCCTCCAACGCTCCCTCCTCTCTCCCGCTAGATAGCGGGCGTATCTAGATTCAGCCTCCGCCCTAGTGGTGTACCCTTTGTAACTGTTATCGCTGAAACGGTGAACCTGTCTCCGACACTCCTCCCAGTCGTCGTAGACTCCGGGAACCTTACCCTTGTACACGACATACGACGGCATCTCTATGCACAAGCCAAACAACAGACAATACATAAGCAATATGTAAGTATGCAACAAAAGGATCGGAAGAGAAAAGCAAGACATTAATAGCACGATTCATGGTCCTACTAATAAATAGCATCGATTACATCTAAGTTGAACGACTGTCCAAATAAAAGAGACATACGAATTCATTAAAGTTTAATTACAACATGAGCCAATAAATGTTTCGGAACTACACATCACTACTTTCGACTCTACTCATCGGACGGAGCGTGGATGAAGCCGCCGTCTCGTCGTGATGGTCATGAAATCGCGGTTGTTGTCACCTGCATTTGTAGCGTTTCATCTATCTCACTGTTGGACAGTTGATATCTGCGGAAGAACTGCCCGAGGTATGAAGGACATCTTGATGGATGATGTCCGCAAACTCCGATCGGATGCGAAAGAATTCTTGTCCGAGGTCCGCGTCTGGGTTGCCGACAACCTCCGGCCCAATCTTTGAGACTATCGGTAGCGTAAGGTGATGATGGTCCTTACGATCGCTCGCATGTGATGGAGGGCGTAGTAGGCATCCTTCGACCGCCAAAGTGCTGCTTGATGCAGCAGAACTTCAGTGTGTGAGAAGGTGTGCTTGCCGTATTTACGAACTGCCCGGTGAAGGTGCCTCCAGATTTGGCGTGAGCGGGAGAACATCATCAAGAACTTTCTTGACATTTGTTTAGTCTATCTTAGAGTTACGGTTCGGGTCGAAATACGTGGCCATGGAATATTTCGGGCTTAGGACGATGAGTGTGCAATGTGTGTCACTGCACAGAACACGAATGTTAGAAAAAAAGAACGATCGAAATCTAAGAAATCATATGTTACGGGGCGGTTAAGGGATGACCTACTCAGGAAAGTAAGCCACAAGGAAGTTATCCTTATCTGGGTTTGCCAGAATGACGCCTTCGAGGTGTGAACTCGCAACTTGGCGGTCCCCAGCGCTGCTCAAGTGCTTGGCACGCATGTAGAAGGGGTCGACTATCACGATGTCCGGGGTTTTGTCTCTAATGATCCGCATCTCCATACTCAGCGAAAACAGCCGAACGAAGGTGTAGTGCAGCGGATGAAGGTTAAACATAGCAAAGATGTCATCAAACTGCAGGACGATCGTACCCCCGATGTCGCCATCCACAAAGCCCTTGCCCTCTGGCACCTTGGCCACGAAAATCGGGTATGCCACATCATTCTCTCTCAGACACCGCTTCTCCAAAGAAAGAACACTGTCGTGCAGACTCCGCATAGTACCGGTTGCAGCATTCAGCATATTTGGCGGTAGCATCGCCCTACCCGCCACATGCACCCTCCTCGAGATATCCTTAGGTGAAGGTGGCCCGTCTTGAGCACGGGTCGAACTCGGTGCCGGCTGGCTCGCACCGGCGCCCTTGTTAGTCTTTCGTTTCCGTCCCTTCTTCTTGATCTCCTGTAATGGGACTGAGTTCTGCTCACAGACCGCCTTCTTGAGCGTGTTGGGGCTGATAATATTTTGCACCTCAGCTATCTGAGGCTCGGGTGAAGGCGGAGCTGGAGGCATGTCACGAGAACTGAGCACGCCGCGGCGCTGTTGCAATTGGATTTCTCCGCCGTATCCGGCTAGATCGCGGCCGTCTTGGTTGGGTTCTTGAGAAAGAGGCCCGCAGAACTCGTCAGCGTACCCATGTTCGGCAAAGTACTTATCAACTTTGGTAAATGTACCGTCGTCGTTGTCGTCGCCGTCCGGATCCTGTGCCATAGGGCTGTCCGGATCCTGTGCCATAGGGCTGTCCGGATCCTGTGCCATAGGGATGTCCGGTAGGTCCGGTAGCGTTGCGGCATTCTTGCCATGGCTTGGCGCCGGCACGACTGGCGGTCTTGTCTGTGGGGTGGTGTCCCCCGCCCCCAAACGAATCTGGCTCTTCGGCCAAAGCAGGGGCCAATTTACGCAGGCGCTGAGGGTCATCTCATCTTCTTCGTCGGTCCCAGCAGGTCGAATCGGGGGTAACAGCTCGTCGCAGCCTGGCAGCACCCGAACCACTTCAACCCTATACATTGTGGGTGCCATCGGATTACCGTGGAACATGCGGTTGCCCGGTTGAACGATTCTGCCCTTGGCGACATCGACCAACTCGCCGCCCACAAAGTGCAGAAGAGTGCAAGGAACGTCGGCGGCGCCCTGCGAAAACATGTAGGGCGTCAAGGATGCCCAGTCAAAGGCAAGGAGATGAAGTCATCGGCCGAGAGGCTTAGTTACCGTGATGCCGTCGAGCTCGGCTAATGTCGAGGCACCGCCAACGGCGGGCGGCAATCAAGGAGGGGCGCTTCTTTGGCGAGGTGCCGGCCGTCGTACACCCGGGTGCATTAAGCTCCAATGCCCGTGTCGGCGCCGGAGACACGAATACCGCGTCCGCCGGAGACACCAATGGCGCCGCCGCCGGAGACACCAATGGCGCCGCCTGAGACACCAATGGAGCCGCATGCGCGTTGTGCGAGTTGCTGTCCGTGAAGCTGGGAACCGGGGGAGGCCCCTGTTGGCCGCCCGCAATCCACGTCGTCAGCCCACGAATCAACGTAGGCACCATGGCATTGAGCTTCGTTCCCAGTTGTTGTTCCACTTGCTCTTGGACAAGCTCCGGAATACGCGCCACTTGTGCCTTGAGTGCTTCAACCTCGCGCGTCTAGCTTTCCGAGCTTGTCTTTTTCTCCTTCCGCACACCAGCGGTATAGTATGACCCCCATTTTGTGGACAAGCCTTTGCCGGCCACACGACCAGCTGACGTCGGCTTAGTGAGCTTATCCTTCTTTTTCATTACGTTCAACGCCCTATTTAAAGGGGTGACGAAAGGGGAGCTCTGAGACGACCCCGCGCTACTGCTTTCAGTGTCCTGCGAAAGGAACGTAGGGGATTAATTAGAGTGCAACCATATGGAGATAATTACGCGGGGGTGTATTCCTTACCAGAACAAGCTCAAGCGCCCTGGTCTTCGGATCCGTGGTAAACTCCTTTGTTATCGGGTCCTCCTTGTACCGGGCCCTGACAAAGTTTCTGGTCTACTTGTCACCGCTGTATTTCTCGAAGCGGGGCGGTAGGCCTTGCTCGGCACGGTCCGCGTCCTCCTTGTCCCATATGGGCTCCGCCACGCTGTAACCGTGTCACACCCTGCATTTTGTAACATTTCATTTTGCATTAATAAAGCATGAAAATTTGGACCAACAAAAACTTTTGCATTATTTGGCTTTTATTTGGAGTTGTTTTTTTTTCCTCTGTGTTTTCAAGTGCTCTTTAAAGTCAACACAACTCCACCTTATATACTTCATGTCCTTGCCCCAAACTTCTGTCCAATGATCATGCCATGTGTATAGTGCAATATAGTATTTGCTTACAAAAATAATTTGGCCAAATAGTGTTTTAAAAAAAAAATTAGTTTTCCAAAAACCCCTGAATTGAGGTTTGCACTACAAGTACCTGATTTGGGGTATGAAAATAATTCAAAGAGTATATTTGAAACCTATTAGATATAGGACTTCCATAAACCACAAAAATATAATTTTAAAGTTATTTTCCTATTTTATTTAAAGGCTTTTCTTAAGGCCAGAAATGGTCTTTAATAGGTTAAAATTATTTTAAAGCTTTAAAAATATTTGAGGAAAATTAGGGAGACTCAATGGACATATATTTACCATATATATGAGTTTCAACGCATGGTTATGATCAAAATATTGGACAAAACCTCCCAAAACCATTTCTGCTCATTTCAAGGATTTGAAATATTTCTACAGGAAATATTCTCCAAAAATTCCAAGAAAATTCTAGCATGTCACATATGACATATTTTGATGATCTTGGCAAGTATCATGCCATGGAGAATAATATAACCCCATGAAATTCCCCAAAACCCCTCCGCCGAATCAAATTTGAACTACTTTGTACTACCAACTTTCTCTCCTTGATCCCAACTTTTGTGAGCATGATCACATGACCAAATGAGGCCACCACACCAAGTGGTGCATCAAGGAGAAGTGATTTACTCAACTAGATCTGCACAAGTCCATTCCTGCCAGTTTCTAGGGTTTACAAAAGTTGCATCGGCAACTTAGCCCAAATAAGCTCCAAATTGGTGGAAGGAATTATATGTGACACTTCACCCTGTGGAGTCTCATGACAAGTGGAAGTCATCTACTTTCCCAAACCATCATCAAACACCTTATGGCAGAATTTTAAAATGCAAATTCCAGCCTCTTCCACTAATCTCCTTGAGCCCTGCTTTTTACCACAACCCATCCTAGTTCCCCTCTACCACCTGGATGCTTCCCTGCACGAGGAAGCAATGATGAAGGGGGGGGGGGACCCCATTTTTCTTCTCTGGACAGCAGATTTCCCTCTCTCTCTCAGCCTCCTTCTCTCCCCTCAGCTTTCCAGAGCATCCAAGGCCCTCTCCAGATTTTGCCCATACCCCCTGCAGCCTCCAGACGCAAGTGGACGCGCGCGGACGCGGGAAAGCCGCGGATGCCGGCCAAAGTCGCGCTCTGGAGCGCCTGGCAGGGCACCCGAGCCGCGTCTCCCGGCCACCTCGATCCTCCCCCGCGCGCCAGTCGATGCCCCTCGACGTCCGCTCCACACCAGCAGGCCGCCCACTTGCTCCCGCGCCCTCCTCTCTCTCCTGCAGCTCGCACCAGAGCGCCGCCCCGCTCGGCCAATGCTCGCGCCACTCCTGTGGCCCGCGTGCAGCTCGCACCGTTCCTCCTCTCTCTCCCTGGCGCCCTACACCACTCCCATGAACACCCCCGAGCCCTCCATTTCCTCTCTAACGGCCACCCGAGCCGATCCCGCTGGAACCCGTAAGCCGCGCCCACGGTAGACCTCGGCCAGCCTATAAAAGGCAACCCCGAGCCTCCCTCTCACCTCCTGTCGCTCCCCCACACTCCTAATCCACCTCCCGCACCAACCAGTTGCCTCCAGAGCCGCCCGAGCTCAAGATCGAGCTCGAGCTCCGCCGCCTCGGGTCGTCGACGTCCACACGGTACAGGCCTCCTCCGCCCTCGTTCTCTCTCGATCTGGAACAGCAAGGCGTCACTGACCCTTTCCCCTCTCTTTCCCACTCTTTTTGCAGCCGGGAACGGCCGGAACCATCGACGCCTGAAGCACCTCCGCCGCGTGACCTCGTCGCCGGCGAACCAAGCTGCTCCGGCGACCTTCTCCACCACCACCCGAGCGGCGACATCCTCCCGAGTCCAACCGTACCACCCATGCACCCTCTCGTGCCCTGTATCGCCGCCGGCGAGCTCGCCGTTGCCTCTGGACGGAGGTAGACGACGACGGCCGTGGGCCCCGCCCGTCGACCTCATACGACGGGTGGGATCCACCGTCGAGTTTCAACGCCTTGTGTGCTGTTGTTCGCCGTCGGCTGAAGGCGTACTTCGCCTTTACGCCTTCGACGTGGCAGCCTCGCGCAGGCTGATTTCCCTCTGGGCCTATTGCCCCGTGGCCTCTCTGGCCCAGTGGCACAGTGTCGCCTTTCTTTTTCTTTTTCTGCCTGTTTTATAAAAATTCCACAGGACAGAATACTTGTCCAAATGAAATAATTCCAATTCCTAAAATCTCAGAATAATCCCACCTATTTATTGATGTAACTTTCATGCACATCCATTACACTTTCCCGCTCTACTCAAATTTAAATTCAAATTTGAACAATAGAACCTCTGTTTGAAAATCCACAACTCTGTTTCCCTAGCTCCAAATCCAAAACCAAGAATTTTCCCCTTCGTAGTTTTCCTCCTAGTATTTTACAAAAATAAGTTGACATTTTCCTGAGCACTTTGATTTTTCTGTTCTTATTATTGTCTCATTTATCCGTTGTTTTCTTGCGACGATTAGATCCCGTGTTTGACGAAGTAGTTGGAGAAGAAGGAGAGGAAGGGCCTGAAGACTTTGAAGACCAAGCCAACCAAGGCAAGCAGCCCTTTGACCATGCCCATGAAACCCTTTTTATGCATGTCCTATAGCACTTATTATTGTTGCATCGGAATCATGATGAGATGGTAAACCACGTTGGTTGGTTGCCTCTGTTACTTCCTCGTTGAGACTTGCATTGCGCATGACCCTACCTTCCTATGAGGGTTATGCCGGTGGGAGTAGAAAGGATGCTAAAGTAGATGCTACGCAACTGGGACGGTGTATGCATGGTGATGGAGACAAAATCATTTCAAAAGACTTTTCGAAAAACCCCCATCGGGTGCCACTTATGCCCGGGGGAGATGATGAGTTGGGTAGCCACTTGATGACGAAGTGGTGTACCGAGGCAAGGGTGTGTTGTCTTCAAAACGGATTGGTTTAAGTTGTGACCGTTATTCCAACTTTACATGCGCAACCACTCTACCCTTGTATGGGAAAGGGCATTATTAATTACCTAGGCCGATACTAGCTTGGAGCCCGCATTACTAGTGATGGGGGAGAGTTGGTGCTCTCTCTCGGGACGGGATCGTGCAAGGTAGGGCGGCCAAGAACATTTTTATGGGGCACCGGACACACCGTTGGTACCCCGTGCCAGTGGTACGTGATGAATATGGGAGCAAGGCTCCACAATTTTAAGTCGTGAAATGTTGGGCACGGGGGTTACTACCAATCGAGTGGACTCCATGTTAGTGTCGTCTAGGGAAAGATAGTGATCGAGTGCTTACCCCGGGTACTTGAGGTATCGCGGGTCGTGGATGACACGGAAGTTCCCCGGATCTTGTGGGTAAAGTGTGCAACCTCTGCAGAGTGTCAAACTATTCGAATAGCCGTGTCCACGGTCAAGGACAGTTGGGTAACCGCTCTTGGGCTACGTCCACATGTTTACAAACCAGTGTGTGTGTTTGGATAAGTGGGAAGTTCTACATGGGTCAAGTCCAAGGACTTGACATGATTGAGTTGGGTTGGTGCCCACTCTATTTATGTTGATATTTGTAACCTGTCCTCAGGGTTACTTGAATTACTTTGATGCATGTCTTGCAAATTGTTGAACATGTCATTGCACTCAAAACTAGCTTTTCGCAAAAATTTACCTATATCATGCATTGTTATATCTGGAACCAAA